>LR750175.1:698615-834134 GCA_902729485.2 Mus minutoides | reverse complement strand
AGCCCAGGATTTTCAAGAACAACTGAGTCAAAATCTCTATGTATGGGGCCCTGGTGCTTCCCAAGCTAAGAATCACTAATTGTTTATACGAAGAGTAATTTCAAATTATCATTAGTCAAAGGTAAAGTGATTTCCTAACTCATGATAAAAGGGTATTAAGATATTCATTGTTGGGCTATAGTCTGGGATAACATGATGGTGTGTGTGTGTGTGTGTGTGTGTGTGTGTGTGTGTGTGTTTGTGTGTGTGTGTATGTGTTAATAAAAGCACATATCTTTGTGTGTGCATGGAAGTGCACTTGTAGGAGGGGGGATATATATATATATACATACATATATATATATATATATATATATATATATATATATATATATATACATAGGTACATGCATGTAGAGACCAGAAATCATCCCCAACTGTCATTCCTCAGACACCATCCCTCCTGATTTTTGAGACAAGTCTCTCACTGGTCTGGAACGCACCCAAATAGGCTAGTGAGTCGCCAAGATTTTACCTTCTCTGACTTTCCAGAGCTGGGATCACAATCCTACCAGCAAATTTGGGATTTTTTTTTGTTCTGTGTTCTGGGTAGCTCTGCAAGTCCACATGCTAGTGTGATTAAAGAAACCCAGGCATCACCGCACGCAGCTCTGGAGGGCACACTGACTTCAGGCAGGACACAAACAGCCTGAGAGCAGCACTATCTGCTACTCCTGTGCTTCCCCCTGCTTAGCTTCGCATCTTTGAGTCTGAGGAAAAGAAGGTGGGAGAACTGAGGAATGTCTCCATTTCCTCCGCTGTCGTTCAGCCCTGCTGTAGCTTGGGCACTGTCAGCTCCAGGCAGGCTCCCATCTCTGATGTGAGGCCCGGCTGCTTTGATTTCGCTTCGTTTGGGATCTAGCTCAACCTTATTATATGCCAAATGCCCTCCAGGGTGTCCTACTTCTTTGGATCTTCTCCTGTGTCAGGGCTCCTGAAACTATCTTTCTGTCCTTTAGAAGAGCCTCACTTCCCCACCCCCCACTCTTCCCTAAGAGAGCTCCAGGACGCTTTGGCTTACAGTTTTAAAATACTATGCAGAAAAGTATTTTGTAATGTTGAGCAAACATCATTAAAATGTGAATCACTATGAGAGAAGTTATGGCAGACAGGTTTGAAAATAAATGGGGCATGCTCTGAATTTGACTGAAAGAAAAAAAGAATTTCACATCATCTGAAAATTAGGCTAAGGAATCAATTCTCCTTTCTCCCCTGCCCAGGTTTCTTAGTTCTTTACTTGTTTCCTACCCAGCCCTAAGTTAATTCCATTCCAAAGATTTCTCAAGTCTAAAACTCTGCTACAAATGGACATTGATTGGTTTTGAGGAAACAAGAAGGTTTCAAATAGAGCCGGGCGGTGGTGGCACACGCCTTTAATCCCAGCACTCGGGAGACAGAGGCAGGTGGATTTCTGAGTTCGAGGCCAGCCTGTTCTACAAAGTGAGTTCCAGGACAGCCAGGGATATAGAGAGAAACCCTGTCTCGAAAAAAAATAAAATAAAATAAAAAATAAAAACAAAAAGAGTGTTTCAAATAAATTAGACTCCCAGTAAGACTTGCATCCTAGGATCCCATAGACTCTGAAGTAACTGGGACTTGGGTTAAGCTCTTCATCTAATAAGACAGACAAATGTTCTAAACAATCCTCTTAATCCATATGAGCCTTGATTTTTCTCATTGAAAAATGGAAAAATGTGAGAATATTAAATGAAATAACGACTTATTAAGGTTCACTAAATATCATCTTTAGAAAATACAAGTTGGAGGAGCTGAGGGCTGGCAAACTCCTAAGCACCACACAAAGAAAATGATAGATAGATAGATAGATAGATAGATAGATAGATAGATAGATAATACATAGATAGATAGATAGATAGATAATAGATAGATAGATAGATAGATAGATAATAGATAGATAGATAGATAGATAGATAGATAGATGATAGATAGATAGATAGATGATAGATAGATAGATAGATAAATGATAGATAGATAGATAGATAATAGATATATAGATAGATAGATAGATAGATAGATAGATAGATAGATAGATGATAGATAGATAGATGATAGATAGATAGATAGATAGATAGATAGATAGATAATAGATAGATAATAGATAGATAGGTAGATAGATAGATAGATAGATAGATAGATAGATAGATAGATAGATAGAGGGAAAGATAGAACACCAATTGATAAAGAATAAAATCTTTAGGCAGGCTTCATCTATGGTTGTACAGCCTTGGAAAAATGACTTAACTTCTCCCCTCTACTCTAACTACCTCACCCCCACCCCACCCCCATCTTTGGCCTTTTCAAATACTAAGTAGGAATTAAAGTTTTAGTTCACAATATGACACATTCTAACTGTTTAGTATGTCAGAATCTTAACAAAATGTTCTTTAAACTAATCCCAGGCTGTCTCTCATAGGTCTGTCTCAAACGCATGTTTTACTGAATAGCATGGTTATGTCCTCGCATATCAAATGTGTATGCTTAGTTATACTGTTGCTTACTATATGCACTTCTTGTTTTGGGGCATTAGAAAAAAATATAATTTTGTAGTAGTCAAAAATCATGGCCTCCAAAACTATGTCTGCCCCAAAGTATAAGAGCATTGAGTTGCTGATAATCAACTGCTTCATTGTGGATTAAGAACTGAGTGAAGATCTTAAGAGCTAAAATTTAACAAGGAAAAGTTCCCATCGTAACAGGAATTTGGGTGGGCCAGTCTTAACAAGAGTCTGGGCAGGAGTGTGCAGACTGAAGGGAAAGGCAGGCATTCTGAAATTAGATCTGAGAGTGGGACCATTACAGTCAGCACCAGCTACCAGCCCAGAGAGAGCCCTAAGACCCAGGCTGTCCCTAGTGGATCAAATAATGATGAAGCATGATCCAGCCCTGCCTATCCATCAGGCATTTCCAGTCCAAGAAGATGTGTGCTCCAGCTGTGAGAGAGCTCCATCCTGGGGACAGAGCTGGGTCTGGGAACCTCTGGTAGCAGTTACTACTTCTGTTTATTCATCCAGTGTTAAGATTGCTGTCTGGTGGACACACATGGATGGATGGGATTGTGACGTGATACATCTGAGTGCAAGGGTGAATCCATGGGACTTTAAAGAAGCTTTGGATTCTGCAGAGGAGACATTTCTATGCTAATGTTTTCATGAATGGAGTGGCAATTGAAGCATGGGGGCTGTCCCAAATTCATGACTGACCAGCACTATCCCTCGTAGCCATGCTCCCTTGGACACCCAGGGAACACATGCTCATATAAATCCCCTGGACTGCATGCACACACACATACACATGCTGAAATGCATGCACACATACCCACCTCAGAATGCAGTACCCCTCAAATCCCATCAGCTCAGCAACCACCAGCTTGGCCTTTTTTGACAGCCAAGTGGTCTATCTCTATTCTCTTACCCCATGAGAAACAGTTGCAGCCTCCAGGCTCTCTCTCTCTCTCTCTCTCTCTCTCTATATATATATATATATATATATATATATATATATATATTAAGGTGGGAACCTAAAATAAACACATAAATAAGTAAGAGCTTGCCACCCAGCCTGACCACCTGAGCTCAACCCCAGAATCAATATGGTAAAAGGAGAGAATTTATTCTTGCAAGTTGTCTTCTCACCTATACACACACACACACACACACACCAGTAAAAGATAAAATTTTTCAAATTAATAAAGTAGGAACTATCATTCCCTTATGTACTTTTCCAGAGATCTCAGGTATTTGTGAATGCAAGGGAGGGAGAAAGAGAAACAAAGACAGACTTTTTGCAGTTTAGTTATCACTAACATGACCCGACTTTCTTCATTATCTTGTTTCTTTTCTTATTGTTAGCTCTAAATCCAAGAAATCAGGGGGAAAGATTGATTCCAAAAATTAAGAACTGAAAATACTTTACTGCTCAAAAAAAGGTTTATAGGTATAAAAGAAGGTGTCGTGCTATCCATATGCAGACGAACCATAAAAGTCAAAACTGTTCAAATTCTACCACGAGGAAATGGTCATAATACAACTAAACAGCAGAAAATGGCTACCTTTAAAAGCAGTGATTAGGGGACAAGAGAGATGACTCAGCAGTTAAGAGCTCCTACTGTGCTTGCAGAGAACCCGAGTTCAATTCCCAGAACCCACATCTCACATGTAATTGTAATCTCAAATCCAACCTCTTCCAGATTCCAAAGGAACCTGCACTACTCATACATACACACACACACACACACACACACACACACACACATACACACACACACATACACACACACATACACACACACACATACACACATACATACACACACACACATACACACATACACATACACACACATACACACACACACATACACACACACATACACACACACACATACACACACACACACATACACACACACATACACACACACATACACACACATACACACACACATACACACATACATACACACACACATACACACACACACACAAAATTTTAAAATTGTAAGTATTTAGAATATTTAATTATATAGAGAAATTCTGACAAAATTGTTTATTAATCATTATTGTTGTTGTGTATGCATGGGGATGCATATAACATGTGTCTGTGGAAGTCTAAAGACAACATGGTAAAGTCAGTTTTGTCCTTTCACCTTTGCATGGGTTCCAGGGACAGAACTCAGAACACCAGCTTCGCTCAGCAAGTGTCTTTATGAACTCCTGATGAAATACCCTGAAGCCGAAATATGTATGTTCTGCAGAAAAATGTATACATCATCTAATAAGGGCAAGATGCATGCACATGCACGCACACGCACACAAATACAAAGTTATCAACAAGAACACTACAAGTGGCTTGTATGTAACCCTTACACCTTTATGTATCCTCCCCAAATTCATGCAGAATTTGCTTACATTGACTTTATTGTCAAGTGCAGTCATTTTGACAACACAAAAGCCACATGCACACTAACTAGGGAGAAATAGCATGGGGACAATGCCACTTCATGAAAGTTTAGGTCCCCAAACTGCGGTGGTTTCAGCCAGGTGTCAGGGAGTGAGGAAGGCTGTTTCAGCGATTGCCTCCTCACAGGGAAAGTCCTAGAGCTCCCTTTATTGTGTTGCTCTCAGCTCTCCTGAAATACCAAAGCAAATGTTGCTGTGTACTTATTTGTTTATGTGTGAGATTGTGCCAACACTGACCACACACTGCCTGGAAGTCATAAGTAGCAACCTCACTGGTTTGGAACCTCAGGAAGATGCATCTCTGTGTGTAGCATGATAACATCTGCTTCTAATTGAAATGATTTATCAAAGTGCCCACCAGCGGGAACGGGTCAGCAACTGCACACAGCTAGCACAGACCCTTTCAGCTCAGAGCTGGAAACAGTCTGGTCTTGTGTCTGAATGAGCCACTGGAGATCCCCCAATCACCACAACTCAGTCTCCCCATCTGTAGAGTGAAATGGACAGGAGTTGCTGATGGCCAATGAATCGTTCTGATTACAAGGACATTTCTCCATCACTCATGTGTCCTTCTAGTCCTCACATCCTCCAGTTACACTGGACCCAGTGCTATTCTTTGTTCTCAGTGACAGGCTGTGGGAAAATGGCTGCAACTCCCATGATCCTTCATAAAGGGTGCCTGAGGCTCCACTGCCTCTCTCATACAATGCTGCTATAATTTGCGTTCTAGTAGCTCCCCAAAGTCCATATGTAAAGGATTGTCATTTCTCAGCATTATCTAGATGTGAGAGAACCTTTGAGAGGTGAGGTCTAATGGAAAGAAGTTACGAGAGGTGAGATCTTAAAAGGGATGCCGGGACCTCATTGTGAGCCTTGCTCTTTCTGGTTTCTCACCAGGATGTGAGAGGATTACACCTCTCTTCCCCCCCCCCCCACGCACCATCCATCCCCATACTGACCCAAATGCCATAGACAAAAGCCAACTGGGACCACTGACCAGCTGGTGAACTCTGTGCCAAAACAAACCTGTTCTTTAGAGCTTATCATTTGTGTACTTCTATCACAAGACAGAAAGCGAACCAGCAGCTACCAAAGTGAAAATGGGAGATGGGAAGGGGGGGCGAATCAGAGCTCTTTCCCTCTCACTGCAAGTGATGGCGCAGCTTACGTAGCATGCAGGTGGTTCTCAAATAAAATTCACCTAACAAGCTGAGCACCCCAGGATCCTGCAGAGTGAACTGATGAGTAGGTGAACATATCTGGGAATGATGAACAATTTTCCCTTGTCTCTCATTCTGTGTCACCCCTGCCCCACTTCACCTTGCCACTAAGATTCTGAAAGCCAAAGCAAATTCAGCATAAACAAAATGACCAGCTCAGACAAACTAAGGAGAAAGAAAAGCTGCCTTTGTTTCATCTCTGCAGTGTCTTAAACAGTCTTCTGCTGTCCTCAGCAAGAGGAGAGAAGGCTCACTGAGAATCCTGGACTTCAGATTGGCAAAAACAAACAAACAAAAAAAACCAGAAATCGGTTCCAGAATCTTTATCATAGCACCAAATCATAGCTGCCAAATGCACTGGGACTACATACAGTAGGAAATTGATACCCATTTGGTGGTCAGCCTTGCACAGAGTAGAGGAAGCTGCGTTTCCAGGGTGCATATGTGTCAAGCAGACATGTGCCTGGTGTGAAGCTTGTCTCATCTTTCACCTTTTCCTTTTCTGAGCGAATCTAACCCAGGCAGGCAATTCCCAGGATCTTTCTTAAAAATCATGAGGGGCTCTTCTCAACTATTTCCCCAAATGAAAGGGACTGGAACTGAAAGGAACCTACAACACTGTCATGTGTCACATGTCATGAACACGAGGTCTCCCAAAGCAGGGAAGAACTCATAGTGATATATGCAAAAGAGAAGGAAACACTCATGTCCTGCAACAAATTGTAGTAGACCTGATCCTTACATGAAGGATATGACCCTGACAACCACAGGAGCTGCAGTAACAATAGTCTATGCTATTATTTAAAATACTTCTGTATGTTAGCTGGACTCTACTATGCAAAGATTCCTGAGCACACTAAGAATAGAAGCAGTCATCTGAGTTCATGATTCCAGAGACTTCACTGCACTGTGGTAGGAAGGATGTGTCCGAGTGAAGGGAGTAGAAGGGAATACCAGAGCTACTTGGCTTTCTTCTCTCCTCCTCATATTTCTTCTGCGTCACTAACATGTGCTTACTAGTCTCCAGTCAAATTGGCCATCAAGATTAACAATGAAAACTACCTCTTATCAGGGGAAATTTTTCAGGGTGCCCTCTAGGTGAAGGACTATAAGCAACTACTGACTGCTGGGAGAAAGAATTTGGTTCTCCCGGGTATGAGCTTCCTTATTGGTTAACCAATACAGGGTTGAAACCATGTACACACAAACAATAAAAACAAGACTCGAGGTTTTCTGTATATATATTTATATGCAAACATGCATATATATGTATGTAACAAATAGAATCAAAGGAAAAGAGACTATCTTTGAGCTTGGGAGTAGGAGAGGAGATTAAGGGAGGCTAATTGGAAGGCCCTAAAATGTACCCCTTACCAGAAGACAGCCAAACATCGCCTTAAACTTCAGCATGTCCTGTGTTACATTAAGCATTTAATGTGCTCAGTCTGTCTCTAAGACAGTCTTAACAGTTCTAGTGTTGTTTGAAAAATCAAAGTTCAAAATCTCTGCTGAGACTCGGGACTGACTTATGTGCAATCCTTTGTAAAATAAAAGAAAATTGCATACAATTTTCCAAGATACAATGACACAGACCACAAATTCCCATTACTAAAGGGAGAAGGGGGCTGGTCGAAAAGAGGGATGGATGCGGAGTAGGGCAAACACTAAAGTCTCTAGAGCAGCGGTTGCCAATCTTCCTTACTGTGACCGTTTAATACAATTCCTCATGTCGTGGTGACCTCCAGCCATAAAATTATTTTTGTTGCTACTTCATAACTGTAAATTTGCCACTGGTTTGAATCATAACATAAATATCTATGTTTTCTGATGCTCTGAAGTGACCCCTACAAAAACGGTTGTTCATTCCAGTAGGGATCATGACCCACACATAGGTGGAGAACCACTGCTCTCTGGCCATGATCTATATCTGGAATTTATATAGTATATTAGTTCAAACCAACATGAGGCAAGTTCCTAATGGCAGCGGTGGCCCACATTGCCTCTCTGTATGTTGGCTCTCCACACTTCACATAGAATCCTTTGGAGAAGGACCATATCTCTGGCAGCTCTCATTTCATAATTTATGAGCTGTGATGGTTAATATTGTTTGTGAGTTTGACAGGATCTAGGATCATCTAGGAGACAATCCTCCAGTGACACCTGTGAGGAATCATCCAGTTGAGTTGACTGAGGTAGGAAGATCCATCCTGACAGTGGGCAGCACTACCATCTCATACACTGGGCTGGGCCCTAGTTGAATTAAAAAGGAGAAAGTGAGTTGAGCACCAGCATCCATCTCTCTGCTTCCTGACTGTGGCTGCAATGACCAGCTACCCCAAACTACTGCCACCATGCCTTCCCTGCCAGAGAGGACCGTACCCTGGAACTGTGAGATAAAATACATCCTTTCCTGACATTGTTTTATTTTCCCTCCAGGGGATTTCATCATATCATTAAGACAAGTAACTAATAGACATATGTAATAAGTGTTGTGTGATTTTACCCAAATTAAAAGAAATAGTATTCATGGGATTTTTTTAAAGCTTCAAGTTAGAGTAATGATCTGTGATGGTTTATAAGTTGGAATAACAATGACTTCTGATCTTGTACACACCACTCTAGTGACAATGTCTGTCCTTCATTTGTCAACTCATTGCAAGATTACCATTTGGCTGTCCAGTATGAGTTATGAAATTTTCTAAATTTTAAAAATGTGTTCTTTTCTTCTAAAGACTTAGAATCTCCTTATACATATGAATACAAAATATTGTTTACCACTGTCTTCTACCACACACTAGTGTTTTATTTGTTAATCATTATTAGCAAGTAGCATTATCACTGAGTGACCATAGTACACAAAAGAGCAGCCAATTCACAGTGCAAATGACACAGCCTCTACCTTCAAGCACACACAAAGGACATGTAACCACTGGACACATGGTAAATGATTAATACCATAAGAGACAGTGTTTTCTGAGTATTAAGTGAACTCATCAAGCCTACCAATGGAACATATAAGTGTGCATAAAGAGTGGAGGGAGAACATGAATAACATCTCACACTTACGTTCACAATAAGTAGTATTCATTGAGTCCCTCCTGTGCAAGGAACTGTCACAAGCCTTTCATATAAACCATCTCCTAAATCATGTATAAGAACCTTGTAAAGCGATTGTCATTATTCCAGCATTACAGAAAAGGAAATGGGCTTTGACAAGATGAGACAAGACACTATGTCACATCTGTGCCTGGAGCTGATCTTCTGCCACAGGGCTCCATACCCAGGTGGCATCAGGAGAGAGCTACCCTCCCAGGAGTGCAGACAGGTCTGTCAGTGCAGGTAGTACCAGCACTGCTGCTCAGAGGAATCCACCTGGAACCCTCAGGACACAGGAATCAAGGGGCTGCCTGGGAGGGGGACCTTCTAGTTTCTGTCTGCGCCTGGAGCTGATCCTATGCCACAGAGCTACATACTTAAATAATGCCAGTAGAGAGCTGAATTTCCAAGAGTGCCTACACACCTGCGAACACAGGTAAGACCACCACTTCTCTTCAATTTCCTGGCTCAAGAGGGACCCTCCCAGAGGCATCAGGACACAGGAACCAAGGATCAGCTGGGGACAAGATCCTTCCAGTAGCTGTCTGCATCCCAGATCTGACACTGTACCACATCTCTCCATACCTAAATTCCTCTCAGAGAGAACTGGTCTCAAAGGAGTACTGATCCACAGGCTTGCAGGACGGACAAGACACAGTCAGAGACAGCAAAACAAACTAACAACAGAGATAACCAGATGGCAAAAGGCAAGTACAAGAACATAAGCAACAGAAACCAAGGCTACTTGGCACCATTAGAACCCAGTTCTCCCACCACAGCAAGACCTGATTACCCCAAAATACTAGAAAAGCAATACTTGGATTTAAAATCACATCTCATAATGATGATAGAGGAATTTAAGAAGGACATAAATAACGCCCTTAAAGAAATACAAGAAAACACAGGTAAACAGGTAAAAGCCCTTAAAAAGGAAACACAAAAAAATCCCTTAAAAAATTATAGGAAAACACAACCAAACAGGTAAAGAGATTGAACAAAAACCATCCATGATCTAAAAATGAAAATAGAAACAATAAAGAAATCACAAAAGGAGACAAGGCTGGAAATAGAAAACTTAGGAAAGAAATCAGGAGTCATAGACACAAGTATCACTGACAGAATACAAGAGATAGAAGAGAGAATCTCAGTTGAAGAAAATACTACAGAAAACATTGATACAACAGTAAAAGAAAATAAGAAATGAAAAAAGCTCCTGACCCAAAACATACAGGAAATACTGGACACAATGAGAAGACCAAACCTAAGGATAATAGGTATAGAAGAGAGTGAACATTCCCAACTTAAAGGGATAATAAATATCTTCAACAAAATTGAAGAAGAAAACTTCCCTAACCTAAAGAAAGAGATGCTCATGAACATACAAGAAGCCTACAGAACTCGAAATAGATTGGACCAGAAAAGAAATTCCTCCCTTCACATAATGAGCAAAATACCAAATGCATTAAATAAAAGATATTGAAAGCAGTAAGGAAAAAAGGTCAAGTAACATATAAAGGCAGACTTATCAGAATTGCACCAGACTTCTCACCAGAGACTATGAAAGCTAAAAGATCCTGGGAAGATCTCATATGGACCATAAGCAAATACAAATGCCAGTCTAGATTACTATACCCAGCAAAACTGTTAATTACCATAGATGGAGAAACTAAGATATTCCATGACAAAAACAAATTTACACAATATCTTTCCACAAATCCAGCTCCACAAAGGATGATATATAGAAAACTCCAGCACAAGAAGGGAAATTACACCCTAGAAAAAGCAAGAAAGTAATCTTCTTTCAACAAACCCAAAAGAAAATAATCAAACAAACATAAAAATAACATCAAAAATAACAGGAAGAAACACTCACTATTCTTTAATATCTCTTAACATCAATGGACTCAATTCCCCAATAAAAAGACATAGACTAACAGAGTGGAAACATAAACAGGACCCAGAATTGTGCTGCATACAGGAAATGTACCTCAGTGTCAAAAATGAACACTACCTCAGAGTAAAGGGCTGGAAAACAATGTTCCAAGCAAATGGTCCCAAGAAAAAAGCTGCAGTAGCCATTCTAGTACCAGATAAAATTGACTTTCAACCAAAAGTCATAGAAAAGATAACATACAGATATTCGGAATATCTGTGCTCCAAATGCAAGGGTACACACATTTAAAAAAGAAACTTTACTGCAGCTAAAAGCACACATTGAACCTCACACAATAATTATGGGGGACTTTAACACCCCGCTCTCATCAATGTACTGATCAGGAAAACACAAACTATACAGAGACACAGTGAAACTAACAGAAGTTATGGGCCAAATGGATGTAACAGATATCTATAGAACACTTCATCCAAAATCAAAAGAATATACCTTCTTCTCAGCACCTCATTGTAGCTTCTCCAAAACAGAGCATATAAAAATAGACCTCAACAGATGTAAGAAGATTGAAATAATCCCATCCCTCCTATCAGATCACTACAACAAGACAAAGCAACAAGAACTACAGAAAGCCCACATACACATGGAAGTTGAACAACACTCTACTCAATGATGACTTGATCAAAGAAGAAAAAAGAAGTAAATTAGAGAGTTTTTAGAATTTAATGATCATCTCCTTAGATGCTCAGAAAGCATTTGACAAAATCCAACACCCATTCATGATAAAAGCCTTGGAAAGATCAGGAAATCAAGGTCCATACCTAAACATAAAAAAGCAATATACAGCAAACCAGTAGCCAACATAAAACTAAATGGAGAGAAGCTGGAAGCAATCCCACTAAAGTCAGGTACTAGACAAGGCTGCCCACTTTCTCCCTACCTATTCAATATAATACTTGAAGTTCTAGCCAGAGCGATTCGACAACAAAAGAAGATCAAGTGGATACAAATTGGAAAGGAAGAAGTCAAAATATCACTATTTGCAGATGATATGATAGTATATATAAGTGACCCTAAAAATTCCACCATAGAACTCCTAAACCTGATAAACAGCTTCAGTGAAGTAGCTGGATATAAAATTAACTCAAACAAATCAGGGTCCTTTCTCTACACAAAGGATAAACAGTCTAAGAAAGAAATTAGGGAAACAACACCCTTCACAATAGTCACAAATAATATAAAATACCTTGGTGTGATTTTAACTAAGGAAGTAAAAGATCTGTATGGTAAGAACTTCAAATCTCTGAAGAAAGAAATCGAAGAAGATCTTAGAAGATGGAAAGATCTCCCATGCTCATGGATTGGCAGGATTAATATAATAAAAAGGCCATCTTGCCAAAAGCAATCTACAGATTCTACCTAATCCTCATCAAGATTCCAACTCAATTCTTCATAGACTTAGAAAGAGCAATTCTCAAATTTATCTCGAAGGACAAAAAAACCCCCAGTATTCTGAAAACTATTCTCAACAGTAGAAGAACTTCTGAGGGAATCAGCAAAGAACTTCTGGAGCAATCAACATCCTGGACCTCAAACTGTACCACAGATCAATAGTGATAAAAAAAAAAAGTGCATGGTATTGGTACAGTGATAAGTAGGTAGATCAATGGAATAGAATTGAGGACCCAGAAATGAACCCACACACCTACATTCATTTGACCTTTGACAAAGGAGCCAAAACCATCCAGTGGAAAAAAGACAGCATTTTCAACAAAATGGTGCCTGTTCAACTGGTGGTTAGCATGTAGAAGAATGTAATTTGATCCATTCTTACCTCTTTGTACAAAGCTCAAGTCCAAGTGATTCAAAAACCTCCACATAAAACCAGATACACTGAAACCAATAGAAAAGGAAGTGGGGAAGAACCTTGAGCACATAAGCACAGGGGAAATTTTTCCTGAACCGAACACAAATAGCTTATGCTCTAAGATTAAAAATTGACAAATAGGACCTCATAAAATTACAAAGCTTCTGTAAGGCAATAGGACACTATCAATAGGACAAAACGGCAACCAACAAATTGGGAAAGATCTTTACTAATCCTATATCCAATAGAGGACTAATATCTAATATATACAAAGAACTCAAGAAGTTAGACTCCAAAGAAACAAATAATCCTATTTAAAAAATGGGGTACAGAGCTAAACAAAGAATTCTCAACCAAGGAATACCAAATGGCTGAGAAATTCCTAAAGAAATGTTCAATATCCTTAGTCATCAGGAAAATTCAAATCAAAACAACCCTGAGATTCCACCTCACACCAGTCAGAATGATTAAGATTACAAACTCAGGTGACAACAGATGCTGGTGAGGATGTGGAGAAAGAGCAACACTCCACTGCTGGTCGGATTGAAGCAACCACTCTGGAAATCAGTCTGGAGGTTCCTCAGAAAACTGGACATAGTACTACCAATTGATCCAGCAATACCTCTCCTGGGCATATATCCAGAAGATGTTCCAACAGGTAATAAGAACACATGCAGCACTATGTTCATAGCAACCTTATTTATAATAGCTAGAAGCTGGAAAGAACCCAGATGTCCCTCAACAGAGGAATGGATACAGAAAATGTGGTACATTTACACATGGAGTACTACTCAGCTATTAAAAACAATGACTTCATGAAATTCACAGGCAAATGGATGGAACTAGAAAATATCATCCTGAGTGAGGTAACCCAGTCATAAAAGAACATATACAATGGATACACCCACTGATAAGTGATTATTAGCCCAGAAGCTCGGAATACCCAAGATACAATTCACAGACCAAATCAAGCTCATTAAGAAGGAAGACCAAAGTATGGATGCTTCAGTCCTTCTTAGAACAGGAAACAAAATACCCATGGAAGGAGTTACAGAAACAAAGTGTGGAGCAGAGACTGAAGGAAAGACCATCCAGAGACTGCCACATGAGGATCCATTCTACATACAGTCACCAAACCCAGATGCTATTGTAGGAGTCAACAAGTGCTTGCTGGCAGGAGCCTGATATAGCCCTCTCCTGGGGGTCTCTGCCAGTGCCTGACAATTACAGAGGTGGATGCCCTCATCTGACCATTGGACTGAGCACAATGTCCTCAATGGAGGAGCTAGAAGAACTGAAGAAGCAGAAGAAGCTTGCAGCCCTATAGGAAGAACAATATGAGCCCACCAGTACCCCCCAGTGCTCCCAGGGACTAAACCACCAGCCAAAGTGTACACATGGAGGGACCCATGTCTTCAGCTGCATATGTAGCAGACCATGACCTTGTTGGACATCAATGGAAGGAGAAGCCCTTGGAATCCTGAGAAGGCTGGATGCCCCAGTGTAGGGGAATGCCAGGACAGGGAAGTGGGAGTGGGTGGGATGGTGAGCAGGGGGAGGGAAGATGTGATAGGGGGTTTTCGGAGGGGAAACCAGGATTGCAGATAACATTTGAAATGCAAATTAAGAAAATATCTAATAAAAAATGAAAAAAACAGTACCATAAAAAATAAAAAGAAAATATATAATAATAATAATAATAATAATAATAACACTCTGTCACTAAGTATGAAACTGAGGTCTCACTGAGACCAGTCCAACTCCATATGCTCTTAAATCTCATTCTCTATTCAACATACAGTATCATGGTATATATTCCATTTCTTTATTACACCCTTACAGAGTGACTTTGCATTGCTATTTAGCAATACCAAAATATAAACTATTTGGCAAGACTGATTTCTGGGCATTTGAAGCAAACAATGTTTAGTTCTGGAAACTCAGGCACATATGGGCAAAAGACAGACAAGAAAAATCCCAGGTTATGGTTTTGTAGCACAGAATGACAATTAGCATTCTGAGAATCACCCGTGCACTAATTAATCATGGATGGCACTGATCGCTTTAGGACACACGGGTAAGAAACTGCTTTTAATATCCAGTTTCATATTAGGGAGAGTCCTTTTCAGGATCCTAGTGGGGAAGATGGGCATTAGAAGATCTTCGCAATGGTATCAATTAATTATCTCACACGGCGTAGTCTTAGACTTGAAATTTTGAATGCTGCCCAGAAACTGGTCACTCAGTTTTGCGAGATTTTTTTGAGGGGGGTGGGGGTGGGGGGCGAGGGTGTTTTTTGTTTTTGTTTTTTTTTTAATGCCCACATTAGGATTCTCTGACAACAGGTAACTTTTCACATGACACCATCAGGGGGGACCTCGACAGTCTAACATCGGGGATGTATTTTAAGAACGAGCCTGAGCTTGTTCGAGCATGCGCTTGTGCAGACTTATCCACACACAGACTTGCCAGCCAGATGCCCCACTGGCAAAGCCCGGGAGCCTTCCCGTCATTAGTTCTCAGCTCCAGCCATCTGAGGTAATTCCTCTCCTCTCTCCTGATCGGCCAGCTGCAAATAAGAATCTATCCAAGAAATAAACAAGCCTTCCAGAATGTATCCGCGAGGCTGCTCAGAAGAACACACAGAAGGTTCTGCGCGGTTTAGCTTCAATATGGGAGGTAGGGTGCCTTTTCTTAGGCAGGCTAAGGGCAAGATAGGAAGGTCGAGAGCACACAGGGAAGGAAGAAAATAAGGCGACCCTAGCTGCTGTGAAGCAACCATCTATATCTGTCTCGGATCTTCCTTTTGTTCTCATTTGTTTCAGCACTGTGTTCCAATTAGCTTCCATTGCAGCAGAACTCAGAAATAAGTTCTTAGGCAGCTAGCCCACTGTCTCCCTGCTTAGGCAAGCAGAGAAATGACGCAATCAGAATTTTTGAGGGTATTGTGCAGGGTTGCTTTAAATAAAGGGTATCATGTTTTAACTTTCCCCCAGAATCTTCAAAATCAGTTAATGTTTGGGGAGAGGGAGAAATAAAAAACTCAGCAAAAATTACCTCCTGCTTGGTGAGGACAGAGGGCTTTCTGGGTCTCTTATCAGATAGAAGAGGCTCTGTGCCCCAAAAGTGCAAGGACAGGCAGGAACAGGTATAGCCTGTGAGCTGGGTCAACAGGCCATTTGTGTTTTATAGCAGAAGCAAGAATGTGTGCAGTCTGTGACCAGGTCACCATGGTCACCATGCTTCTGCATCTGTGACATGGTGGGGCATGCTCACTAAGCTGTGTCCTATGCAGAGTAAATACTCTTTTACTTCAGTTACCACCACTGACAAATGACCCCATGGATGAAGACAGCACAGGGCTTGAACTTTGCATGCATCATTTTACCTTCTCTGTGCTTCATGTTCAAGGTCTGTGAGTCACTCTTCTTTTTAATCTATTTAAGGTGATTTTTGTGCATTTCAGATGGAATAAAAGCTTTGCAAGCATTTCCCACTGGGAAGTGCAATTGATTTCTTATTAACATCATTCTCTAAGAACAGATAAGTTGTTATTTTTAATTTTCTAAAAAGACTCATTTATGCATAGAACACTCTATTTGCATACATGTCTGCATGACAGAAGAAAGCATTAGACAGAAGAGGGAATCGGATCCCATTACAGATGGTTGTGAGCCACCATGTGGTTGCTGGGAATTGAACTAGGGATCTCTGAACGAACAGCCAGTGCTCTCAACTGCTGAGCCATCTCCAGCCCTGGTATTTTTAATTTTTAATTAAATGTGTTTGCGTGTGGGTGTGCACATGTGCTCACATGGCACTGTGTGCATGTGGCAGTCAGGGACAAATCACAGAAGTTGCTTCTCTCCTTCAACCATGCGGACTGAATCCAGATGGTCAGGTTTGGAAGCAAGTGTTTCTACTCATTGAACTATCTCATTGGCCCAAAATGAATTACTAATATTTGTTTAAAAAAAAAAACCCTAGAACAATACTTAACACATAGTGACTTCTATGTATGTCATATATTGGAAGATGCTAGACATGAGAGCAAGAAAGAAAAGACGTCATCGGTCTTACCAATCTGTAGCGCTACCATTAATGACCAGCCTGGCAATATTTGCCTACTGGTGCAACAGTAGCACAAGTATCTTGATAGTGACCAACAGCTTTGTGATTGGATTTAAAGTACAACCCACAAGTTAAAACCCATTCTTGATACAGTTCTGAAGGCCAAGAACTATGGCTAGGACTTCATGGACCCAAGAGGAGAGCCTATTATTATTTCTCTGCTAAATAAGCAGAATATTAAATCAACTCCTAGTGACTTGCGATTATACAGATCTCAATGCATCTCTCAATCATCACCAGAGAAACCTCATTTTGCTGTAGGTGGTAATTAGCATACAGACACACAACTGGCTTTGGTGCAAAGAATGAGAAACTACAGAGATCTCTGCTCTAAAAGGGACAACTATATCAAACCTCCTTGGGGCCATCACTGCAGAAGAGGGGGCAGAAAGTTGTAAGAGCCAGGGACAGTGGGTGATACAAGGGGTGCTATTTGCCAGACACAGTAGGATGGCCTCACATGTGAACTAGCAACAGTGGTGTACAAGGCCTGCCCAAGTTCAAGCCAGGCAAAAACCCCATCATGGAAAGAGTAGAAAGGCACAAAAATCCCACACCTAGCTAAGGAACCATTAGTATTTGATAGCTGCAGGAAGGGAGAAAAATCAGGTTTTTAAAGGTTGTAGTCCCTGCCTGAAACATTGACTACATTCCAGCTGTAGGCCACACATCTAGTAGTATATGACCATACAGAAGGGGCAGGTTGTGTTTGTATTTAATAAATACAAATGTGTGCATGTGTACAGACACATATGTCTATATTATTATATATGTTATGTATAATATATATTAACAATTAAAGAAAAAGAGACTATGTAAGGGGTGTGAGACATGGAACAGGTTAGGGGAAGAAAAAGCAGTGGAAGATAATGTAATTATATTATTATATTATATATCATTTAATAATGTGATTATATAATTATACTATTATATAATATATAAACAATTAAAAAAAGAGATCATGTAAGGGGTGTAAGACATGGAAAGGGTTGAGGGGAAAAAATGAAGTGGGAGATAGTGTAATTATGTTATTATTTTAAAAATAAAATGTTATACATGAAAGTAGTATAATTAATTTTTGTTTTTTGTTTTGTTTTTCAAGACAGGGTTTCTCTGTATAGCCCTGGCTGTCCTGGAACTCACTTTGTAGACCAGGCTGGCCTCGAACTCAGAAATCCGCCTGCCTCTGCCTCCCATGTGCTGGGATTAAAGGCGTGCGCCACCATGCCCGGCTAGTATAATTAATTTTTATGTGGTGGGGGGAAAAGGAGTAGTTCTTTGGGGAAAACAGGGTGAGAGAAATATGATTAAAATATATTGTATAAAATTCTCAAAGAACTAATAAAAATGAGAAAAAATAAAATAAAATAAAATAACCAGGAAGCCGGGTGTGGTGTCACACACCTTTAATCCCAGCACTTGGGAGGCAGAGGCAGGCAGATTTCTGAGTTCGAGGCCAGCCTGGTCTACAATGTAAGTTCCAGGACAGTCAGGGCTATACAGAGAAAGCCTGTCTCGAAAAGAAAGAAAAAAAAAAAAAAGCAGGACTATGTTGTACACCCTTAGCCGTGCAAGACTACTTGTCTTCCATGGGCTCACCTCTTCATACCCCTCTCTCTGCTTTCAAGACTCTCTATTGTCTAGGCTGTGCCCACCATGGGGATTTGTATTACCCGCTCCTTCCTCTCCAGCACCACCTTCACAGATCTTCTTTACTTCTCTTTTATTATCCTTCAGAGCTCATCTCTTGAGAGAAGGTTTTTCTGGTCCATTTAGATAAGTAAATTATCTCCACTTACCCCTCCCACTAAGTCGCTCTCTTGCATGCCACCCCACTTCAGAGCCCATGCATAAAACTTATTCCTACACAGGATCATTGCCTTTGTGTACCTCAGTATAACTTTCTACCTCCCTCCCCAGAACATAGGTTACAGGGAACAGGAATTCAATATACCATTTGTGACTAGTCCTCCGGAAGTCCAGGGATGTATCTGGCATCTAGCAGGTATTCAGTAACTATCTGGTAAGTGAAGAACAGGGTCTCTCTTTAGGATACCTTTGGTATGCCAAGAATTATAACTTATGGTTCCCAGCCCTGCATGCACTCAAGAGCAAGACTCATTGAAAATATGGTTGACACCTGTCAGTTCAGCCTGAAACCAAAAGGGTGACATCATTCTCATAGCGACTCACATCGATGGAAATGCCTGAGCAGCCCCTTCCACAAGCTCCACCCAGACAGAGCTTCCCCTTTCTGTATTTATGACTGTGAACATCAGGCAGAGACCTTAGTTTCTTCCTAATCCATACCTACTGCCATTGCAACAGAAAATAAAAACAGTGCAGCCACCAGGCACAGGAGGTTCCTAAGGCTCTGCCTCCTTTGCCCTCTCCAAGACATCCCTGTCCGTTGGTCCTCACCTGCTTGCTTTAAAGCCTTTAGTTAGCTCTTCCACTCCCCAAATGTGACTATGTTAAATGGCCTACCCAACTGGAGGTTCAAGACCTTTGCTAAACAGTATCTTCTTGCCCTGTGTGTTCCCAGCACCATTTACAAACATAATGAGGCTCAAAACCCCACCTCCGCACCCCCCACACTGCCACCTCCCCACCCCCCACACTGCCACCTCCCCATGCCCCACACTGTATTATCTGCTTTTGCCACCACTATAATCAAACAACTGGCAAAGAGCTACCAATGAGAACGCACCAGTTGCTTTTCTCTTGCTGTGATAAAATGCCATGACCAAGAGAAGATTGTAAAAGAAAAAGTCTACTTAGGCTTATGCTCCGCAGGAAGCAATCAAATGGTGGGAAAGACATGGGAACACAGGACAGAGCAGGAAGATGAGAGATCACACCTACCACAGCAAATAATGGCAGAAAGAATGGACTGGAAGTGGGGGGAGGCTATGGGCTCTTGACACCCACCCCCAGTGATGTACCTTCTCTAGCAAGGTCATACCTCCCCAAACAGTACCACCAGCTGGGACCAAGTATTCACGTATATGAAGGGCATTTCTCATTCAAACCACTATAAGGAAGAGGAGCTTACTTTGGTTCACAGTTGGAGGGAATACGGCCCTTTGTAGAAGAAGAGGCCTGGAAGAGGGACAGGAGAATTGTCTGGTCAAAACACATCCACAGGTCAGGAAGCAGAGAGAGAGAGAGAGAGAGAGAGAGAGGGAGGGAGGGAGAGAGAGAGAGAGAGAGAGAGTTAAATGGTGCTGCTCAAGTTCTCTTTCTTATTCAGTCAAAGACCCCAGCCTACAGGATGGTAGAGCCTGCACTTAGAGTGAGTTTTCCTTATGGAATCTAGGAATTTTTTCAGGGACACACCCAGAGGGTTGTTTTCATGGTGACTCTGAATTCCATTAATCATCATACCTATTGTCTAGATATCAAAAAAAAAAAAATGGAGCGAAAGAGAGAGCTGTTTTGCCACCAAAGGCCATGTGGGTGTCTGCTCTGTGCTGCCACCTGAACCCAAGCTGATGTCCATGGCTTCTGCTGCTGCTGAAAGCCATTATGACGTCCATGGGCTGTGCTGCATTAGAGGGCTGTGTTGATGTCTTTGATTTGTACTGCCCCAAAGACCATGGTGAGGTCTGTAGCACAGGCTGACACTGGAGGACATATGGATGTTTGTGGTCCATGCTGTGACCAGAAACCACGTAGAAGTCCATGATCCATGCTCCCACTGACTGTTAAGGGGAAGGAAGCGACTTTTGCAGTGATATTGATGACTGCAGACATGCAGTTGAAAAAGAGGGGTGTGGAAGGCTTCTGTGATCATCCATACCCCCACACTATTCCACTCTCCAAAAAAGTAACATCCCTAGACAGAAAGTCGTCAAAGAGAAATCTTAAAAATTGTGATAAGGATGCTAAAGTGTACCTCTCCTCAATCAATGGTTTATGGCAGGCAGTGAGGTTGGGGCTGGACCCAGTTTCCTTAAGGGGATGGGCACTGGGAGTGTGCCCATGCTCCAGTGAGTATAAGGGCAACACAAATTGGACTTGTAGGGATTCTTCTTCTTCTTCTTCTTCTTCTTCTTCTTCTTCTTCTTCTTCTTCTTCTTCTTCTTCTTCTTCTTCTTCTTCTTCTTCTAATTCTCCTTCTCCTCCTCCTTCTTCTCCTTCTCCTCCTTCTCCTCCTTCTCCTCCTCCTCTTCCTCTTTCTCCTCCTCTTCTTTTTCCTTTTCCTTTTCCTTTTCCTCTTCCTTGAACTCCTCCTCCTTCTTTTCTGGGGCTGGGGGGGCGGTACTGGGTGTGTCACAAGGGTTTGTAGGGATGAACCTGGGAGGACTAGGAAGTGAGTGTAATCAGGGTGGAATATGTGAAATCCCAAAATATCAATAAAAACATTGTGTTGGGAAAAAGGAGATAAATACTTTCTTCTTACATTGTTCCCTCTGGTAGAAATTTTGTCACAGCTATAAGAAAAATGACTAAATTGTTACTCAAACTCAACAGGATCAAAAGTCCCACATATCAGAAGGCATGAATCTGAGTCACTTTTAAAAAATATAGAATGAAATAACTTTTTATTCATGCATTCATCCAGCATTTATTTAGTAGACATTTGTTTTATGCACTGAATTCTTTGAAGGAGATGCCAAGGTACATAAAAAAGTATCTCTCCTATACAAAGAATTTGATAATCCTGATAAGAAAAACTCAAATATTTACAACAATGAAGGCATTGTATATGACCACAAAATGATATAAGTTGGCAATTATGTTAATTATCCTCTTCTGCCTTAAAAATTACTGCAGAATTAGTTGCCTAAGGCAACATACATTTTTTTATTATTGTTGTTTTGAAGTTTCCATGGGTCATGAATTTGAACACAACTTATCTGGGCTTTCTGTCTTACCTTCCCAAGCCACAGTCAAGGACTCAGCTATATTTGGGCTCTCATCTGAAAGCTCAACTGGAAGATCTGCTTTTTAGCCTCACCTGCTATAATTGCTGGCAGAACTCCCTTCAATAGAACAAACAAAATCCATTTCCAGTCAGAAAGTAGCTGAAAACTGTGCATGGGTTCTGCAGCATGGGCTTCGCAGACTGCAACTTGGTTCATCAAGCCATTGGAAAGCATCTTCCAGTAAGACAGATGTCATGATCTCCTGTAGTATAATGGAAATGCACGCTGTGTAGTCCAGGAGCACCTGAACCCCAGTTCTGAAGGCTTCTGAGACAAAAGGCTGCTGGAGCAAGCTAGCTTCTAGTTCAGCTACATAAGAAAATGCAAATCCCAGGTTCCAGGAGAGAATCTGCCTCAAAGGCATAAGTGGGAAGTGGTAGGGAGTGACGCAGCGACACCGGTCGCCCTCTTCTGGTGTCTGCGTGCACACACAGCTGCATAAGCACATACATACACTCACATAGATTAAACATAAAATAAATGTGTGAGTGGACAAATAAAATTGGAGATTGATTGAGGCAAGTCACTCAAAATTTACCTCCGGCCTCCACATGCCTGTGGAGCAGCCTTCAGAACTGGGGTTCAGGTGCTCCTGGGTTACTCAGCTTGCTTCATGGGTGCTGGGATCAGCATTTCAACCTTTGTATTACCACAGCAAGCATTTTACCAACTAAAGCCTTATTTCTCCAGCTTCAAGTATCTTGTATAATAAAGACAAAGTGTTTCCTGAACTCATATCAATACCGCATTTTCAGGATACATACCCACAGTAACAACTATATACCCACATATGGCATTATGCACATATATAAGACAATACATACAAGATAATTTTAATAAAAAAATGAAAGAAATCAGTTAATACTTGAAGTAATCAGCTTATAAATAGATGAGGACTGTTTGGGCTTATGATTACAGAGGTCATGTTCTCGCCCATGGTCGGTCAGCCCCACTGCTTTCGGGTCTATGGTAAGGCAACTCATAGAGATGGGGAGCACGGAGTAGAACAGAGCTTATCATCACATGGAGGTCAGGGAAAGAAATGAGCCAAGTTCCCAACATGCCTTTCAAAATTTCCATAGTCACCCAACAGCACCATGCTGGGAGACAAGTCTCTCCAACAGGGGCCTTTTGGAAATATTCTATATTCAAATTACAACACAAGGGAAACTAGCATAATCCGTGTGGTCCTATTGTATTAAAATGGTGAGATTTATAATTCTCCTATATATGTTCTCACATGGAAAGAAACTAACAAGGAAAGAATGGAAGGATGGAAATAAGGGCAAGAACAGTGAGCACTGTTCAGACAAACAGTTCAAAAGGCACTTTCATGAGCAGTCTCCAGATATCACTACAGAAAGCATCAGCCACAGTAAGAAAACGGAAGTACTGTGATAATAAAAATGACCAGATTCAAGATACCGTTTCATGTCATCAACCAATAGAAACCCTTTGTGGTGGTTTGACTATGCTTGGCTCAGGGAGAGGCTCTATTAGGAAGTGTAGCCTTGTTGAAGTAGGTGTGGCTTTGTTAGAGGAAGTGTGTCACTGAGAGGGGGGGCTTTGAGACCTTTCTCCTAGCTAATTGGAAGACAGTCTTTTCCTGTTTGCCTTTGGAACAAGATGTAGAACTCTCAGCTCCTTCACTAGCACCATGCCAGCCTGTACACTGCCATGCTTCCTGCCATAATGATAATGGACTGAACTTCAGAAAATTTAATCCAACTCTAATTAAATGTTGTCCCTTATAAGAGCTACCTTGGTCATGGTGTCTCTTTATTCTTTGAACCATGCATTTTGTATTTTTCCTTTCTAAGCTTTCTATGATTGATCAAAACACATTTTATGAGAGTAAAACACAGGACAAAGTCTGTGCTGAGCTCTTTTGAGACTCCCTTTGTCAATGCAATTAATTGAAATCTTTTTGCCTTAGCCTCAGGTTCTTTCCTCAGACAAGGGCAAAAAGCAGCCACATTCTTCAAAATATTACAAGAACAGTCTCTAAGCCACATATTAAATTCTTCTCCACTGAAACAACTTGGGCCAAGTCTGCACAGTTCAAATCACACTCAGCACCAACGTCTTCCATATTCCTACTAGGATGGTCCATTAAATCCCTCTTAAAGCATTCCACTGCTTTACAAATCCAAAGTCCCCAAATCCACAGTCCTCCAAACACAAACATGCTCAGGCCTATCACACCAGTGTTCCCGGTACCAAATTCTGTCTTAGTTATAGTTTCCATTTCTGTAAAGACACCACGACCAAGGCAACTCTTATAAAGAAAAACATTTAATTGGGACTTGCTTACAGATTCTGAGGTTCAGTCCATTACCATCAAGGCAGGATCAGGGCAGAGTCCAGGCAGTCATGTTTCTGGAGGAACTGAGAGTCCTACATCTTGTTCCAAAGCCAAAGCTGTCTTCCAGGAAGCTTAAAGGATAGTTTCAAAGCCCATCCCTTTGGTGACACACTTCCTCCAACAAGATCACACCTCTTAATAGTGCCACTCCCTGGGCCAAGCATATTCAAACCACCACATCCCTTCTCAAGCCTGGAAAAGTAAGGTTCCCTAAAAAATATGGATCCCACCACCTTTATTTGACTATCAAGATCCATGTGTTCTTATCTTTAAAGAGTTTATGTGTAGCACATATAAACCAAGGGAAAAAAAAAAACCTAATGATAGAGCCTTTAATACAAGAACTCAGGAGATGGGGGAAGGAGACTCACCATGAGTTCAAGGCCAGCCTGAGTAAAAAAATAAAAAATTAAAAAATAAAAAAACTCTGTCTCCAACAAACAAATAAAAAACAATGACAAAAGCAAACAAAACAAAAACAGAGGCGGAAGAGATAGCACAGTGGTTAGGAGCTCTTGTATAGGACCAGGGACTGGTTCCCAGCACCCACACTGGACAGCTCACAATCTTCTATCAACTACAGCTCTAGAGAGTCTATAATGTTCTTCTAGCTTTTGCAGCATCCAAAAGCATGTGGTATATATAAACTCATGCAGGCATGTACACAAACACACAAAATAAATCTTTTAAAGCACACACAAAAGAAATAAAATGCAAAGGAACACTGATTTTTCAGGCCATCTTGCTGTGTTTTCTGTAAAGGAACAATTCCAACTGCCCAGTGTGCATTGCTTCGTTGAAACCTGTGTTTGGAAGCTACCCTGTCCATTTTCAGTGTTCCTTCCCATCGCCACCCCTACCCCCCATGAATTAGGCATGGAATTCAGTGGCTAGAATTATCAGATGTACAACTGACAAGTTGAAATGAACCACACACCCACTCCTGTTCCTATAAAAGCAATGGCCAGCAGGAACATCTGTTTCTCTTCCTCCTGACTCAAGTGACGATACACTGTTAAGAGGTGCTCAGAGGAAGAAGAGCTCTCAAACATCCTCTTCTAGTGTGAGAAAAGAAATCCATAACTGTATTTCCCTCCACCACCAGATATCTCCAGAATTCAAAACTAATAAAAATAATTGATTGCAGAGTAAATCTCAGCTGTCTCTTTGCTCCATAATACCAAAAGCACAAATCAATTACATGATGGGGGAGGATTTCCCCATGACTTATTTCTGTGTCGCCACGTCTACTTTATAATGTTCTTTCACCCATCTCTCCTCTTTCTTTGCTCTAAATAATCTTCAAAACAAAATATCTTTCTCTCCAAAGAGCACTGATCTCAGGTGGAAACTGACACCGAGGAAGATACAATGAAGTTGATGCATTTGTTAAGTTCTTAGTCAAAATCTGGGTGTCCATAAGTTGCTCTTCCTGGGAAGTGACTCTAACCACACTGCCAGACCTGAGGAATTTTCTCCTGACTCTGTAAGTGCACAATGTCCCTATATATTAATTTCATCGAAAATAAAGACTTTGCAATACCTAACAGAAATACATACAACTAAAGGCATTAAGAGTTCCTATTTAAAAATTAAATTAAATTAAATTAAAAAAAAAAAAAAACATAACAGCCTGGTCTACAGATTGAGTTCCAGGACAGCCAGCCAGGGCTATACAGAGAAATCCTGTCTTGAAAAAAATAAATAAATAAAAATAAATAAATAAAATTTAAAAAGTTCCTATTTGCCTTTAATAAGTCGGTTCAGACAAAAGAGTTGAATCCCAGACGTAATGAGCATCAGTATCTCTCTGGGAATAGTTCGAGTCCTGGGGTCCTGCCTACTACAAATTAGGTCAGAACACCAGAAAAAGAGCTTTGCAATGTTCCTTCAAGAAGACTCCAGACACGCATGTTCCTCCTGCATGGAGACAGCTTCCTTAAGCAGATTCTCCCACCCCCAGGTAAGCAGAAGCAACAAGAAGCACTATCCAGCTAGGGCCATTCATTTTAGAACTTAAGCAAGGCTTCCTGTGTTTATATTATTTTATTTGGTATACAGCCCAGCCTGGTCTTTAACTTTAACTATCATCCTGCTTCAGTTCTCCTGAGCACTTGGACCACAGGTGTGTACCATGATGTGAGTATCTTAGTTACTTTTCAGTTGCTCAGATAAAACACTGTGATCAAGGAAGCATACAGAAGACAGAGTTCCATAGGGTTAGACATGATGGTAGCAGGTGACAGGCAGACAGCAGGTGGCAGCTGGAGCAACAGCTGAGAGTTCACATTCCAAAACACAAAAAGGAAGTTAGGAGTTCTAAGTAGAGATGGTATGTAGGTCTTCAAAAATCTCAAAACCCACCTCCAGTGGTATATTTCCTTTATTAAGGCCACACCTCCTAATCCTCTCCAAGACAGCAACCAACTCTGGACCAAATATTCAAAGTTGGTGGCTTAATGGGAACATCTCACTCAAAGCACCACACCTAACAAGGCATTTAAAATCAAGGTTATTTACACAAACACAGACTTTAGCAATTGTCTAGCCCACCAGCTCTTGGCATTTTAACAAATTACTATACAACTCATCATTATTGTGCTAAGGATTAGAGATACTGGACTTAAATAAAATGGGCTCTACCTCCCATTGACACATAGAGTCATAAAAGGATCTGAGCATGAGCACACGTTTCTGATACAGCTGGATAAACCCTTTACTACACTACGGACAGGTGCTTTGAGAGTGCAGAAGAGAAGTGTTTCATTCAAAATTGTGAGTTAGAGGAGGAGACACAGAGAGTAAGAGTAAATGACCAGCATCATAAGGATGAATTGAAACACTGCCATGAGTAAAGGGTGTCCCGGATAGAAAATACTGTAAATGAGCCAGAATGTGTACGTCTGTGATGCATGAAACTCTGTATTGTGGTCTGAGGAGACACTGGAGCTGAGTAATGAATGCAGTCTTTGGAGGCAGATCACAGGCTACCTGGAGGTCTAGGCTGCATGCATCACAACAGGCCTTGCAGAGAGGGGAGTATTGGGTCAATTTGATTGTCCTTTTTCAGTTCTAGGGAGCACTCTACCACTGAGCTACACTCTTACCTCAATTTTTATTTTAAAGTAATGAGTATCTATAGACTGAAGCTGCGAACATAAATAGTAACAAAAGGAGTCTGAGGGAGAAATTACAAGGGGGGAAAGAGAATTGGAGACCTTAGGACATGAGCTTTGGTGGCTCTGCCTTGATGTGTAAAGGTTGTTCAGCAGAATGAATGAGCTGCAGTAAGTGAGCTGAAGTGGTCATCATTCAAAGAGCTGTGGTCTTGAAAGAGGTGAAGTTTGTCTATGTCCCTTCATGGGAGAACTTCCAAAGTCTTGTGGTAATGTGAACTGGTCCTCAGAGATGCTTCGGAGTCTTGGATGCAGCTGCTACTATAGAAACTTGTTCAGGTGTCCCCTTGAGATGCTCAAACTAGAGAGTCATTTGGATGCCTCTAGGCAAGTGCACACATGCATGCAGTCATGTGTGTGCACGTGCGTGTGCAAGTATGCCCTTGCATTTGTGTGTATGCATCTGGTAAACACAGAACTTCCTGCATGTCTACTACCAAGCTATATACACAACTTCCCTAACCTCTCCATAATTTCCACTTCACTTTTCAAAATTTTTGAGACATGTTCCCGATATCTGAAGATTGATTGACCTTGAATTTGCAGCTGCCTTGACAAGTTGCTGGGATTATATGCCACGGCAGCAGCCCAGGGTTGGCTGCTGAAGCCTTGACTGTGTTTGAGAATGAATTTAGCTCCTGTGTTTATTCTTCTGCAGCTTCTGGGATGTTACTTTATACACCAACCCCAATCCCAGGGCTCCTGTGGTCTGACCCAGAGACAAGTTGTGATTCTCAACCCGAGAGGACTGTTAGCCAGGGAGGAAGGATTATTAGCCCAGGAATGCTATAGAGCTCTGTGACCTAACTCCCTCTGTATTATTTCTCCAGTGGTGTTGGTGGCTCTGACAGTACAAAATAGAATGAAGAGGTTAAGGTCTCTATGCTTGAACCTTCAGATTATTTTTTGACATCTAGATTTCTGGAGATAAGCCACCCTCAACTGACCATGAAGGGAAGAAACTACCCTGGGGTAGTGAGCAAGAGAACATCACCTGCAGAGTACTATGTCACTCTCTCTGTGGCAGTTTTCAAAGCCAGAAGGTGAATTAACAGCTCCCCAAATTCTACCCTACTTTCTACCCAGTTTTTCTTTTTTTCCTTAATTCTGAAAAAAATGCTTAAAATTATGTCAGAAGAGAGAATTGTAATCTCAGTGTATCCCATCAAAAGTGCTCACACTTGCTAATGATTAACTCCCTTTGACACCATAGCAATTGTAGAGGCAGAGTTAAACAAACAGCTTCAGGGGGCCCAGAAATGAGTTACAGGAGACTGGGCCAACTGACTTGGAGGCTCGCCAGTGCTATTTCCCTAGTTTAGACTTGTCCTAAGGGGCATTTCCATTTGGGGACCTGAAGTTCTGAAATTCCTTCCTCTTCCTGGTTCAAGAAAAACTAATTTATTGACCTGCAGGGCACAGTCAAAGACATCTGTTAAGTGTGGCATTTCCTTGACCTGTACAGAGAACTCTGTTGAATGAAATGGTTGTCTTTTGTTCTTTGGAGCTTTTCATCTACAGTGTACAAGCTTCTTGACAGGGATAAGGAAGCTGCGTATTATAAAGCTAAGGGGAAAACACTTTTACTTCTTTACACCAGAACTGCTTCCCTGTGGTGTCTCCTCCATGGAGTCTTCTCAGTGTGGCAAAACTCTGCGTAAATAGACAAGAATCCTCTCTTTATAGTATTCAAGGGAAAACGAACACTTACTTAACAGTAATTCTTTGTGCTTTAGGTGATGAAAATCAGCCAAGCAGGAATGTGAGAGAATTCCTGTACACAAGCTGACAACACTTTCATAAACGCTGTCTCACAGTTCAGGTTCACCTTGGATGAAGGAGATAAGGAAACATAAACAAGCGTTGGAACGAAGAAAAAGGATGAGAAATGCTTGCTAAGCACCCACATGCCCACGCTCCAGCCAGCAGCTGACAGCCCAGGAAAAACCTGGCAAGTCTCAGAAGTGGAGATGGGCGAGACCAGTGCATGACTACTTGCTCTCTGGACTTCAAATGAAAGGTCCATTTCGAAGCATCTCCTCTTCTTCAGCTCTGATTTTCCATTCACTGTCTTTACCATAACGGAAGATGTCTGAAGAATCAAGCTGAAAAAAGACTAAGGATAAGCTCTTTATATACCTTTTGTGCACTAAGAAGAAAGGAGTGGGAATTTCCATGAGGATGGGGATGGGCTATCAATACATTTATTATATAAAAAAGACAGCTGGAAGGAAGGAAAGAAGAAAGAAAGAAGGAGGGAAGGAAGGAAGAAAGGAAGGAAGGAAAGAAAGAAAGAAAGAAAGAAAGAAAGAAAGAAAGAAAGAAAGAAAGAGGGAGGCAGTGAAAGAAGGAACGAGGGAGGGAAGGAGGGAGGAAGGAAAGAAGGAAGGAAGGAGGAAGGAAGGCTTTCTATCTCCAAATGGAAGATTCCCTTTAGTATATCCAGATCAAAAAAAGAGAAATAATTCCGATTTGTTTATAGAAAATACAGACATGCCCAGGGGTTAGGATAAATTGAGATCAAGACTGCACATGGGATTTGAGGCTGCACACCTTATAATAATGCTAGTCTGTTTGCAGTTTCTTTGATACGATGTCCTCAGACCTTTCAAAGCCAGAATAATTGAAAATTGTAGGAGAGAGAAGATTAAGCTGTTTGATCAAGGATAGGAAGAGATGTATTTTTCACAGAACTCCAAGAGAAGTCAGGAAGTTGAAAACATGACAAAAAAAAATAGACTTGGGTCTATATAGAAGAATTTCAGAAGTGGCTACATTATAGTTCCTGTTAACCTCTACAGCAATTTAAGATATAGATTATGTTCTAGTTAACATTTCTGTTGCTATGAAAAAACACTCTGACCAAAAACAACTTAGTGGAGAACAGGTTTATTTTGCTAAACTTCCAGGTCACAGCCCATCACTGAGGGAAAGCAGTAGCTTGAAGAAGAAGCCATGGAACCTAGTACACAGGCTCATGCTTAGATGCCTTGTTTTTTTTTTATACTGCCCAGGACCAACTTTCCAGGAAATGGTGCTGCCCACAGTGGGCACCATTGCTGCATCAAATAGCCACCAAGACCAATTTGGTCTAAGAAATCCCTCAATTAAAGCTTCCATCTCAGGTGACTCTGTTGATTTACAGTTAAAGCTAACTAGGACAGATTGTATCTTAATGTTTGATGAGAAAGAATTTATTTTCTGATCTTTTCTGTATCTAATAAAAGAAAACAAGAGTACTCATGAATTAAATATGATCATGCTTTTTTGCATGTTTTCTAAAGTATAAAATAGGGTTCTTTGAGAAAGAAGAAAGAGAGCAGAGCCTGTTATGGTTCACATTAAATTAGTAACAATAATAAAAATCCATAATGAACATGATCAAAGATAAAACACACCACCTCAGTAGGCTGTTTTCTTTTGGTTTCTAGAAATGACAGGGAAATTCTTTGCCAATCTAAATATACATAGGTGTGTATTGGGGGGGGGGGTGCGGATATAATCTATATACAGTAAGCCCAGCTTTTGGCTTTTTGGAAATCTGACCCATTCACAGATGTCCCTGGGCACTTTCAACCCTAGTAGGTGGTATGCACCCATTTTCCATGATGAACAATCAATAAACAGTTTGGAACCAAGGACTGTCTCTCTCATAAAGAACCGCCCAAGGGAGCCTGGAGGAAGCCTTCATCTACAGAGCAACGCCATCTAAGTCTGCTGCCTACTGATCAGCTACTCTGGAATTCCCCATTCCCCCAGCCCCAGTCTTGTCCTCAGCCTGCAGGCCTCCTCCATTCCCAACTCCCCATGACCCAGTGGTGTCTGGATGTCCAGTTGTTTGGGAAATCCTGGCCCCAGCCTCTACACAGATCCACAGGCTCCCACCCAAGGCAGCATTCTCTCATGCCCTGAGTTGCTTCCAGCGAGCCCATCAGCCAACAGGGGTTCTAGGGTAAATGCAGTCTAATGTCTCCTGTTTTGCCTGCCTAAGCTGCATTCCTCCACCCCAGCAGGAGCAGAACTCATCAGTGGGCACACAATCCAGGCCATGGTTCTGCAGTTAAATATTCTATAAGCGAGTGCTGTAAAGAAGACCTAAGCCCATGCAATGATGAATTTGTAGCCCCAGCCACTCTGTGGCCTGAGGGGTGCAATTATTGAGGCCAACTTGGGTAACACAATGAGAGCTCATCTCATAAAAGAAGGAGTTATGAGCATACAAGTTTCAAGAGCCATGGTTTATTTGAAACAATTTAATTTGTAATCCATACAACTGAAAAGTACCTGCATTCGAGTTGGACAAACAAGGCCCTGCTTCTTACTGTTATCATTGTCTTCCTCCTCCTCTTCCTCCTCTTCTGCTTCCTTCATCTCTTCTTCCTCCCACTCCTCCTCCTTCCTCTCCTCCATCTTCTTTCTCTCCTCTTTTTCCTCTTTTCCTTTTCCCCCCTTCTCTCTCTCTCTCACCTCACAGAGTCACATATAAATTTCTAAATTAATTAAGGCTTTTAGAACTACAAATAATCATGTCCCAATATTTCTTCATGGAGAGGAGATACAATTTTGCTCATGCATTAGTATTTCTCTTTGTAGTAGGCAGGTCAACTGCTGGCTAATCCTGGATCTACATTCCCTGTCATTTCTTAGAGACACTGTTTCACATGAATATTTTATCTCTCGGATGCTCATAGTGCCACATATTTGTAAGCTCACATTAGGAAACAAAAGCAGGAGAATCTGAGTTTAAGGATAGCCTGGGCTACACAAGGAGACTTTAACTTAAAAATAGAAAGAAAAGAAGGAAAGGAGAAAGAGGGGGAAGAGAAAAGGAAAGAGAGAGGGGGGTGTATTACAGATGTCCATGAAAAGAACAGATCCCCGTGGAGCATCACACATAGTTATTCAATAGCTGTGTCATATCACAAGCATCTGATCTGAAATAAGTACATTTCAAATATTGTGATCACAAGTATTGTAGACTGTTTTTATTGTATGTATGTATGTATGTATGTATGTACGTACATACATATGTATGTATGTATTTTGGTTTCTCCAGACTGGGTTTCTCTGTGTAGCCCTGGATGTCCTAGAACTCACTCTGAAGACCAGGCTGGCCTAAGAGTTCTGCCTGCCTCTTTCTCCCTAGTGCTGGTATTAAAGTTGTGTGCCACCATGCCAGCAAGCAAACTTTTTTTTTTAAAAAAAGAATTCAGGAATCCTATGTCTCCTTGGAGTCAGATAAGTAAAATGTAACTAGTTTTTGCCCTTACTTCCCCTTTTATTATTAATTCATTAAATATAAGCATGTCTTAAAAATCCACTGAATTCCAGGAGCTATGCCAGACACTGTAGTCTCTGCCTAGAAGTGGTCACAGACTGGAGACAAGAAAGAGAAAATCCATAGTTAGGCAAGTAATAGGCAAAAACCATAACCACACTCTGATGACTATTTCCATGTGTTACTTGGGTCTGCCAATCCTTCCAAAATATTTGGTGGTGGACTACTCAAACCCCAATAGATGGTCACATACTCACGGCACATGGCAGCAGTCATTGGACTCAGTGGATGATAAATAACAATGTAAAATAGACAGGACAGAGAGATGGGAGGGAGAAGGGGACACTAGAAGGCATTGGAGAGGGTATAGAGAACTTTCTGGATAACACTTGAAATGTAAATGAAGAAAATATCTAATAAAAATTGGAAAAAAATTTTTGGAGATAAGCAAAAAAAAAAAAATAGAAGGCATTGGAAAGAGGTGGTGGATGCCTATAGACAATATATATGATATGCTATCCTGTCAAATGAAGGTCTTCCTAGAACAAAGACTGACCTCCCCAAGGAGGAATTCTCCCAGATGTCCTTTGAACTCTACCTGCAGCTCTTTTCTGTCTCCAGCCTGCTCACTTATCCCACCACACTGAGAAGATTCATTATGTATCTACAAGTGTGGAACAAATTCCTTAAGCCACTCTCTCCCACATCATCTCTTTCTCCATGTATTCGTGTTAATGTATGTATGTATATACAAACATATATTATATGCATACATTTATATAAATATACATGTGCACATATGTATATACATTCATACACATATCATATATGTAAATGTATATATTTACATATATATAAACATCCTGTAGGCTCTGATTCCCAGGTGAACCCTGACTATTGATAGAAAATGTATAATTGTAATTCCCTCCCTCAAAAGAATAGATGATATGGCATCTGAGAAGGATTTGAAGAAGAGAATACTTCCTAAAACTGAACATTAGAAACCTGAGGACTAAGCAAAGCCGTCCATTTTTTTCTAAAACCATCAACTCACACAGCATTCTAGGACTCCATAGACTGCTATCAGGTGTCCATCAACTCACACAGCATTCTAGAACTCCATAGACTGTTATCAGGTGTCCATCAACTCACACAGCATTCTAGGACTCCATAGACTGCTATCAGGTGTCCATCAACTCACACAGCATTCTAGGACTCCATAGACTGCTATCAGGTGTCCATCAACTCACACAGCATTCTAGGACTCCATAGACTGCTATCAGGTGTCCATCAACTCACACAAGCATTCTAGGACTCCATAGACTGCTATCAGGTGTCCATCAACTCACACAAGCATTCTAGGACTCCATAGACTGCTATCAGGTGTCCATCAACTCACACAAGCATTCTAGAACTCCATAGACTGTTATCAGGCATTGTCTTTAAAAATCTGTGCTTCCATTTTACTGATCATTATAAATATTAACACGAGTATGCTAGATATCCTCTGGAGTTATGAGCTGAATGTGAAAATCTACCATCTTCCCAGACTCATGCATTTGAATACTTGCTGGTGGTATTAAGTTGGAAGTTTATAGACACTTCCAAATACCGGTCCCAGCTGGCAGATGCAGAGATGTCTAGGGCAAGGCCAGAGTTGCATATTCATTTTCAGTCATGTAAAAATTGAAGCCACATGCACACACTGACATTCCCTGGCCTTTCTAGCCAGGACAGACAGTATCTTGTCAAACATACATCAAAATACTGCCTCTGTCATTAGAGTTAGTTCTGCGAAGTGCTGGTAGTGGAGACACGATGACAGTACCTAATAAAGAGAATCAGCCCTAAGTAAGTCAATTGTTTTGCTGACCTAACCACAGGGATCCCTTGCCTCTGGAATAGTTTGCAGGAATGTGGAAGAGTTCGGAGCTGTGGGTTAGAGAAGCCTCCAAATGCTGTGGCAGAGCAGAACTTGGTAATCCTTGATGTGGGAGCATGGAAGACCAATATGCCAACAGCAATCTGAATGCCAAATGTACTCATGAGGTTTCAGACTGGGGAATCTATTGGGTAGTGAACTAGAGGCCATTTACATTACACTATGAAAAGGCATGTTATGACATTCTACCCATGTTCTGAAATTTTGGGTAAATTTTAAAAATGACACTTTGTTTTGTTTTGTTTTTGATGGTGGTGGGGTTTGTTGCTTGTGTGTGTGTGTGTGTGTGTGTGTGTGTGTGTGTGTGTGTGTGTGTGTGTGTGTTTTACAGGAAACCTCGAGATGGCTGTTTTATAAGGTGGTAGTGGTAGAAGTTATATCGCAGTGGAAACCCTGGGATGCTAGAGAACAGGACCAAACCATGAAGTGTCTGCTGAAGACAGTGGAGCTGACTTGAGAGAGAGGCCACTCACACTCACATAGCAGGACTGTAAGGATGGAGCTACTTATCCCATGTGTAGCTGGACAATATGTGCCTGGACGATGTCACCACAAGCCCTGCACTCTGGACAGCTGCTTCTGGATTTGGTACTTGCTTTGTTGTTTTCTGTAGAGTTCTGGTGTGCTCTTTCCTTGATACACCCCCACTTTCCTCTTTCAAAATAGGAATGTTTATTCTATGTTATTGTATTTTAAAGCATACAACCCCCATCTTTTATTTTGGTCAGATCACAGTTTAGAAATTGCCTCCAGTCTAAAGGGAGACTTTGAGCTTTGGGCTTTTAAATATCTTTGGAATGGTAAGGCTATGGAGACTTTTGAAGTTTAACTGAATGCATTCTGCATTACAAAGTAGCTTTAAGCTTATGAGGGCCCAGGGTAAAATGATATGTTTTAAATGTGAAATGTCCCCCAGGATCATGTGTTTGAACTAGACACTAGGTTATTCACTGATGGTATTATTGTGGGAGATTATGGAGCCTTGTGGACCTGGCTTAGACCTCACTGACAATCATAGGACCATAAGAAGGATAGAACCTTATATTCCCACCCTGGTTCCAGACCATCTGTCCTGGTGCACATCATAAAATGAGCAGTTACTGTCACCCCACCCAAATCCCCTGCATTTAAGGAGGACCTGGGTTTGGTTCCCAGCACTCATATGGCAGCTCATGATCAGTAATGCTTCAGTTCCAAGGGATCCAACATCAAACCATAATGGCAGGGAAGTCACAGCAGCAGAATTTTAATAGAATTTGTTTCATGATAGCCACAAGCTACAGAGCAGGGAGTGATGTATTTACATGCTAGTGTTCAGCTCCCCTCCCCGCTTTAGACAGCCTGAAATCACAAACTCAGGAGATGATCCCAAACACAACCAAAGCCAGTCTTCCTACATCAACTAAATCAAGACAATACTTCACGACAGTTTCAGAGGCTAACCTTAATCTACACAGCCCCTCACAGGTGCGCCCAGCAGCCTCCTCCTGGTAAAGTTCATAGTAACCATCACAGTCACTATTTTCACGAAATCATTCCTCTGTTAAAGGAGGAATTCTTTTAAGTGGGGGAAGTCATTTTAAGAAACAAGGATATTGCTGAAAGGACCCTGATAGAGCTGTCTCCTGGGAGGCTTTGACAGTCCCTGACAAATGCAGAAGTGGATGCTCACAATCATCTATAGGGCAGAACACAGGGTCCCCAATGTAGGAGCTAGAGAGTACCCAAAAGCTGTAGGCATCTGCAACACTATAGGTGGAACAACAATATGAACTAATCAGAACCCCCAGAGCTCATGTCTCTAGCTGCATATGTATTAGAAGATGGCCTAGTTGGCCATTATTCAGGAAGAAAGGTCCTTGGTCTAACAATGTTTATATGCCCCAGTACAGGGGAATGCCAGAGCCAAGTAGTGGGAGTGGGTGGGTAGGGGAACAGGGCAGGGGGAGGGTATAGGGGACTTTTGGGATAACACTTGAAATGTAAATGAAGAAATTCTCTAATAATAAATTTTTTAAAAGAACTGCAAAAGTGCAAAAAAAAAAAAAAAAAAAAAAAAAAAAAAAAAAAAAAAAAAAAAAAAAAAAAAAAAAAAAAAAAAAAAGAAAAGAAACAAGGCAAACAGTTTACACAAATGAAGTGATAGGGAATAGTAACTTCAGCCAATATATATGGATCAAACTCAGCAGGGAAAACAGAAATTCTCAGAACAGACAAGTTGCATTCATGGTAACAAGATAAATGCTATCCAAAGAAAAGCATGGGCTTTCAAATGCAAAATCTGGGGCAATTTATAGGAACATAACATGTTTTATAGGGAAAGCGGTAAGGGCAGGAAAAGAGAAAGGATACGCACTCGACGTTAAATCAGAAGCATGAAAGCAACCACAAGCATGGCCCTTGCTTAGAGCCAGAGCTGAATTACCAACGGGAAGAAAGCACAAGAAAGTCCACAGGATTGAGTTACATCCTGGATATTGTATGAGACCAAAGGACAATTGCTTCTCAAGTCTAAGAATGGCATTCTATTCTATAAAATGTAAGGCTGGCTCACTGGCTCACTGGTTGATATCTCTGGCTGTTCTTCCAGGTGCCAGGAATTTGATTCATTACAGCCATGTGGACTGAGTGGCTCACGATCTCCTATAACTAACTTCACAGGATTGGTCACCCTTTTCTGGTCTCCGTACCAAACACATGTTCAGAGACATACCCACCCCTGCCTCAGCAAATAAACATACACATACACACACACACACACACACACACACACACACACACACACACACAAACACAGTATGTACATAAATAACAAAACAAATAATTTTATATAAAGAAATAAAATGATTATTGATAGATAAATAAAGCTTATAAGGTGAAGTGAGATGGTGTTTGGAATTTATTTTAAGGTAAACTAAATCTACAAGAAAAACCAAACAAAAGGAAAAGGAAACTTTTTAAAGGATTAAAGGAAGCAAATTATCTAAAATCTTCATAATTGAATAATCTTGTTGATGAATATTTATGAGTTATATTGTGTATATTCTTAACTTATGGATAGACTGTTTCTGTTGAATACATTTTTGAAAGGTTTTAGTCAACTTAAAATTTTTTTCTCGCTGGGCGGTGGTGGCACACGCCTTTAATCCCAGCACTTGGGAGGCAGAGGCAGGTGGATTTCTGAGTTCAAGGCCAGCCTGGTCTACAGAGTGAGTTCCAGGATAGCCAGGGCTATATAGAGAAACCCTGTCTCGAAAAAAAAAAAAAAAAAATTGTCAAGGAAAAAAAGCTCTGAATGACTGAATGAGTCTCACAGTATTTTTTAAGTAAACCATAGAAAAATAATAGCCACATCAGTATGAACCTAAAACAAAAGGCTAGCACATATCTATATAAACAGCTAGATCTCAAAACAAGTGAAAAGTTGTCGGTCAATGGTGGTTCACACCTTTAATCCCAGCACTAAGGAGGTAGAGGCAGGTAGATCTATGAGTTTGAATCCAGCCTAGTCTACAGAGAAAGTTCCAGGACAGTTAGCTGCCTTTGCCTCCCAAATGTGTGTGTGTGTGTGTGTGTGTGTGTGTGTGTGTGTGTGTGTGTGTGTGTGTGTGTTCATTTGCCTGATTGCTTGCTTGTTTTAGGTAGCCAAGGTTGATCTCAGGACCCCCTTATCTCAGCTTCCTAAGTACTGTGATTACAGCTGAAAACCATTGTATTCAATTAACAAGTGTTTATGTCTGTGTATGTGGGTGAGAATGTGAATGTGAATCTGGGTGTTTGTGTGCAAGCCAGAGGACACCAGGTATTGTGTTGTTCCTAGGATATTGTTTCTAAGATGTGACCCAACTATTTTTTAAGGCAGAATCTCTCACTGGTCTCAAGTTCCAGCTAGGCTAGGCTGGCTGGCCAGAGATCCCTCTTTTTCTACTTACCAGCACAGGAAATATAAACATAAAAGACCTCACACAGTTTCTTTTTATTGGGTTCTCAGAATCAAACTTCAGTCCTCCAACTTGCAAAGTGACACTTCACTCACTGAGCTATCTCTCTAGACCTAACTAGTATTTTCATAAGCATGAAGATGCATATTCAGAAAGCCATATGAAGAGGAGGCAGCAGTTCGTTAGCCCCATCATNCAGGAAATATAAACATAAAAGACCTCACACAGTTTCTTTTTATTGGGTTCTCAGAATCAAACTTCAGTCCTCCAACTTGCAAAGTGACACTTCACTCACTGAGCTATCTCTCTAGACCTAACTAGTATTTTCATAAGCATGAAGATGCATATTCAGAAAGCCATATGAAGAGGAGGCAGCAGTTCGTTAGCCCCATCATACCCTGAGCTATCAAAAATCAGCAAAGGCAAGAAAGATGACTCCCCAAACCCTGCAGGACAAGTGTAATCCTACCACCACCTTGATGTCACACTTTTGGGCACCAGAACTGCAACACAACAACTTTCTCTTGTTTTAAGCTACTCCAGTTATGAGAGCCCCAGGAAATTATATATATATATATATATATATATACATATATATATATATATATATATATATCAAGCCAACAACAACAACAAAAATTTCAACAACATAATTAGCAATTTTTTAATCTAATGGGTATGTTCTTAAACCCACTCTCAATTATTTTAAAACACATTCCTTTTTTCCATACACAGCTTGTCTATATAAGGTTGAATAATACCATAGCTGAAAATAATTCCAGTCAATGCTCCAGAGTTGGAGTCATTTTTATCCCCTAAATAAGCAGGTGCATCGCCCAAGTGTGAGAAAAATTATCTCGGGGGTCCTCAGCCCTTCCTTGTAGAAGAGACAGCTTGTTGTCCTGTACTTAGAATACAGCTTGCTAATTAACCACAAGCAAACAAGCAAACCCAGGCTCTCTGTTTTAACCACTGTGGAAGGCTCTTACAGAATTAAGATTTTCACTGACACAATTCTATTTTTGTTTCTAAACCATTGCTCAGGTAACTGTCCCAGTCATTATTGCTACCAGGATAATTACTCTTAAAGTTACAGGCCACAGAAACAAGAAGAGGTTTTCGGTTTTAGTTTGTTTTGTTTGTCATTGTGGTTGTTTCTCCGGGTATTGGTGATCAACCTGAGGCTTCATAAGCAAACACATAGAAAGTTTACCTGCTTAAGTAACCTTGGCTTGAGTCACGTACGTTTTACATGCCTCTCACCAAATATCATGTTAACATTCACTGAATACAGAGAAAAGGCAAAAGAGTCCAGGTAATTTTCAGGAAAAAAAAAAAAAAGCCTTCTAGCTGCCATGGCAACAAAGGACAGCAGTCAAAATAGAGTAATGTACTGGGGGATGTTCGTGTTGTAGACCACCTTCTGCCTTCTCCTTGAATTACATAATTCACATGTTACTTACCAGGGAAAGAACAGGGTTCTTGCTTTGTTTGTTTGTTTGTTTGGTTGGTTGCTTGCTTGCTTGCGTGGTTAGTACAATTCTTTTTAACTGTGCAATGTGTGTACACTTCCTGCTATACAAAGATCACATAAGAGAGAGCTCTCTCTACATCTACAACCCACTGTCTCCTGACCCCAGCACAGAAAGAACTCCCTTATAATTGAATCTGGTCTGGAAGGAGGGAAGTTTGCCCAAGAATGTATGCTAGACTATCTGAAGAAAGGTCAGTCGCCAGGGTCTTGGTCTCAGGAACAGTACCTCTTGGAGGCGACTCCTCTAGGAATTACATCATGCTCCTGAACAAAGACCTCTCTAGTGACCACTTGTGGTGCAGAGTAAGCTTTGTAAGGGACACTTCAGTGAAGATGTAAACTGAAAACTCTTTAGGGCAGATTTGCAGATACAGCCAAACAGTCTCATAACCATAAGACACTCACAAATTCTCACCAACTCTACCTGCAGAGCAGGTTGAGACCTCATCATACAGCATAGCTGCCTCTGTCTGCCAGCAGATCTCACATGACTGCTGCCAAATTTCTGTCTAGTTCTCATTATTCCTGGTATTGTGGCTTCTTTCTAACCAAGGTTGACTTCTTTTGAAGTTTTGACCCTTAAAGGAATAAAGTGATACTCTCTGAGATCCTCTCCTCAGATATCAGGTATCATCAAATTCCTGATCCCAGACTCTCAGAACAATTGACCTTTCTGAACGCAACTCTTTTAGTGTGTGTATACATGTGCATGTGCAAATGTGTATGTTCATATATGTGTGGGCAGAGGACAAGCTTCAAGACTCAGTTCTCTCCTTCTACCATGTGAATCTAAGGGAAGGAACTAAGGTCATTAAACTTGGCAGCAAGCGCCTTTCCCCACTATGCTGAAGCATATCTAGTTTTCAAATTTTAAAGATACTATCCAAGATCATAACCAAATAGCTGGTTAAAAGTTAATGCATAGTAGCTACTTCTTTACTTTCAGGAACCCAAGTTAGAACCAAAGTCTTAATTAGCTGCAGCCTATACATGGGTATCCAGAGTCACATTCCTTTCCTGAGGTGAACACCATCAACCAGCTAGTTTAGGGGGAAAATGGGAAGGCTGGGATGGTACCTCACTGTCAAACTGCATGCTCAGCTCACACGAAGCCTTGGCTTCTCTGAGAAACAATAGACGCTGGGAGATCATTACTTAAACTGCCACATTCATGTTTATTGGAAACTATTTTCCTTCTCTGTTGTGTTGTCTATTGAACATGTTCCCAGCAAACTCCCCACTTAACATGTCATTTTCCCTCACATTGTTCCCATTTTCCTGCATGTGATGTAACTCTGTTCTTTTTTAATGGACTACCATGTCTGTTAGTGAGTGACTGGGGTTACAGCTACATACTTCTGAGCTCCAGAGAAGAGCATCTGGAGGGCATATCCTGATACCCCTGCCTTCTAGACCTTTACAACCTTCTTCTCCAGTGATTCGCAGTGAGTCCCTGTCAAAGGCTGTCTTTTTCTGGGTACCTTTAACTGTTCCCATTTCTCTGCAGCCCCGACATTCAGTTAGTACTGTGCTCAGCATCCAGACTTGGTCTCCCCTTCAAATGATTTAGCCCTAACATTCTTCAAAGGCTACAACAGAAACACCCCTAATTTCAAAGGCTTGCAAGTGTTCTCTCCTAGCTTCTCCCCCTGTCCTGTGACTGAACCTTCCTTTGTTTATTCTCTATCCCTACCAGTCCTCCCTTCACCACCAAGAAAGAAGGAAGGAGCAAAGGCAAGCAGCCTTCGTCCCTCATGCTTAAGTCACGCGAACCCTGTACACCAGCCTGCCCAGATTCCAAGGTACACAGTACCTGAACCTTCCTGTCCTTTCTGGCAGCTTCATAAGCAACCTGAGAGCTCTCCCTGCCCATCCACATGCTTCCACGTTCCTCCTACCTCCTCTCAGCACAGTTCCCTAGCTCAGTCTGACAGGTTGTGTCACCGTATGACATGCATGTCCACAAGACAAACATGATTTAACTTCTTCTCTAAAGGGGAATACTGTTTCTCAGACTATGGATGGGCAGCACGAAGAAGAACTAAGTTAACAACCTGAGTCACCCGAGAAACTGTATCAAAACAAACATGAGTATGTTGAGGAGTAGATAGAAAGGAAAGTGACCAAATCATGGTACCTCAGAATGGCTGGACATCCATAGAGGGCTGCTTCTGACAGCACGCACTCCCTTTTCCGCAAGGTTGACCAGAGATGCCAAAATATGTCTGCCAAAAGCACCAGGATGCTGGTAATTTATCTGTCCGTGGCTTCTGCTAGCCAAATTGAGCATCAACAATGGGCCAGGGCCTGGGAACATAAACAAGGATTGAAAAGCAGCTCACTGTTTACACATGAATGCAGATAAACAGCAATGAAAGGAAACAATCAGCCTCATAATACAAATGTTCAAAATGGTAGAATGTGACATATAAAGTAGTAATGGGCCACTTCAAACAGAACTAAAGCAGAGTTTGGCCTTTGAGAAATCTGGCTGCATTCCTTAGATTAGAGTGCATTTTTCTACGTTTCTTTTACTGTTCACAAAACTTGGTTCAGACATTACATCAATGTTTCTAGTTAATTTACTCTCTATACTTACTACCAAATGTGTGTACAACCTGGTATGTTATTTTAAAACATGGAAGCACCAACAGACAGCATCCACTTTGGGCTTTGTTCTGGTTTTGGTTTGGGTATTTTGGCCCCTTTGTTCCAGATTTAATTTTTTAAGATAAAGGGGTGGATATTGCATTCGATTTCAGGTGTCTGTGGATGACAGAAGCGTGAGATTCCACTGCAGCTGGAGCGGTGCCGTATGGGTCCTGGGAACCGAACTCGTCTCCTGCAGTCCAGTATGTGCTCTTAACAGCTGAGTCATCTCTCTAGCTTCCCTTACTCCATTTTTGTTCTATTTATTTAGGGGGGCTGTGCATGCCTCAACACTTCTGTGGGGGTCAGAAGACAACTTACAAGAGTTGGTTCTCTCCTTCTGCCATGTACATTCAGGGATCAAACTCAGGACATCAAGTTTGAATGCACCTGCCTTTACCCAATGACCCTGCCCACTAGCACTTGTCTGATTTTTGTTTGTTTGTTTGTTTGAGACAAGGTCTTTCACTGAACCTGAGCTGTGCCAGTGTGGGGTTTGAAAGAAAATGGCCCCCATAGGCTCATAGGGAGTGGCCCTATTAAGAGGTGTGGCCTTGTTGAAACAAGTGTGTCACTGGGAGTGAGCTTTGAGATTTCCAGTGCTCAAGTCAGGCCCAGCTCACTCTTTCCCTGATGCCTTCAGATCCAGATGTAGAACTCCCAGCTACCTCCACATGTCTGCCCTCTATGACACTAATGGACTAAACGTCTGAAACTGTAAGCCAGCCCCAATTAAACGTTTTTCTTTATAATAGTTGCAATGGTCATGGCGTCTCTTCATGGCAATAGAACACTCATTAAGATGGCATGAGGATAAAATAAACTTCAGCATCAGCACCAGCATCAACAAGAAAGCTGTTAAAATGCCTCTGCTCTTCTTCCTTTCAGTCAGTCTCTGTCTGCTTGTAGGTTTTATTCTTTTTTATTCCAAATACTGAGGATCATCAGATGTTAACTCTAAAGCTAAGCTGCAGCTTCCATAATATTGCCCCATCACACTTAATCGTGAGAAGTTTCAACGGTTCTCTTGGGAAAGACCTTCAATTCTGTAGTTAACCAAACTGTCAGGTAAACTGAAATGTAGGTGTCCTCCTCTGCTCACGGCTTCTCTCTTCCTCACAAGTGTTGCAGGGCCCGTGTGGCCATACTTTACAATGTCTCATTCACAGCTTCATCCTGCCTTTTCCTAACCATGATATCGCAAGAGCCAATGCTTCTAACTTCCCCTTTCTTAAGATGATCAGTCACCAAGAAGCCTAGTCTGGTATCAACTGAGTCTTTGCAGAACACTATTTTTTGGCTTGGGTTTAGTTTAACTATGTCCCCCCACCCCAAAGGACATGTTACATGATGATCCTGGTCTGCAGTATAGCCAAAGGGAGGCCATTGTCAGCCCACCCCCAAGCTCTGGCTTCCTGACGCTCTATTTGATCTCTTCCTTCTGCATACCTTTATGTGGTGAATCCCACCACCATGATGGAATCCAGGTAAGAGACTCCTCACCAGAACCCACATAGACTATGTACCTTACAACTCAGCTTTCACAATGTGACTTAGTAAACCTCTTTGTTTAATAAGGTCAAAACTTAGAGATTTAATTTTAATAACAGAAAACTATCCAATACACTATTTCTGATTAATTTCAGTTTCAGTGGCCTACCCTCTTTAACTGACCAGATTGTACAAAATTTTTAAAGGTGCTTTTTTACCCCGCCCTATCCTCAAAGAACTCTGTTTGGGAAGGTTATGAGTACTTTGTTTTGTTGGTTTTGTTTCAGAGGTCATGAAAAGAACAAGGTGGCCAGTGCCCTTTAAAATACAGGAAGTCCTGGAACAAACCCTTTGGCTCACAGGGAGGTAGACCTGTCTGGCAACACCATTTATGGCTCACCAGCCTGCCAGCATGCTGACCTTGAAGACACAGAACCAGGCTACCTGTCTATGTGGGCTGCATTTCATCTTAGGTGATTTTGGGAGCTGAATTTTAGGGGTTTCTTTGTGTGGTTGTTCTGCTCTGTCCTGTTTTAGGGACCTCAGTTTCTTAGCTGGACTGACTCTCATTGGAGTATTTTGTATGGATAACCTGAGACCCTCAAACATGATTATATTTCTTAATATACCAAACAGATTCTAAGGTTTTTTTCTAACCAAAATGTTTTCTTCCCTTTTGCAGTAGCTCCCTAGATTAAGATCTCCCAAAATTTAGGAATGATGCCACTTCAGTGTAACTCCAGCCCAGGAAGTCCATCACCTTCTTCTAACCTCTCTGAGTACTGTACTCATGAGTACAAACCCATACTCAGATACATGCACATAATTACAAAGTAAAATATTTTCAAAATATTAAAAAAGCACACACACAACAGCATGTGACAAGCATTCAGGATTCACTAAACACACTCAAGACTTTCTGCTCCTCGTGGAGCTTCTAGAAGCTGCTTACATTCTAATGTTCTTTGAGTCTCCTTTAGGGCTCTGATTTCTTGGAGTCTGGCAACTCCCTTTTGTCCCCTGGTCTCTGGTGAGGTCACTGCTCTCAGGCATGGATGACCTGACTTGTCTTTGTTGGGCCTTGTTTTCCTTCCCTGAGCTTCTTGGTAACCAATCTCCTGTATTAACTCCACTCTGAAACAAGGAGGCATTTCATTTATATTTTTATTAATCTTTGAGAATTTCATAGACTGTATTTTAGTATTCACCTCCTAATTCTCCTGCTAACTTCTCTTAGATCTCTCCTTCATCTCTTACTTTCCTGGATTTTTTTTTTTTTTTTTTTTGGTTTTTTTGAGACAGGGTTTCTCTGTATAGCCTTGGCTATCCTGGAACTCACTTTGTAGACCAAGCTGGCCTTGAACTCAGAAACCTGCCTGCCTCTGCCTCCCAAGTGCTGGGATTAAAGGCATGCGCCACCACGCCCGGCCTGTTCTTCTTTTTAATAACCCATTGATATCCACTTATGCTGGGCACATACTCATGGGGCCCTCAGCTGGAAACAAATGACCTCCCAGAGACCAAAAGAAAACTGAGTCACCCACCATCCTCCAGAAGTCATCAACTATCAATAGTTCCTCAGCTAAGGTTCCAGAACCCCTACCCCCTTGGGCTTTTCCATTAAGGATCCTAACTATTTGGTATTAAAAAGCTAATCAAAGACCCTGTTACTACTGGAAAAAGCAGGGAGTGAATCCTGGCTAGGCCTAATCCCTCTCTGTGATCTCTAAGCTGATCAGCAAGTCAGGAACAACTTCTGTGAGGATGCGTGTCACCAGGAAGCACATCTCCATCTACAGTGTGGATGGGTCTGTGCTGAATGGAAGAAACAACACAGGACATGTCTTCTGTATGAGCAACAAGAGAAAGGAAGGAAGACGGAACGAGTTGTCAGCCAGGATCTTGGTGATACAGCCTGTGTCAGGGAGGAAGGTTTGTACCAATAGGGATCCGGGTACAAAGGGGCTACAAGAGATAAGTAATGCTACCTGAACTAGAAGACCAGTGACTAGAGCACTCTCTGATTCTGTAGAACTCAGCAAGCTTAGACCTTCCTTCTTGGTTCTCACTAAGACTGGGCTTCCGGCACCATCTTTTTGTTGTTGTTGTTTGTTTGTTTGTTTGTTTTGGGGGTTGTTTGTTTGTTTGTTTGTTTTTAAGACAGGGTTTCTCTGTATAGCTCTGGCTGTCCTGGAACTTACTTTGTAGACCAGGCTGGCCTCGAACTCAGAAATCCGCCTACCTCTGCCTCCCGAGTGCTGGGATTAAAGGTGTGCTCCACCACGCCCGGCTCCAGCACCATCTTTCCACCAATGCTCCGATGAAGATCACTTGAAGTCTAGATTCTGCCACAACCATTGCTCACCCAGCATTTCTCACATGACTGACTCTTCTTCAAAAGTTCCCGTGTTAGACAGACCACCACTCCGAACAGATGCCAAATATACAAAGGAAAACTAATCCATTGTCTAATCTGTCCAGCTAACAAGAATGATGACAGCAGTAACAGTTGACATTAGTGAACATTTACCTTTTACCAGAACCTCCTCTGGGCACATTAAGGATTAGCTCATATACTCCTCACTGCAATCCTCAGACATAAATATCACTGTTATTTTTATTATCTAGGCAAGGACTCTCAAACACAAAAAGGTTAAAAACTTAACCAAGGTCACTCAGCTTGTAAGGGCTTGAGCTGTGCAGTCTGAATTTTTTCTTATTTGAAGGCAAGCAAATCCAAATAGAAACTATCAAATTGTTATCCAGATGTGTTTGGGCAGTATCTGTATCTGAAGGAAGAGATGCTGAGTTCATGAAGATGAAGCTCATGAATCTCTCTGCCTTTCTGTGTCAGGCCTTGGCTGCCCATGGTACATTGTCCTGAAGCCACGGGGTCAAGATACCCTTCACAGGAGCCAAGAAGGACATTAGTCTAGTAGTCAGGAAGTCTGTAGACAGCTGTCAACTTTCAGACATTAGCCCAGGGCTTATAGAGCAGAGCTAAAGGAAACTTTGGTCAGAGATCAGTGGAGAAATTTGCCCCAGAGACCCAGATATCAGATTGATACTATAGTTAGAAAGGGCAGGCTGGGAACATAGCTCAGTGGCTAGAACATTTGATTATTATGTACAAAGGCCCACGGACTGGACTGGTGTCCGTGGGGAACCAGGATTTCAGTAATCAGGTGAACAAGGAGTTGATGGGATGACAGACACGGACACCAGAAAGAGTGCTGTATTTGAATGTAATTTCTCAAAGCAATCATCAGATTTATATATTACAGAAGAAAACAAAGAAGTTAGGTGACACATCAGCCAAAGTACACAAAACAAAGAATGCATACAAAACAACTGGCAGGAACCAGGTAATGTTTAAAATTGAGATAAGATCAGCCCTATCTAAAGTCACCTATTGACAGGAGCCAGGTGAGGATTTCACACCATAGTCAAAATTTATGCTATTCCTCTGAGCCTTGTGAAAGCTTGCACCAGGGGGTTCTACTCTTGCTGACCTTTTCATGCAATACTGTAGCTCCTCTTAAAACCACAACCCTCCTTCTTTCCACACCATTGTAAATTCTTGCATATGGGAGTAACCTGGCTGTTCTTTTAAGTGTCTGTAAGGAATCTCCATTTGTCAGAAGAACTCACCAACTTTCTTCTAATATATAACTGTAGTCTACCATACCTGACTGTAATGAGGATTGTAAGCTTACTTTGCTAAGCTTGCCCTGAGATTTCTAGCTCCTATCCAGTAAAATACTGCAAGAAAGCATGCAAGACATTCCACACTATCACAGGGACAAATTTGGAACCTGCTATGGGAATGTCAAGGTTCCAGGAGGCTAAGTTTCTGTGAAACATTTTTGCCTCAGAACTGTGTCCAAGCTTTGGGGACTGCCACGCAGTCTCCACTGGAGTGGGTGTGGCATTGTGGCATTATGTCTCCTAGAAATGTCATAGGTATACTCATGAGATCTCTCACCAACATGGCTACCTAAGCATGACCTGGACGGGGGCAGCATGGTAGACATAGGAAAGCTCATGAGCTTTCAACTTAGACAAAGAGCTACAACCAATCAAGAAAAGCTGACAAGGAGCTACAACCAACCCAGAAACGCTGAGAGCTGGAGAATTGGGAAGAGCACAGCACCTGGGTATCCAACATCAACCGATCAGCTCTGAAAATGTGTTCATACAAATAACATTACTCATACTGAGCAAGCTATAGTTACATATTTAGAAATATGCATGTGCACACATGGGACACATACATGTGTGCTTGCTGTGTGCAACAACAAGAAGAGAAGCCATGAATTTGAAAGAGAGCAGGCTGTGACAGGTAGATGGGGCAGCTTAGAGGGGAGAAAGAGAAGGGATCAATTATGTAATTGATTTTTTAAAATTCAGATACTAATAATAACAAGATAGCCCTAAAAAGAAGGATTTCAAAAAATTTCTGTGTGTGCTTGCATGTTTGGATATGAGTTTTGCGCTACAGCATGTATACATATACATATATGCATACACACATTCAGAGTTTAGAGGACAACCTTGAGTGTCAGTCTTCATGTTGCACAGTGAGGCAGGGTAAGTTGATGTTTGCTGATGCAGGCTATCTGACCCTGGAGAATCTCCCGTCTGCCCTTCATCCTTCTAGAAGGGCACTGGGATTATAGGTCTGCTCTGTTGGCATCCAGCTTTATGTGGTTTCTGAGAATCAGAACTCACATTTCTTGTGTTTGTGTGTCAAACACTTTACCACTGAGTGATCTCCACAGCCTCTGAAGAATTCTTCTACAGATAGTTTAAATGGAGCATCCATAACAATGAGCAACTTAACTCCAGGCAGGTAGGAAACTGGTCCAGGTTGCATCACTCCCTGACATACACTCTACACTGTTTGAGGAGTCCCAGTTGTCCAGCCTCAAGAGCTGTCACCAACTACGTACTCAAGTCATAGTCGGAAGCTCCTAGCACAAGCTTTGCAAGAGGAGCCATGACAGGCTCCTTCACACTGGGTCTATGCACAGGACTAAGGCTGGAATACATTTAGGAACATATGAACAATACACACTATGGTAAATTTTGAATGTATTTTGGAGTCTTATGGTGAACAGGAAATGAATGTGGCCTCCACAACTGAGCAGGCAGGCAGGCAGGCAGGCAGGCAGGCAGGCAGGCAATTGCTTTGCCTTTCTTTCCAAAAGATTCTTCATATTTCCAGATTTCTGTAGAGTTATTCAGTCTAGCCACATTGCTAGACAAAGCTGTCTGCGTCACTGTGCACTCTTAAGATCTGATAAGAATGGATAGGATACTCTGATATTTTTAAATAAACCTTAGCAGAAGAAATAATTATTATCAGAAGTAGAGTGTCCCTGAATTCTTTTCCTTCTCCTTTGTAAATACCCTTTATGTAGTGATTTCCAGGTGGTTAAAATGTTACATATATATATATATATATATATATATATATATATATATATGTGTGTGTGTGTGTGTGTGTGTGTGTGTGTGTGTGTGTGTGTGTGCTCTATATGTATATGTATACGCATACATGTATATATTATATACATATATGTACATATACATATATGGATGTGTGTATATGGATGTGCAACAGTGCCACATGGAAGCCAGAGGACAACCTGAAGGAGTAAGCTCTCTTCTTGAACTTGGATCATCAGGCTTGGTGACAAGTGGCTTTACCCTCTGTATTAGTCAGGGTTCCCTAGAGTCACAGAACATATTGATAGTCTCTATATAGTAAGGTAATTTGTTATGATGACTTAGACTCTATGTCCAACTCCCCAACAATGCTCAGCTGTGAATTGGAAGTACAATCTAGTGGTTGCTCAGTTCCATGAGGCTAGTTGTTTCAGCTGGTCTTCTGTAGAAGTAGCTTCCAGCAGATGTGATGGTAAGTAAATGCAAGCAGGTGAAGAAGAGCGAATCTTCCTTCTGCCAAAGTCCTTATGTAGGTCTCTAGCAGAAGTTGTGGCCCAAATTAAAGTGTATACCACCAAGCCTGGATCTGAGACTTGTTTTGTCCTAGGCTCACCTTGAACTCAGAGATCTACTTGCCTTTGTCTCCTGGGATTAAAAGTATGTACTACCTGCCAGCAAGATGGTGCTGAAAGGGCCCGGATATAGTGGTCTCGGGGGAAAATATACCAATCCCTGGCAAACATGGAGGTGGAAGCTCACGGTCAGCTTATAGATGGAACACAGGGTTCCCAAGAAAGAAGGAGCTAGAGAAAGTACCCAAGGAGCTGAAGGGTTCTTCAACCCTATAGGTGGAAGAATAACCATGAACTAACTAGTACCCCCTGGGCTCGTGTCTCTAGCTGCATATATAGAAGAGAATGGCCTAGTTGGCCATCAGTGGGAAGAGAGGCCCCTTGGTTATGCAGACTTTATATGCCCCAATACAGGGGAAAGCTGGGGCCAGGGGGTGGGATCGGGTGGGTAGGGTAGCAGGGCCGGGAGGGGGGAGGATATAGGGAACTTTCTGGATAACACTTGAAATGTAAATGAAGAAAATATCTAATAAAAGTTGAAAAAATAATAAATTGAAGGCTTCTGGGAGCCTAAAAAAAAAAAAAAAAGTATGTACTACCTTGCCCAGGCCTAAGCTTTTCATAGTTACTATGCCTCAAGATCTCCATACCAAGATCCAGGTCAGAAACTTGGGTCTCCAGCCTCAAGATCTGGATCACAGATGAGCCCTCCACTTCTGGATTGTAGTTCATTCCAGATATGGTCAAGTTGACAACCAGAAATAGCCATTACGCCATCTAAGTCATCTCTCTGGCCCAATATATTCTCTTATCCAGAAATGCAGGGTTGTTCAAAACTATGTTCTTCAGGTCTCCTTTTCCTTGTAACAGTTTCTTTTGCAGTTTTCTCATCCTAGGTCCTAGGAGCTCTCAGCCTGGGCTATTGGACCTTTAATCCATCAAGTCATGTGTCATCAAGTGCCTTCTGTCACCAGCTGTGACATTTAAAGTGCCTTTGCCAGATAATTTTATTTCAATCTTCATTGTTTAACCCTTTCACCATAGCAAAAATATGTCTACTGCAAGAATAGTAAAAGACATAAAACACCAAAAATTCCGAATTTAAAATTCTCTGATGTTACCAGGCAGTGCTGGGTCATGCCTTTAATCCTAGCACTTGGGAGCAAGGCAACAGAATCTCTGGGTTTGAGGCCAGTCTTCTCTACAGCTTGAATTCCAAGACACCCAGGAATACACACAGAGAAGCCCCATCTCAAAAAAAAAAATCTAAATAAATGACTAAACAAACAAATATCTATGAAATTTTAAAATAAGACCTTTGCTTACATTTTTGGTTTGTTGTTTGTTTGTTTTGTTGTAGGTTTCTAGTAGTTTTAGTCTTAACTCAGGACCTAACTTTCCTGGCAGCTCAACAATGCTTCTGTGGAAAAGTTCTTCACCGTCTCCTTTATTATTATATTTAATTAAGCTACATAGCTCTCTTGCTTGCAAATATTGTAAGATTCCCCCTTCTACATAGTTAACTTATCCTCCTTCCCATATATTAGACACAGATTAAATAATGTTACATAAATAAAAAAAATGGTTTCTTTGAGTGGTAAGTTCATTACAATAAAATGATTTTTATGAAAAAGATTTTAAAATGAATATAAAGAAACAAATTAGACAGTGGTTCAAAATGAAATGAAAATCTTGGGCATATTGGTATACTCAGCAAAATATGTCTCAACATAAAGGGAAATGATAGAAATAATACAGGATCATGAAGACCTGTAATCTCAGCATTCAGAAGGCTAAGGCAGGAGAAAGAAGATTCAGAGGCCAAAGCCATCCTTTTGGAGACTGTGACCAAAAGACAGGGAGGGAGGGAGAAAGGAAGGGAAAGGAGGGAAAAAAAGATGAAAGGAAAGGAAAATGTGAGGGAAGGGGAAGGGAAAGGAGGAAGGGAGAGAGGGAGGGAGGGAGTAAGGATGGAAGGGAGGAAGGGAAGGAGAGAAGGAGGGAGGGAACGAGAGAGGGAGGGAGAGTGGGAGGGGGACATAAGGAGGGAGAAAAGGAGGTGGGGAAAGGAGGCAGGAAGAGGAGGAAGGGAGGGAGAGAGGATGAGATGAAGGGAGGGAAAGGGGAAAGAGGGAGAGGAGGAGGAAGGGAAAGAAAGAGGGAGAGAAGGAAGGAGAGAGGGAAGGAAGGAGGGAGAGAAGGGGAGAGAGGGAAGGAAGGAGGGAGAGAAGGAAGGAGAGAGGGAAGGAAAGAGGGACAAAATATTTCTTTGGAAATCTCAAGAGTTGTGAAACACTTGATATTTTATTTTCTAAAACGCTTCATGTGAACAGTCTACAATAGCAAACAACCTTTGACCATCATGCAGTGTGAGACAGTCCTGCTTCTTCTATGCGTCAGGGAAAAGCAGGTTTTACGAAAGTCGAAGAACAGCACCACAGTTTTTTGACACACTTCTAGATTTCCCCACATTCCCCATACCTTTAAGATGCCAGCAGTTAGCTCACAATGAGAGAAACCGGTGCCTGGAGCAACTCCCGTGCGCCCACTCAAGCATCAGTGCCAAGCAAATCATACAATAATACCAATAGCAGTAGGAAGCATGTCTACTTTACACATAAGGAAACTAATACTGAGAAAGGTGGGGAACAAATCGCCTAAATTCAAGTACCGGTGAGATACAGACCAAAGCCCAGGGGTCTATCATGCTGTGCTGCAGACCCTCCAGTTCAGAGAGGAGCATGCTCATATGCCTGGGGTAGCAGGCGAGGGCCGGCTCTGAGCTCTACCCACTTCTTCCTCCCTGTACCTCTGACCCAGGGTCTGAGGCAGGGCCAGCCCCTCTTCTCGGGTCCCCACTCTCTACTCTCCTTTTGAAATCCTCAACTTCTGAAGTGAATGTCACTCCATGTTCTTTCCCTGCCCCACTCATGGACTCTCCTGCGTGGGTGCAGTCTCCACCAAGCCCTACCTGCCATCTTGTCTTGTGGGACAGTTGCCTCCCCTCATCTCAAGTGGCTCATCCGATACAAGGGTGGGAGACATTCCATCCCACCCATTCCCTCAGTGGTCTTTGTGTGGCCTTCTCTCCCTCTCTGCCCTAAACTGGACAATGGACTCGTCCGTTGCGTTCTATGGAGCAATCCATCCTTCACCCCCAAGTCCACAGCCTGGCGGGGCTGGTCTCCTAGTGAGGACTCCTCATTCTGTGGCTGGAAGCTGCACCTGACACTCCTCACAGGCTCACCTGGGGACTGACTGCCTCAGTACTGTCACCTCCATGAGGTTGTCGCCCTGCGTGGGGCTGGCTCGTGAAACTCAGAGGTCTCATCCCTGCCCGTGCCAGGGCTGAGCACACTTCAGATGCCAATTTCTGCTTCCCCCTAGCCTCCCCCTGCCCAGGTAGTGCTCTTCAGGGTCCTGGACCAGCACCATCTAACCAAATTCTGGAAAGGCCGACGCCAGAAGCTGCTCTCTGCTCCCTGGGGCCTTAGGGAGAAGAGCCTGACACTAGAGAGAAGGAGAGGAGGGTGCTTAATTTATTTCTTTTCTTTTCTTTTCTTTTTTTTTTTTTTTGAGGTACCTCCCTCTCTGAGCCAATTTTCATTTCCTCCCAGTGGCGTTGGCCACCCCTGCCTCCCACTCTAGACCCGTTTCTAAAATCCAGGACTGGGGGAAGAAGGAACGGGTGGGATCCAGTTTTGTGTGGTTGGTTTTTATTATCTGGATAACAGCAGCAACTAAAAATAAAGAGAAAGAGAGAGAGAGAGAGAGAAAAAAAGATTCATAATTACCCAAGCTCAGTGGATATTGAACCCTGCCAGGAGATCTAGCTCCACTTGCCTGTCTTGTACACTCCCCCACTTTCCAGAAAAACAATCCCACTCCATCTCTCTTATAATTACTAACTTTGTCTCCTACTTTTTGAGACAATAAAGCCTATCAGAAGGCCATCCTATTGTTAGCCCCAAACTTGTTAGCCACGCACATTTCTGTTGATGTCTGAGATTCCTTCACTCTGCAGGAAAGCTTTGTTCATAACACTGTTTCTAAACCACCACTGTGGATGCATGCTGTGTTACCTACAATCCCATGGACCCACCAATTATCCACTCCCCTTCTTCATCACTGTTATCAGTAGTGAAACCTCATAACAGGGCTCTCTTCAGAATAAGTTTTGAAGCTCTATTTTATAGTGTTAACCATCAATAAAAACAATGTATCATTGATGAGCACAGTAGCTTTCCCCTGTAATCCCAGAATTGAAGAGACTGAAATAAAAGAATACCCATATGGGCTACATAGTGAATTACAGGTGAGTGTGGGACATATAGCAAGATCTCATATGAAATAATAATAAAAGTAACAATGATGATTTTATATATATATATATATATATATATATATATATATATATATATATATATATATATATATGACCATAGCATGACCACAACAACTCTTATATTCAGAGATTTAGTCCATATCATCATGGAGGGAAGAATGGTGGCACACAGGCAGACATGGAGCTGGAGATACAGTGGAGAGTTCTCTATCGAGATTGGCAGGCAGCATGAAGAGTGAGTAACAGGGCCTGGCTTGAGCTTTTGAAACCTCAAAGCCCATCCCCAGTAACACAGTTACTCTAGTAAGTAAGGTGGTACCTACTCCAACAAGGCCACACTTTCTAATAGTGCCATTCCCTGTGAGCCTTGGGGAGCTTTTCATTCAAATCACCACACTTCCAAAAATTAAAAATCAATTTTTAATGTTCTCAATGCAAAAGCATGTAGGGGACATGGTTAATATGTCAATTTTCTTGATTTAATTTTTCTATAATATATACATAAATCAAAACATTACATTTATCCACTTAATACACAATTTTTATTTTATTTTATCATGTGTTTGTTATCACTGTTGCTTGGTTATTTGAGACAGTGTATCACCATATAAATTCACAGTCCTCCTGCTTCAGCCTTCTGAATTCTGATATTATATATATGCATGTACTATTAGATGAACATTTGATTTTTTTATTAAAAAATCAAATCTAAAGAATTGAAGAAGATATATTTTAAGAGAGAGAGAGAAAGAACAATCTTCAATGATATTCCTCTCTCCTCCTTTTCTTTCTCTCCCTCCCCACTACCATGAGGCACCCATGTCCACTACAGAACAGGTATCAGGGCTCTAAGGACCTCTATTTTCTGAAAGCCAGTTTGTGATGCTATTAGCAACTTCAACTGCCCAATAACTCCCATACCGTCATAAGCCTGCCTCTTATACTTTACCCTCGTGTACTGGGGTAAAAAGAAAAAAAAGTATAAAAGGAAAACCAATGTGACTGGCAGGCAGGACTGGACTGGCACTGTCACCAGGATACTTAGGTCTTTGGTAGTTCTAACAAGCAGCTCACCCACAGCATCCTATAGGTTAGCTCAAGAACCAAGCAATAGTGAAAGGCAGAGGAAGAAAATGCATTTATCCTGGTCACTTTAAAAAAGAAGAGCCACTAAAGATGTCCAGTGACCGCACCACCACCACCAAGTCCATTTCCAGGGTCCTATTTACTTATTTAAGTAAAGGGCAAAGGGTATAAACAACTAAGTAGTCCCAATGAAGGCATGGCTGCGGTCCACCATCATCACTGCTTAAGCTCCAGTTTGTCCTGAAATGTAGTCTAATGGTCATCAGACTGTTAAATCTCCTACAAGAATTTCATAGACTAAGGACATACAACACCTTACAGACACAGGCAAGAAGTTTGGGAGAGTCTCAGGAATTGTAAACAGGTGAACAAGGAGCTCTTGGCTTGCATTTTAAAAGACCATCCTTGAGCTGCAGAGATGACTCAGGGGTTAAAAGAATGTACTGTTCTTGCAGAGAACCCAAGTTTAATTGCCAGTACCAACATTAGTTAGTTGGCTTGCAGTCCCCTGTAACTCCAGGGGATCTGATGCCCTCTTCTGGTTACCACAAATACCTTCTCTCTCTCTCTCTCTCTCTCTCTCTCTCTCTCTCTCTCTCTCTNAATTGTGAAGGAGCCAAAAAACCCCACAAGGCTCTTAAGAAATTCTAAAGTGTGTTTTTTGACTTACATTATATTGGGAAGAAGAAGGAAAGCACCAGTGGACAGAAATATCCAGAAGTTAGATAGGAACAAACAAACAAACAAAACAAAACACAAAGGAGGAGACTCAAGACAGAAGATAAAAAAATGCTCTTAAAACCAGGGAGTCGAGGGGCTGGGAGATAGCTCAATCTATAGCATTTGCCTCTCATGCCTAATGACCTGTGTTTGACCCCAGAGACAGATGTGGTGGAAGGACAACATGGACCCTGAGTCCCACAAGTGTCCTCTGACTGCCACACACATAAAGAGGGAGGCAGGCATCAACATCGACTCTTGAAACCTCAAAGCTTACCCCCAATGACACACCTCCTCCAACAAGACCACACCTCCTAATCCTTCCCAAACAGTTTAAAAAAAAAAATAGTGGATGACCATTTTGAGCAACAGCACCCAAGTATACTTTCTGATACTCACTTCATACATGAGCACACATGCACACTTTCACCTCTCCCCCCACCACAAACCAGTGAGGGGTTATTTCACCCACTGTGCCAAGTACCCAGCAAAGTTAAGAACCTGTCAAATAACACTCCCTGTACAGGTGACCAGGAAGCCCATTTCTCCTCTCAGTGGTGACAAAGGCCTTCTCTAATCACCTGTGGTTCCTATCAGGCAACACTCAGCAGCAGGGGAGTGTGACTCATTACTCTTTACTGTCTGTCATGTCACATTACTCTTCAGGCCTTGCCAGAGCCCTCGAGAGGCTGATGTGTTATGACCTGACACCAGTTACCCAGCCCTGTACCTCATTAGTGGGCGCTGCAAGGGCAGGGGTGAGGGTAACCTGCCTTGTGCTCCCCCACTCTCCCCACTACTTATTAGTCTCTTGATCTTCCTGTGGCTGTCGTTGGGGCTCAGAGTTTTATGTCCTGGTCAATTTCCAGGTGACAGCTTTTAGTGTCTAAGTGATCAAGGAGAGTTGCTGTCCCTCCCCCCAGTGACAACCGCAGACAATCACAGGAAATTGATCATGTTGGATAAACTCACCTGATCCTAAAAATGATATTGGCTTCATGCTCCAGGGTAGGGCAAAAACAACTGAAAAATAATTGCCAGTATACCCCAGAGGAAAATTCTTTCTCTTCCCCAAATTTGACAATCAATCTAGCCCAGCACACGTGACTAACAATCACCGCTGTAAAGAACAGAAACCTCCACTTACACACCAGACACCATAGAGATTTGGTTTGAGTCAGGGTTATTCTTGTCTTGGTTTTTCTCTTTTTTTCTGAAAGCCACTGTAAAGGCCATTGAGAGTTTACACAATGGAGACACAATTGTCATGCCCCGATCAAGGAATGTCCTGGTCCCTCTTCCTGTCTAATCCTCAGGACATTGTAAGATTTCCCTATGCTTTTCTCACTAGTTCCAGGATTTAAAACATTCCCCGAAATGTGTGTATTTTAGTTTTTCTTTTTCAATTGCAGAAATTGAATATCATATTCTGAGATTATTTTTAAAGAATTTTATTTAGTTCTCTGTTCTGTAGTCATGAAACCCACAGGTAGTTGACCTCTGGTGGGGTCCTTCTTGCCACATAATGCTACAGTGGGGATATCATTTGCTGAGGCAGAACAAAATCTTGGTCAACACAAGTCTGTCTTATTCTCCTAAGAAAGCCAGCAGCCTTGTCATGGGGTTCCCACACTGATGACCTCATCGAATACTTCTGAAAGACTTGACCTATAAATACCATCAGACATGAGTTCAATTTCCAATATATGAAATTAGAGATACATTCAAACACAGTGATGCTGGGTCGCAGCAGGGCCCTCTTCTACCTGCTATCTTAGTTCAACTTCAACACAAACCTTCAGAAAGCACACCACCCTTGCTGCTTTAGCTGTTCAGGATGGAGAGCCTCTAGAATGGCTTCATTCATCTCTATGGAAGTAAGGAATCCAACCTCACCAATGTGCTACACTAAAAGAGACTCCGAATCAGGAAAAATGGATTGTTTTTCTTCTCATGTAACAAGGGGGACTTTAAATCTTTGCACTCGTTAAATCTTTAAAAAATATCAAAGAAATCATTGTGGGTGAAGTTGCTCCTTGAATTTGTAAAGACCTTATATAATGAGGTTGTTGGTCTCCTCCAGTGCATGCATCTCTTTAGATGATGGTGATGTAATTGTGGTGTTTGCTCATCACTTGGTAGATCCTGCCTTCTGTAGCTGAACGACCTGATACCCACTTGTGGGATACTGCAAGCATGCTCTGTGTACAGCTTTCTCCCTTGCAGCTCTATTCTCTCACATGCCTTCAAAGGCCAGCAATCCTCACCCACCATGTTTCCTCCACAGCACCACCCACCTCGCCACTTCCCTCCACAAACCCTTGCCTGGCTTTTTCCAAATAGGAAAATGGCCCTAATCAGTGTGCAAGAAACCAAACTATTTGGGAAAGAAAGCCAGAGCTCTGGCAAATGAGCCAGGGTCAAATTCCAGAACTATGTTTCCTGTTTTCTGTGTCATTTTACAGTTAAGGGAGTCAGCAACTAAGAAACTCTCAAAGTGTCCAGCAAGAAAGAAAGCTGACTAAAGAGAAAGCGGATGAGACAAATGAGCTGCAAACTTGCCCGATGCTCTCTGACCGTGACAGCTTCCTATGAGCTACTGTAGATAGTATTTACCACCTTCAAGTGCCATGTAATTTTGGCCTGTGTGTCTATAGACTTACTTGTTAGGTGGGTATCTTTGTGCTTCTTTACATCTTGTTTCAGGTACAGCAAAGACCATGAAACTAATAAGAAAAAATTTGTAAAGGGAAATAATATACTTAGTTTTTTCATTTTTTAAGGGTGATTTATGCTCAAACCCATGGTTTAGCCTACTTGGGTCTAGGGTAAAAGAGGAGCAGAGGATGCCGAAGCTTCCCACTGAGCTGGGCAGCTTGGCTAGGACGCGGTTCCCCTGTGGGTTGGTTACTGTGCTTCTCTTACTGTGTTCCTGTCCCCTCTGGGGCGCAGTTCTGTTAACCCTGAGTAGCACCAAGAAACTTCCAAGAGGTTTGGTTTTTTAAATTAAATATATTAATTATATCAATTTTTCTTCTCTCTTTTACTTCCACACTCTCTCCTCACCTCACTGCCTTTCAAAATAATGGCCTTTTCTTTTGATTATTATTGGTGTGTGTATCTGTGTGTATGTTCAATGAAAATGATCTCCATACATGTATATAATATGTTATATACATATGTGTGTGTATATGCATGTGTATGTATTTAAACGTTTATTTCCCAGTTGGTAGATTGTTCAGGAAGAATTAGGATGCGTGTCCTTGTTGGAGGAGATGTGTCCTTGATGGAGGAGGTTGTCACTGGGGATGGGCTTTGAGAATTCAAAAGCTCACACAAAGCCTAGGCTCACTCTTACTGCTTTTGCCTGTGGATCAGGGCAAAAGCTCTCAGTTTGGTAATGATGTTTCATCATAGTGAAAGGACAGTAACTATCTGTCTTAGTCAGGGTTTCTATTCCTGCACAAACATCATGACCAAGAAGCAAGTTGGGGAGGAAAGGGTTTATTCGGCTTACACTTCCATACTGCTTTCATCACCAAGGAAGTCAGGACTGGAACTCAAGCAGGTCAGGAAGCAGGAGCTAATGCAGAAGCCATGGAGAGATGTTCCTTACTGGCTTGCTTCCCATGGCTTGCTCAGCCTACTCTCTTATTAAACCCAAGACTGCCAGCCCAGAGATGGTCCCACCCACAAGGGGCCCTTGATCACTAATTGAGAAAATGCCTCACAGCTAAAGCTCATGGAGGCATTTCCCCAACTGAAGCTCCTTTCTCTGTGATAACCCAGCTGTGTCAAGTTGACACAAAAACTAGCCAGTACAATTGACCCCTTGTCAACTTGACACACAAATACATCACTAGTAAGCCTCAACCCTTAGTTCTTACTCATCCCCAAGATCTTAAATAACTTAAAAGTCCCACAGTCTTTACATACTANCTTCAAAAGGCCATTCCATCTTTCTATCAGACCAGCTGCTTCAGGATGATGGGGAACATGGTAAGACCAGTGAATTCCATGATCGTGGGCCCACTGTCGCACTTCTCTGGCTGTGAAATGAGTCCCTTGGTCAGAAGCAATACTGTGCGGAATACCATGACGGTAGATAAGGCATTCTGTCAGTCCGTGGATGGTTGTTCAGCTTACACTTCCATACTGCTGTTCATCACCAAAGGAAGTCAGGACTGGAACTTAAGCAGGAGCTGATGCAGAAGCCATGGAGGCATGTTCTTTACTGGCTTGCTTCCCCTGGCTTGCTCAGCCTGCTTGCTCTCTTATAGAACCCAAGACTGCCAGTCCTGACTTCCTTTGGTGATGAACAGCAATGTGGAAGTGTAAGCTGAATAAACCCTTTCCTCCCCAACTTGCTTCTTGGTCATGATGTTTGTGCAGGAATAGAAACCCTGACTAAGACACTATCTCTCTCTCAATATATATATATATATATATATATATATATATATATATATATATATATATATATATATATCTTTCTCTCTCTCCCTCCCTCCCCACACACACACACACATGGGTAAATGTATATAAACCACCAGCAGAACCCCTTCAGTGTTGCTTGTTTGTGCACAGTTTTGGGGATGCCCACCTGTACTGACTGAGCACTCCTCCATGGGAGCTGCTGATTCTCCCTTGCTCATTGTTAGTTGTCTGCAGTTCTTTGACTGGCGTGGGACCCTGTGAGATTCCCCTTCTGTGTTAGCATGTCTGTTAGTATCATTGAGGCTTTAATGGAATAACATACATAATAAAAAGAAACTAGCCCAGTTCCTGGTAGATTGGGGGTCAATACATCACCAGGACTTTGCCTTTTTACTCCTTGTCAGATGCCTAGTCACATGCATTTAGGTTTATAACATTCTTAGAACACCATGTTTATATTCTAGCATAATCTGTAATAAGCATGAACATAATTATAAGCTAGTCTCACTTTATTCCAGATTCCATTTTTTCAGATTTATTTATTATTATAAATAAGAACACTGTAGCTGTCTTCAGAGACACCAGAAGAGGGCGTCCAATCTCACTACAGATGGTTGTGAGGCACCATATGGTTGCTGGGATTTGAACTCAGGACCTTCAGAAGAGCAGTCAGTGCTCTTACCCACTGAGCCATCTTGCCAGCCCCAGATTCCAATTTAAAGCCAAAAATGTCTCTATTCTATTCTGTACTGTTGTGTTAGCTACATGCCACTTGGAACATTTGAAAACTGATTGGTGCCACTTGAGATGTGCTGACAGCCAAATGTAGGAACCAGATTTCAAAAATTTAATACAAAAAAGTTGTAGGCACTTTTACACTGATTACAATTTTAAATGTTACTTTACAAATAGCGGAATAAATCAAGTGTCTTATTAATATTAACTTCACCTGTTTCTTTTTATCTTTTTTCTTTTAACCTACTTATGATTACAGGGAAAATTTAAATAATATCTGTATCCCATATCATATTTCTATTAAACAATGTTAGCTCAGAGGATAAAGACCCAGAAATATACTGAAGGAATCACAGAAATGAGGTGTTTATCACACTCATTAACATCCCATCCTGAGGCCAGACTTAAAAGAATTCATTTCACCCCTTTATTGTCTTAGTCCTCTAATTGCAATGCCTGACACAAGTGCTGTCCTTTGTTTCTCCCCTCCCCCCTTTCCCTTCTCTGCCCTTCCTCTCCCTCCTTCTCTTCCTTCTTCCCTCCCCTCCAAAACTGGTTTGGAACTTGCAGTCTTCCTACCTCTACCTCCCACATCCTGGAATTATAGATATGCTCTTCTACAAAAACAAATACACAGAAATATCTACAGCTCTGCCATCAACCTGGATGAGTCACATTTAGAAGCTCATAGAGGCAAGGTAGCTAGTGACGCTTGCACTGGACAGCTTAGCTCTAGCGCATAATCCCTGAAGTTTTTTATTCAATAAGAGAGTTATTTGGGGCTGGAAAGATGATACAGAGGTTAAAAGTAGATGTTCAGTTCTTACCACCTATGCCACATGGCTCATAATGACCTGTAACTCCTGGTCCAGGGGAATCTGACGCCCTCTGCTGACCTCAGAGGGCATCTCTCCTCACATGCATGCACATACAATTTTAAAATAACCAAAATAAACCATTGGAAGAAAAGATAGCGACCCCTGATAAAATTAGGGTGAGTTTTCAAAACAACCAAACCATAGCTTCCACCTTGCAAAAGAACCGGCTCAAGCCAAGCTCTCTGATCAGAACTGAGATCTGCATCCTTGGGTACTAAGATTACACTGTTAACTGTATTTAATCTTCATTTGCTAGTCTGGGACTGGCTGAGCAATGAAAAGTCTTTGTCTCACAGGAGGCTTACAAATGAGAAACGAGGCTTAGATTCTACAGAAAGCAACCACATTTCTTGCATGCTACTATTTTCCAGGGTTTATGTTTTGAGCCTTGAAGAGTTCAGAAAAATATACTTTGACTAACTATAGAATAGGTATGGAGAGCAGCTGCAATGCAGAACTTAAGTCAAAGAAGCTTCTTTTGTATTTATCTCATATCATGACTTTCTATGAATAACAGAGGTATATTTGTTGTTGTTATTATTATTGTTTAAGCTGCAAAATACCACCCAACAGGTTTCTAAGCCTCAGTTAGCGGGCAGCTCTATGCAAGACAAGCACAGTGACATCTTTTACAGACATAGCCAATGAGTTTTAAAATGACAGCTTTAAAATGCTGAGCCAGCCTGAAGACACAGAGGGCTTGCCTAGAATACATAGACAGCCTGTGGACTCAGAGGGCTTGGCTACCACACATAGACAGCCTGAGGACTCAGAGGGGACACAGGACTTGCCTACCACACATAGACAGCCTGAGGACTCAGAGGGTTTGCCTACCACATATAGACAGCCTGAGGACTCAGAGGGCTTACCTACCACACACAGCCCTGGGTCTTATCCCCAGCACCAAATAAACCAGATGTGGTAGGTCAGGCCTGTGATCCTAGCACCTTGGCAATAGAAACAGGAAGAACAGATATATATGGCTATGTAGTAAGTTCAAGATCAGTCTGGGATACATGAGACCTATCTATAAGTGAGTAAGTATTTAAACAAAATGGCTGCAGAGATGGTCAGTAGTTAAGAACACAAACTGTTCTCTCAGAATACGGGAGTTCCTGGCAGCTACCTCCTTAGACAGTTCACAGCTGCCTTCTCTGCTGTAGGAAATCCAGTGTCCCCTTCTGGTGCCCTCAGGCACCAGCAATCATGTGTTTTCCAACATACAGACAATTTTTTAAATTAAATATTAAAAGGCATGTGTGAGTGTGTGTGTGTGTGTGTGTGTGTGTGTGTGAGAGAGAGAGAGAGAGAGAGAGAGAGAGAGAGAGAGAGAGAGAGAATGCACAAGAGCTGAGTAAATACAGATCTCCACCGCCCCCCCGCCCCGCCCCCAGCACCACCACCCTGCCTTCCATGTAGAATTCTGACAACAAACTGTTGCACAGGCATTGCTTGTTTATTTTTCTGCCTTTTAAGATCTTCCTGCAGAGGGAGGAAGTTCAAGGAGAGCTAGCACTCATGTCATAAAAAATGAAGGAGCTTCTGTTAACCGGAGCTGTGTCTTAAGGATCAACTTCATTTCTCCTCCTTCTTAGATTTGACCCAATATCTTGGGTTGCTTTATCCATTTCATGAAGTGTGTGCCTTTAGAAAGACAGAACTATACTTTCTTAGGGGACAGATGTCACTTTCTTGAGATGTTGGGCCACACAGGAAGCACAATGGTAAGAGCAGTGGAATTAGCTGCGCTCCCTCCCTCTGCTCTGCCCAAGTCACCCTGGGCTAATTACTTAACCCCTCCAAGTCTGTTTGCCATTAGTAAATTGAAAGCAATGACTCCAGCTCGCCTCTCCCACACAAACATTGTCAAAGCCAGCAGAAATAAGTTTGCCTGTTTCCCCTGCCTGAGGCATGTAAAAGCTAAAGCCCTATTACCCCATCCCCCACCCCTCTTCCTCCACAGTCAACCACCCTGTGCACTAAGGAGAGCCTGAGAGGTAGCAGGACATAAAACGGAGCTCAATGAGAGAAAGCTGCCATTAACTGAAGCCAATCTCGGAGAGCTTGACTCAACATCATAAGTTACTCAAAGCATAGTGCTTCTTCTGTCTCCGACCCTGTCCTAGGGAACCTCAACCCACACTGGGAAAAGGATGAACTAATGTTAGCAAAGCTGTAGGGTCAGAGTCTGGGTCCTGGCAGCCCTAACAGGCTTCATCACGCATCTTCAAGAGGAATTAAAGGGACAAGTAATAGCCAAAAAAAAAAAAACAGAGAAAGGGGATTATTAATGTGGACAGATTAGAAAGAAGACAGTGGTCTGAGAACAGCCACTCCTCCCACCAAGTCCAACTTCGGGACACTAACAAGAAGGGTTAGTATTTAGTGGAAGTGTTTATTAAGATTTAAATAGAGGGCACAAAGTTTGAGTAACCAAGTCCCAATCAGAGAGCAGCCCTGCCCACCATCCATCTGCCCATCATCAGCCTCAGTCAGTCGGAAAAGGCGATCTGGTAAACTGTCAGAACTATGTGCCGTGTCTTCCTGGGAGGCACATCTCTCTTTCGGCTGGACCCAAAGCCTCCACCTTTTCTTTCCCCAGCATGAGATTCCCAGAAAAATTCTAACTCCGTGGATCTATTGTTCCAGTACAGTAGTCTGGCAGCTGAGGGCACAAAAGTCTCTGTTAGAAACTCTTCACTTCCTCAAGCTGTAAGCTCTGACTCTATTGTTCTGCTGATGTAAGAACAGAAGCAGACAATCAAACAAGCTCAACTCCAGTCCCACAGTTTCTGACACCCTCTTCTAGTCTCCACTGGCTCCTGCTTTGAGTACACGGTGCTAATACATACATTCAGACACACACACACACACACACACACACACACACACACACACACACACATAATGTTTTAAAATTCTGCCAAGACTGGATCTGGTGATACATAGTTAGGGACCCAAACATTCAGGAGACACAGTCAGTCTAGGCAGTATAGTATGACCCCAGCTCTCACTCTCAAAATTAATTAATTGTTTAGTGGTAGAGAAATAAGCAGAGTATTGTGGTACAGTGGACCACTGAATACAAAGTGTACAATATTTCAAAATATGCAGCATACAGGGTTAAATTAGTGAGTTTCCTCTTGGCTTTTTAATAGAAAACATGAGATTCTCATCAGATATTTGCAGCTTGATGCTTCGACTTGTCCTGCTCACGGGGACATGTGCACTTCCCTTCGCCTTCAGGGGCTCTTTGATGTCTGCCTAGGAGAAGTTCATTTCCTGGACTTCTTTGATACTAACAGTGTTGCTTGTCACTCAAGTGTCTCAACAGATGGGACCTCAGAGAGAGTCCTTGGGAAGTCACAGTGAAGACTGCTCAGCCTTGTTCTTCTAAGAACTAAGCAGTGTCTAGACAAATGTCTGTGCAAACTGAAGAACCTGGCCATCTCAGAAGGTCCCAGAAGTGTCTGCCTGGCCATCTCAGAAGGTCCCAGGAGTGTCCACCTGGCCATCTCAGAAGGTCCAGGAGTGTCCATCTATACTGTGATCATCAAGGGAAATAGCACATGGCCCAGGAAGAGGTCAGTGTGCAAATAAACCCAACCCAGCTTTCTTATTTGCAGTCTGCTTGTCAATATAACCAAGTTCAAAATGTCCTGAAGTTCTAGAAGACAAATGCCTTACAATGAAGGCTCTGCTTAGAAGCAGAGAAAGATTTAAAAACAAAACAAACAAAAACCAACTATTACATTAAAAAAACCTATTATTTAAATTACCTTTTGAAACTAAGTATGTAACTCAGTCAGGAAAGTGCTTCCCTTAACTGAGTTCAATCCCCAGAATCCAGAGAGGAAACAGTGTCTAAGCTATTGTGAGCCCAGCCCTAGGATAGGGAGGCAGAGACAGGTAAGTTCCTGAGGCTCAATGAACAGCCAGTCCTAGCCAATTTGACAGATTCCAGGCCAGTGAGTAACAAAGAAGAGAAGAGAAGAGAAGAGAAGAGAAGAGAAGAGAGGAGAGGAGAGGAGAGGAGAGGAGAGGAGAGGAGAGGAGAGGAGAGGAGAAGAGAAGAGAAGAGAAGAGAAGAGAAGAGAAGAGAAGAGAAGAGAAGAGAAGAGAAGAGAAGAGAAGAGAAAGCAGAGATGGACAGAGCCCTAAGAATAAACCAGCTGAGGCAAAGGTCTCTTCACCTTCATTTTTCCTCCACACAGGTGCACACAGACACACAAAAAGGAGAAGGAGGAGGAGGAGAAGAGGAGGAGGAGAAGAGGAAGAGGAGGAGAAGAGGAGGTAGAGGAGGAGGAGGAGGAGGAGGAGCAGCGGCAGCAGTAGTCTTAACTAACCTGGACCCCTGGGATCTCTCAGACACTGAGCCACCATCCAGGCAGCATATACCAGCTGACATGAGGCCCGTGACACATATACAGCAAAGGACTGCCAGTCTGGAATCACTCAGAGAATATACATCTAACCCCTGAGAGACATATCCTCTCAGAGACAGGGGGTGGGCATGGAGGATATGAGATGAGGCCCAGTCAGAGGGCGGACTGGGAGGGGAATAATGACTGAACTGTAAAAAAGATTAAATAATAATAATAATAATAATAATAATAATAATAATAATAATAATCAAAGTCCTTGATTTCTTATTGAAAAACCATATGGTCAAGGGGAAAAAAAGTTTCCTTCAGACTTGCTATTTTCCCACTAAAATGTTGCTTTTTAAGATAGAATAACATATGAGACAGGATTTCTGCTCACTGTGGACTAGCAGAGACTTGGTCTATCTTCCTGTACTAAGAAGCAACCAAAACAAAGTATGAATTGCCCTCAGGCTCTGAGCTGAAGGTCTCATGGGTGGTGATTACACAGAGGATGGGACTGACGATGGATGGGGTGGGTTTTAGATCTCTGTGCAGGAAAGGAGAATCCACACAGGAGCTGTCAGTGGAAGCAATCAGAATTCAGAGAAGTCGAGAAGGCTAACACAGAGGACCTGTGCCATGGGGGTAATTCCAGGTCTTTGTAGGAAAGTCTCCTCAGGACTTTGGATGAGTCCTGACCTACACAAGCAACAAAAGAAATTTCCTTTTGATTTTAAAAGTTCACTTATAACACAGGACATCTGTGCTACCAGACAAAGATGGTGGATGGAATATATATAGTTACTGTCATAAACATGAGATTAAGCTAGAGATTCACTAAAGGTTGATTTTGATCATTCCTAACATTCCTTAAAAACAAATCAAAACGAGCCACTACAGGATGGAGACACAGCTAAGTGGTAGAGAGCCTGCCGAACAGAAGAATGATTCTGGTTCAGTGTTTAGCATTTAAAACAACAACAAATCGACTAACAAAACAAACAAACGACAATAAAAACAAAAACCCACCGATTCAAATACAACATGCACTAGAATAATAATTGGATAACATTGTGAAAAGCACAACAAATCCAGGGACTAAGAAAGATGGCTCAGCAGTCAAGAGGGAACCCAAATACAGTTCCTGGTACCCACATCGCCCACATCCTGGCTCCCAACCACCTGTACCTCCACCTGTAAGACCCTAACGTCTCTGATCTCCAAGAGCAACCTCATTCATTTTCACAAATCCCCACAAGATACATAATTAAAAATAAAAATACTTTTTGTTTGTTTGAGTAAAATTTCACTATATAACTCTGGCTGTCATGGAACTCATCAGCACACTTGGGAAAAATAAATCTCTGTGATTTGTTTTTTTTTTAACAAGAATACAGCAAGTAACAATTTAATATTCCTTTTAAAATGTTCGATTTGAACAAATAAGGTCTCAAAGGAACGCTGTGTTCTGTAAGAAATGTGTTCTATAAGAATGGTTGGGAAACCAATCAATAGAAACAAAGAAGTAACAGAAGTAACAGAGATTCTGAGACTAGCAAAAAGGGTGTTTAGGGCAATGAAGAATAGCAATGAAACAGGAAGGTAAAACTAATGAGCAAAAAGTAAAGATAAAAGGGAACCATGAAAATAAGTCTAAAGGTAGACAAAACAGACACAAACGCAACAAAGAATCAAGTGACAGCTTCAATTTCAGTTTTAAATTTCATCAAACAGATAATTACATTGAATATATATTAATAAGTACTTAAAACACCTCAGTAAGAATGTAGAGTCTCAGACTAAATTGGAAAAGTAGAGATCTAAATATATGCTGTCTACAAAAATGTATGTTAAGTATATATATATTGATAAGTTAAAAGTAAAAAGCTGGAAAATTATGCTCATAAAAATATCAGTAAAAGAAAGAATTTCTGGATCAGAGAAGGTAGGTTTTAGATCATAGAATATCGCCTGATTATTCTAAAACATTTTATTTTATAATGAAGGAGTCAATGAGCCAAGAGGATATAACAATTTCAAATTTATATACTGAAAATAAAGCTTCAAAATATACATAAGATTGATGAAATTAAAGGAAAAATGGACAAATCCACAGGACAGCAGGGCAGTTCAACACTCTTCTCAGTAACTGATGGACAGAAAATGCAGTTACAGAATATTTGAGCAGCAGTTACTACTAAATTTGATTGGTAGTCATAAAATATTACACTCCATGGTAGCAGAACTTATATTCTTTTTGTGTGAACCTAGAACAATCACTGTGTTAGACTGAATGTTTAACTATAATACAGATCTATGTCTATATGTATGTACAGAAATTAAAGAAATTAAAAACAGGAAGCAAAAGTAAATATAAATCAAATTGGCAAATCTCTAAAAGACATATGAGAAATAAAAGAAAGAAGATACAAGTTCCCATCATCATGATAGGAAATAGGACATTGTTGAGGTTTTGTCTTTTACTGTCTATTGTAAGACTAAGTGAGGGGTCTCTAAGACCTGGAGTCTACACGTAGCCCCTGCGACCCTGCCCCCACATTAATTCTGATTGGTGAATAAAGATGCTAACAGCTAATAGTTGGGCAGAAGAGATATAGATGAGTTTGAGGTTTGGGGGGTTTTGGAAGAGAGTACCATGAGGAGGGGGAGAAGAGAGAAGGAGACTGCCATGGGGTAGGGGTCATGACAACATGGCCCGGAAGGCTGCCTAATTGGAGCCAAGAGGAGCCCAGATAAAACATAGTAAGTGATGATGGGATTATCGATAGGAAGATAGATTCTAACAGCATGGAGGGTCAGCAGATGCCCCGCTCTTGTGCTGCCTAATGCACATTTTAAAATATAAAGGCTGTGTGTATCTTTCGTCCAGGAATATAAATGGTCTAAAGGTGGGAAGAAGCATCATGACTGGATTTTAATATTTTTACTATAGGACATCGCTACCATTCTTACAGCTACCACAAAGAATATAAATATTCATAATATTTATGATGCTAATAAATTTGTAACTTGGGTAGAGCAGAAAACTATTAACATTGAGAAGATTCTTAAAATATTAAGCTACTAAAACTCATTCAAGAGAAATGTATAGCCTAAACCAAACCTATATACAATAAATAAACTTGGTCTATGATATAAAATTTTCACATATACAACTCTCATTAAGTAGCTTTTGTTTGCAAAGATGGAGACCATTAGGGAAGACACAAGCAATCACAAGAAGCCTAGTGCCAATCAATACAACTCAGGCTGGAGGATTGCTGTGGATGAGGAGCAGAAAGATAGTGGGAGCCTGAGGGTCAGGGAGGTTGTGACTTCTAGCAATGTCAGAAGCCAAACCCATAAAGTCTCACTAAAAGGACTGCCTAAACATGAGCTGATCAAGGTCAAGAGCAATGGACATGCTAACGCAAGTAGGAGACAGACCATGAAGCCTCCATACTACACAAAGAACTAAGGAATACTGAGAGTAGAGAAATAGTCTTCCAGAGAGAAGAGCTCTCCACTGGTTATCTCATAACAAATGGTCAGCCCTGAAAAATACACATACAAATAGCATTATACAGACTGAGCAGGCTGTATTTATGTATTTAGGGATATAGATAGAGATATAGAAAGATAGAGATATGTGGATATATATTCAGATATAAGAACAGTTGATGAAAAAAGATGAATTTGAAAGAAAGCAAGGAAATGTATAAGGGAGGGTTTGGAAGAAGGAAAACAAAGAGGGAAATTATGCAGTTTGACTATAACATCAAAAACCTAAAGAAATATTTTTAAAAGAGTTTAAAAGGGGAGGGGACTTGAAAACATTACCAAAAAGAATCCAGTATGACTTCTTCCAAAATATTTAAGAAGCAAATAATACAATGTCTGTACTAATTTTCTTTATTTTCTAAATGCCTGGAATAGCAGCAAAGCACTGTTTCATTTCATCTACCTTCTGTGTCTTCCAGCGCTACATTCCTAACGAAAAGCTTACAGTAGAGTCATCCTCCAGCTTTGTTGGAAGAATCAAGTAAGATAAGAGTGCAAAAGAGACACGCAAATAGAAAGCAAGCAAAAACCACTGTGAAGGGCATAGTGCACAGTTCAGTGTCAGTGAGCTTGTGTAGGTGTCTAGAGGAGACACACACACACACATACATAGACAATGTCCTGGTTAGACTGAGTTCAAAGCAAACGCAAGTCATCTCATTAAGAATTTAATATTTTTCTTTAATAAATTATTCTTCTCTACATAGGCACATTATCTCCCAGAAAGTGGTATGGATTTACCCAGAGAGAAAACTTACACTAATGATGCACTTTGGGGAATGGATGATAAGTGCTAAAGAGGTCAGAGGTCAAGAGATGGCACCTGAGTGATAGACAATAGCTTTCTTCCCTATTTTCTGTTTTTGTTTTGTTTTGTTCTGTTTTAAAAAGGATAACAAGGAGCTAGGGCTCTATGGTTAAGAGTGTGGGGCACCTGGCATGGGGAAGTAAAGGGGGAGGGAGAGATGACCTGAGTCCTGCTAGAGCTTCAGGGCTCTGGGAGGGCGGACCACTCTCCACACAGCAAGTGTGGGTGTCTGGCTGTGGGAAGCCACAGAACCCCAGTCTACGGGGGTAGAGAGGGAGCAGTCTGGGGTCTCTGGGCTTCACGGAGGCCAGAGATGACAGGTTCTTCGTCTCAGGCATCCCAGAGGCCACTGTATGTCACAGAGGAGCCAAAAACAAAGTGGGCAGAAGGGAGAAAGGGCAGAGGGAGAAGGCACTGGGTGATTCCCATGTGGGTGAGAGTCTTTGGTCCAGCCTGGTGGTTGGTCCTGCGGGAGATTAGATTTGGCTCTTCAGGGAAAAGCCTATTCCATTGTTCTAGCACAGTGGGGCTTGATAAACGGAGAAGGTCTATGGTTTTAGAGCTTTATTGTAGAAAAGTAGAGAGAGAGAGAGAGAGAAGGTAGAGAAGTAGAAGCCAACCATGGCCATGTGGAGAAAGGGGAGAAGGGAGGGGGAGAGAGGGAGCAAAAGGACTATAGAGAGAGAAGAGACAAGAGAGACAAGAGCTTAAAAGAGAGAGGAGGGGCCAAGTAGCCCCTTTTATAGTGGGCTAGGCTATCTTGCTGTTGCTAGGTAACTGTGGGGAAGCACACCTGGCTATTGCCAGGTTAACTGTGGGGTTGGAGTCTAGCCAGAATACCAGGAGCTTGAGACATTGTCTACGTGACTGATAGTCACAGGATTATGGAATTGAGTCATGGTGTCAGGCTCCTGTGTCTGGGAATGTGGCTCACTGTTCCATCACTGTTCCATCCCTTGTAGAGTTTTCTACTGTGTCTCCGGATAAGCCTCGCTCAACCAGAATACAGACTGCCTTTCTCAGTCCCACATAAGAGTACGGCCTGCTCTTGCAAAGAACCTGGGTTCAGTTCCCAGAACCCAAAAGACTGCTAACATCAATCTGTAACTCCAATTCTAGGCAATCCATTATTGTTTTCTGGTCTCTGCAGGCACTGCATGCATTTTACATGCACACACATAAATGCAGGCAAATCGTACATATGCACAAAATAATATTTTTAATTTTAAGAGAATGTCAAACAGAACCAAAGAAAATCTATTTAAATTCACTGATGAATTATAAAACGTCTAAAAATAATAATAAGTCAAGACTCTTATGTTTACTTGATACTCCTTTTAAACATTAAATATCCTTTATCTTAAAGACAAGTAAACTCAGGTTTACTACATACAGATACCCTTCCCTGCAGTGGCCTAAAGTCTGCTTTAAAATATAATTGGAAACATGTCTGTCATCATCTCTCTGTTGTAAAGCATTGGCTTCCCCTCAGAAGATTTTAGCTTCTCTCAGCAAACCTAAGAAGGTTCTCTACTCCTAATTACAGAGAATTACATCAGAAGTGCTTGTCTCCCCAGCCAGGGATTTTCTATACCTGCCCAGTGGGACCAAAAATTGCCTGGCCAGAGATTCCCTCAGAACAGGAAAGATTGCCAGAGGATAAGGAATTGGCAAAAAGCCAGAGTCAAAACCAGGAAAGTCCCAGAGTCTAGATTAAGAGACAGGTAAGGTATGTACAGACTCAAGTTACACCCACCAGTGTATCAGTATCTAACATATGGCTTCTGAAGGAGCACCATCTATTCTGAAAATCAGTGTATAAAATGTGTCATGCACCAAAGTCTATGAATAACATATCTAAATGCCAACTGTATTTAACAAAGGTAATAACTATATCCAGCAAAGATAAGGTTGAACTTGGCCAAAAGTATCAAACACTAAGAACAATCATTCCACCATTCCAGAAAATTCTGGATGTTAACCACAACTAAAAAATGAAGCCAGTGTGGGTAGCTGTCTCTTCAACCCCACTGCAGTGGTTTGTCCCATCAAGCTGGGGTAAGATGAGAGCTGCTACCATGACATTTGTTCACCAGACTTTCACTGCAACAGGGACACATGTGACCATAGAGTAATAGAAAGTGACATTCCTTATGTCGTGTCAGTTTAAAGATCCAGATAGACAGAGATATAGATGTCAGCTTGCAGGGCAGGCAGGCTTCGTTGCCCATGGACACCATGCTGCCAGCACCTGTCCACACAGCAGGTTGTGTGCCTCGGAGTGAAGGGGGACACATGATCTTCTCTCCGGCCCCTCCACCCCAGGCTGCAGCAGTCGCAAAGGGGTACCTCCTCTCAGTCTGTGTCAGCACAGGGAGATCAGTCAGGAGAGACCACTTATAATTATCTATGCAGATGGTCACTTCATTAGCATAGCTTCCAAACAACCAGTTTTCAGGGTGTGAAGATCTCTCTCTCTCTCTCTCTCTCTCACACACACACACACACACACACACACACACACACACACACACACACACACACACACACATACACACACCTTCCTAAGCAAGACTTTGGGAAGTAATGCAGCATACTCTACCCAAGCAGAGGACTGTTTAGGAGATAATCTCTTCTTTTAGGGAACCCTGCAAGAATGATGACTTCAGCCAGGGGCCATGGGGTTAGACACAAAATGCACCTGCTTTTAAATGAGACCATCAGAGTATATGGAACTCCTAACAAAATTGGCAGCTTTGAATCTCTCCTTTCCAGGGTTTAGAGTCAAGCAAGAGTCTCACTTTTCTTGGAATAAAGAGAAGGCAGGGCTTTAAGAGGCTTTGGGATCATACTTCTGAACATGAGAAGACAATTTAGAGGGAAGTACATGTCTACAATCCCAAGGAACAGAGGCAGAAGGATCTGAGGTTCAAGGCCAGCCTGGGGGGGTGCAAGACCAGCCTGTGTCACACAGACAGGTTCATGCGATATAGACTAGTAGGCATAATGTCTGCCTAGCATGTGTTGTATAAACCCAGTATGATTGCACATGAACATATGAGACCTTGTCTTAATTAACCCATCCATCCATCTATCGATCCATCCATCCATTCATCTATGGGTCTGCCGCTGCAGGCCCATCCACTTGGGAAGCTGAAGTAGAAAGAAAACAAATTCAAATCCTGTCTCAACCACTTGGCAAAGCCTTGTCTCAAAAGAAAATATTTTTTAAAGGCTGGAGAAATAATTCAGTGGCAAAGTACTTGCCCATCATGTACAAGCTCCTGCATTCAACCTCTAATACCAGAAATTAATTAATTATTAATTTAAAAAAACTATGAAGTCCAGTGAGTTTGCAAGCATTTTCTAATAAAACTTCACTTTAGGGAAATCACATCTTTGAATAAATGACAATATATAGAGCAAAACTGTTTTAAAGGAAATTTAGAAATCCCTGTGCCTAGCTCCTCCCCCTGGTCCCATGATGCCACTGGAGAGCTGATTGACAAACAGTACCTAAGTTTCCCTAGGAGACAATGTGGGAGACTGATTAATTTGAGGCACATACTGTGCAAAAAGAAGCACAGTACAAACATCAAGATGAAATGACCTTATCCAAGGTCAGCAAAGAATTTCTACAAAGTCACAATAGAGTTTCCCAGAGGCTGAATACCTGGCTGAGTTGTCAAAATGCTGAACTAGCGTTCTGAAAGTCCTGAGTTTTATCCCCGGTACTGCATAAACCAATTATGGTAGCAAACACAGGTGATCTCCACACTATAGAGAACCAGGAGAATCAGAAGTTCAAGGTCATCCTTAGCTGTAAAGGTGTTTGAGGACAACCTGGGCTATGTCAGACCCTGTCTCAAGAGGGCCAGAGGGAAAGTTGGACAAATGACTCAGTCAATAAAATATTTGCTGTACAGACACAAGAGCCTGAGTTTGATCCTCAGACCACATGTAAAAACCTAAGTAAAACTTCTTTAAAACGTTGGTGCCTGTTGATGCTCTGCTAGTACTTGTAGCACTACAGAAGTGGAGACAAGAATCCTTGCTTTTCCTGCCTGACCAACCTCAAGTTCCTACTTCAAAAATAAAATAAAATAAAATAAAATAAAATAAAATAAAATAAAATAAAATATGGCTCTTGAGTAATGACATCCAAGGTTGACCTCTAATCACCAAACACATTCACATACAGAAACACACACATCCTCATATCCTAAAGAAACAAGCAAAAAAGACATTTGTCACCGTCCCTGCTGAGCTGCCACTCCAGCTGATCCCACACTCTGCACTGGCAAGTGAATGCCCATCTTCTTGAGCAGAAAAGATTTGTTTCACTGTCAGCCTCACGTTCTCTCCTCCACAAAATAGAATCACCCTGGAGGGACTACATGCCAACCCCTACAGCTTGCCAAGCAGAGCCCCAAACATACCATCAGCCCAGCGTTCCAGACCACGCGCACCAGGGTGCATGGCCACACAGTACCATCCTGTGTGTCTCAGGGTGAGTGAGCCCCCTCTTTGCAGGAAAGAACTGAGGCAAAATCTTGAGGTTCATCCACGCAGAGAGACCATCTGCAACAATACAGGGCCCTCTACTCCCCCCACCCCCACCTCCACAGAGGTTTCCTGCCTGATTCAGTGAGTAAGCACACTTTGTGGAAAGAGATCAACATTCAACAAAAGAAAATTTGCCAAGATTCTTGATAGCATTTTCGTGCACCTTATTTTTTTTATGAAAACTTGCATTATTCTTAAAGGGGGCCACGAAGCTGGAGAGCGTGGGCCCGTCTCACTGTTCACGGCTGATTAGGGCGAGAGATGCTTGTGCCACATTCATTTAATGTTTCATCCAGGCGCTCTGCTCCATGCAGCCTCCATGTGTCTTTTCACTAGTCAACATTCATGTCTTTTTAAAACCACAGTAAATCTCTTTGATTGGGACTGGAGGCTTGGATCATTCAATTTGTGTTAGCGAACTGTCTTATCTCCTTGTGTGCCAGGCCGTCCCTGGCGTGTCCAGAACGGCACCTCAGCATGGGCCAGGATGCCAGAGCAGAAGGCAGCAGGCAGAACCTTTGGACAGGACAGACAGGCTTGGGCTATCCCACCCCTGGGCTCCCAGGGATGACAGACAGGAGAACACCAAGTGATTATTGCACAAGAAATGGAAAGGGAAGGCTGGTCCTCCTCCACAGAGACAGGGAGCACCTGAGCACAGACTGATTCCTTCCAAAGCAGAAGAAACAGCAGTGCATATGTTCCCTGTGTGAGATCTTACCCGGCAGCTTGCAGACGCCAAGGAAAATATTCCTGCTGGGAACTTTTTAGAAGAAGAGTGTTTTTCTGAAGTTTTAATCTTTCCTTGCGTGTGGCTTTTTTTTGAAAGTGGTTCTTCCCAGAAGAACCTGCCTCCGTCTCCTGGGTCCTGGGATTAGAGGCATGCCCCCATGCCTGCCTACCTGCCTGGCTCCCCCTCCTCCTCTTCCTCCTCCACCTCTCCCACCCTCCATTGGTTATTGAACACCCCTTAGCACATTTCCTTGTACATGGATTTTTACTCTCATTCCTTTATCAACTCACTCATCAACCAAGTCCTAAAAGGTTACTGCCGGGACCCTCTGAACAGGTATCAGGGAAACAGAGAACAGACATGTCTAAGATGCAGTCCTTAAGGCAGAAGAGATGGCTCAGCTATTAAAAGCATATACTGATCTCAGTTTGGTTACCAGAACCCATACCAGATGGATTACAACAGCCTGTAACTCTGACTTCAAAGGACCTGGTACCCTCTTCTGGACTGCGTGGGTACCTGTGTTCTCCTGTGTATGTTCCGCCCATCCCCCTATATGCAGATAATTTAAAACGGATTCTTTAGAAAAGGATGTGATCTGCTAAGAGGTCAAGGATTATTTTCGTTGGGTGAGTGCTGGCTCATTGCTGGGCTCTTCCTAAGATCTCTCTGACCACTGTTCTACTCATGATCACTCAACAGTCCTGCAAAGGAAACAGTAAGATCCTGTTCTTTCTGGTTTCAGTGTCAGATTTTCAGGTACTATTGACTACAATGTAAGAAAACAAGGAATGTCATGCACAGGAAATCTTTCCTCTAGCACTATCCTTCATATGTGCAAAAGTCAGCAGTCTCTACATTTTAAATGCTCCTTCAGATTAAAAAGGACAAATAATGAAGAAAAGAGTGGGGCCATTCTGCAAAAGGTTAGATACCATTGCTGTATGAGCCAGAATCCCACTCCTGGGTCAGTGTCCAAAAAAGGAAAGATCTTTATACAGAAAGGTATATACTAATATCCATAGTAGCACTAAGTATAATAGTTTTGTTACCAAAGAAGAAACATAACAAGTGTCTTGTTTTGTGGACATATGTATTATGGCTCTGAGTGTTGAGGAATACTGTTGTACTGGCTGGTTTTGTGTGTCTACTTGACACAAGCTGCAGTTTGCTGGGTGTGTGGGAAAAGGGGAGTAGGAGAGTGCCCGAGTCTCATCAGAGTTCCTAAACTCTGGGCAGGCAGATGCGGGAGGACTGCCGGACGCTTTCCATGTGGCCCCGGGTGGGCATTTGGCTGTGTTAGGCCACTGACTCCACATGGCGAGTGGTGGACAAGGGACAGCCCCCAGTTCCAGTCTCCGGCATCCCACGCTGGATACAGCGGAATAGCTGAAAACAGAATAGGAGCTCAGGGTGGCACTCGGCCCAGAGATAAGGGAAGAGGGCAGAGGGAGAGGGGGCACTGGGTGGTTCCCACACAAGCGAGAGTCCTTAATCAGGTCTGTGGCTGCAATGTAGAAAGGCGGGAGGTTAGACACGGCTGGTTAAGAGAAAGCCTATCCCATCATTCAAGCATGGCGGGCCTTGATGAACAGAGATAGTCTATGGTTTTAGAGTTTTATTGTAGAAAGACAGGGGGGAAGAGAGAAGATAAAGAGAGGGAGAGGCCAGCCATGGCCACAAAGGAGAGAAGGGGGAGAGAGAGAGGGAAAGAGAGAGAGAGAAGAAAGGCTAGAGAGTAAGAGAGCTAAGAGCTTAGAGCTTAGAGAGTAAGTAAGAGCTTAAGAGAGCGAACTGGGGCCAAGCAGCCCCTCTTATAGTGGGCTGCTATCTTGCTGTTACTAGGTAACTGTGGAGAGGAGTCTAGCTAGAATGCCAGAAGCTTGGGACATTGTCTACGTGACTACTAGCCACATGCTTCTCCTGTGGAGGCTGTGGGGACGGTAACTTCGACAGGACCCAGGGGTCCAGGAGACATGCTCGAGCACCTTTCGTCCCATGTAGGTGGGAATTACCACCCATCAGGTTCCACCGGGGTTCAAGACCTCAGCTCAACTGGAAACCAGGCTGTCTGTGCATAGCCCATTGCCCCACAGCAGGTATCACAGAGAAAGGAACCTCCCTTAAGGAAATGCCTCCATGAGATCCAACTATAAGGCATTTCTCAATTAGTAATCAAGGGTGGGAGGGCCCATTGTGGGTGGTGCTATCCCTGGGCTGGCAGTCCTGGGTTCTATAAGAAGGCAAGCTGAGCAAGCCAGGGGAAGCAAACCAGTAATGAACATCCCCCTCCATTGCCTCTGCATCAACTCCTGCTTCCTGACCTGCTTGAGTTCCAGTCCTGACTTCCTTTGGTGATAAATAGCAATGTGGAAGTGAAAGCTAAATAGGCCCCTTTCCTCCCCAACTTACTTCTTGACCATGATGTTTGTGCAGGAATAGAAATCCTGACTAAAACAAATTGGTAACAAAACAGCAATGTTTTGGAGATGCCAGTACCATGAGATGACCACCAAGAACTGTTGTGCCAAGAAGGAGGGAAACTCTGGCATAGTCTACAATCTGGATGGACCTAGGTTAAGAAAGCCAGGTACACAAGACAACAGCTCACTAGACTCACTGGGGGGTCCTCTCCGCAACTGCTGTTTCTGACGCTATCAAATTAAAGCAGCTGCTTTGGAAGACCCAGCATCTATCTCTAAGTCAGGGGTGAAGCAGGCAGCCCTGTAGAGAGTGTGGACTCAAGGGAGGTTGTTCCCTTCAGCTCCACCCCTCCTTTTCCTGAACTTTCCCATCCATCTTGTTTGTTTATTTTTGAAACCGAGTCTCACACAGCCCAGACTAGGCTCAGACTCCTGCTGGCTGGATTGGAGGGACACAGCATCATACAGCTTAGGATACGCACTTCCTTGCAGTTCTTGACATCCTTTTAAACAGTTTAGTTCTCCAAACTTTCTGCCTCAAATTAAAAAAGGAAAAGAGTTCAGAGCAATGTTTTCCCTTTCAAAAAAAATGGTGACTGCCTACTTGATCTTCAGTAACATTAAAAACTTGAGCTAACAGACACTGAGACCACCAAACTGGCACCAAGTGACTTTGACTATAAGAGAACTGGGGCCATCCCTTAGAAGAAAACAGGCTCTGTACCACAAATACTTATTTTCATCTTCTTCCCATGGAAATTGTACACACCATCACAGCATCTACTTCATGGGGTAAAGCTGTCCTTAGATGTTGACTATTAGGATCCTTGACTAAAAACACGAGAGAAGACACTAGAGTGCTAAGGGGCACACTATAATCTCAGCACCTGGGAGTGCAGAGGCAGATCATTGAAATGCCAAGGTCAGCCTGAGCTACAAAGCGAGATGGAGACCAGACAGACAGAGAAAGGGGTGGATATCTTATTTTTTAAAAATGACTGTGTGTAGTAGTATATGCCTTTAATCCTAGCACTCACGAGAAGACGCAGGCAGATCTCTGTAAGGTCAAGGCCAGCCTGGTCTATAAAGTGAGTCCAGAACAGCCAGGGTTACAGAGAAACCCTATCTCAGGAAAGAAGGAAAGAAAGAAAAAAGAAATGAAGGAGGGAGGGAGGGAGGGAGGGAGGGAAGATCAGAGGTTCCTTCTGCTGAACATCATTTGCTTCAGGACCAACCTATGAACTGACAGTGCTAATCACTGGGCCTAAACATGAAGCCAACACAGAAATGGAATATATAGAGTCATATGTCACCATTAAGTATTTGATTAAGTACCATCTAAAAGACTATTCCTATGGCTGAAGAAGATGGATCAGCAGTTAAATAGTGTGCACTGCTTTTGCAGGAGACCAAAGTTCAGTTCTCAGCCTTTATATCAAGTGACTCACAACAGCCCGTAACTCCAACTTCAGAGAACCATACTCATCTGGGTCAAGCTGCACTTGTACTCAAATGCATGCTCTCGCTCTCTCTCTCTCTCTCTCAAAAATAAAGTAAATTTTCATTTTTTTAATGTAACATTTTATCCCTGAAGTCTTCATTTATTAAAGCCACTAAATGGTATGTTTAGTTGGGCTAGTTCACCTTCATTTGTAACCAAGACTTAAATGACATAACAGCCTATGAAGAAGTATCGGGTATCAGTTCAGTGTCCTGTTGTATAGTCAGCTGGAGAGAACTATGGCTTTATGAACCAGGCAGAAAATTCAAAAGATGACCATCTACCACACAGATTTCCCTATAGGGCTTCTTACACCTCAAGGTTTGCTAAAGGGCTGCTTGATACCTGTGCCACAATGTATTTAGCCTCCATATTTTCCCACTACTTGGGCTTTGGACTGATTATGTAGGTAGACCTGATGCCTAGACATAAATCATTCTCCAATGACCTAGTTTTTGCCAGAGACTCCTTGATCCAGAAGAGTCTTGGTTGGTTGGTTGGTTGGTTGGTTTGCTTTGGGTTTCTGAGACAGAGTTTCTTTGTATAGCTCTGGTTGTCCTAGAATTCACTCTGTTTAATCAGTCTGGCCTCAAACTCAGAGATCTGCCCACCCCTGCCTCCTGAGTGCTGGGACTAAAGGTGTGTATCACCACACCCAGCTCAGAACACTCTATGAGCTAAGAGCCAGAGCTGTAGAGGTCTGGAGAATGCTTCGGCATGACCATGATCCACCACTGAATGGAACAGAGATACCATTTGGCAGGTTGGTCCTACCAAGATTCACTCAGAGCTTCAGAAGCAACCGCTTGTGTGCCCTCTAATCAGAGGTTAAGGCCTACCTGGAATACAGCACACCAGCTCTAGGAATGTGGCTCAGCTGGTAAAGTACACTCTCACTTGGCAGCAGGAAACACCAGGCTCAATCCCCAGAACAGCATAAGCTGGCTGTGGTGATGTGTGTCTGTAATCCTATGTGGATGGAGGAAACTCAAAAATTCAAGGTCAATAACAGCTACATTCCTATTTCAAAGGCAGCATCGACTACTAAAGTTTTGTTTCAAAGAAAGATCAGGGGACAGAAAATTAAAAAAAAAATAGAAAAGTGGAACTCAAATTGAGGGCTCCTGGGAGAGAAGCAAAGAGGCTAAGAGTAGAATCCAGGTAAAGGCTTCACTGCAGATGCCAAGATGCTGGGGAACACACAGCAGCCAATGCCCTACAATCCCACCAAGTTAAACCCTGATCTCTGAAGGTCCCTAACCTAGTTCCTGAACTCTTTCAGAGCTTGACCAATAAGATGCATATGAATGGAAGGCTATCATCAGCAACAGGGACTTACCTTCAGCCTCTCAGAGGCAGCTGAGGGCAGCAGCAATAGCCTGCGTTTTCTGGGGAATCATTTGTACTACCGTGAACTCCAGTAGTAGTTTGTCATGTGGGGAGCACTGCAAACCAATAGCATAACTTAGTTAAAGATAATATGTGTGTGTGTGTGTGTGTGTGTGTGTGTGTGTGTGTGTGTGTGTGTATACATATATACATTATATGCACATTCATGAGTGTGGCACATATGAGCATATATATATATATATATATATATACATATATAGCATAAATATTGATAAATATACAGTAATAATTGCCATTGCTAAAGACACTGCACACTCATACACTGTGGTTGCAGGACTTGGGAAGATTTGAGCTGGGTTTGATCTGAAAGCTTCCTGTACTACCAGAAAGTACTATGTAACCTGCAAAGGGCAATAAGCAATAGTTTTATCTAGCTACGATGCCAATGAACTATAACAATGGCTGGCATGGCAGAATATCTCTAGTATAATAGTGACTGGTGGCAGTAACCAATGGCTGTCTAATTGTACTTAAGGCACACTCAGAAGGAGAGAAATCTTGCCTGGTACTAGAAACCTAACCAGCTACTCAGGGATATTGACATCAAGAATCTCAGAAAAGAATTTAACTACTTTCGCTTTAATAGATCAGGATAATTCTAAAGTGTGTTCGAAAACTTATCCCTATACCTACAGGTAAGCGTAGCTCTCACCCCTCATCAAAGAAGTATCACTAGAGCAAATGGAGACCATTACAGAAAACATAACAGGTCATAATGCAGAGATAAACAGTATGGAGCCCAATAGCAACAGCACATCTACAATACAATTCCTGCAAGACCAAGAATTCTGCTGTGAGATGTGTCTCCTAGAAATGATAGGGAAGGGGGGCTGGTGAGATGGCTCAGCGGGTAAGAGCACCCGACTGCTCTCCCGAAGGTGATAAGTTCAAATCCCAGCAACCACATGGTGGCTCACAACCATCCGATCTGGCTCCCTCTTCTGGAGTGTCTGAAGACAGCTACAGTGTACTTACGTATAATAAATAAAATAAATTTAAAAAAAAAAAAAAAAAAAAAAAGAAATGATAGGGAAGCTATATCCATGATAACTGGACATTCCAGCTACCTAAACAAGACCTGAGCAATGATAATACCAGTAGACAAGATCAAGTGGAAGGGCAAGATCTCATTGGTTCCAACCCTAGATAAAGAACTCCAGGCTACTGGTGACTGCTGAAAGAGGGGCTTATCTATCACTGGGCCCACAGAGTGTTCAGACCCTTGCTCAGGTTTTCCCAGAGAGCCCTGACTAGGAAGCCATGCTCTGGGAGACCAGTATGTGAATGTGCTCCCACAACCTCTCTTGGAAAACTGTGTTTTATTAAACCATGAACTGTGAATGAGGACCAGCTCTGCATGAAGCAGAGAGAGATTTACTTACCTTACAATTGCTCTCCTACCAATTTATCCCTGCCTCTCCCAGGGATGAGTCCCATAATTGGTTATCCAATACAAAGTAGTCAGCCCTAGAATCATGTACATCTAAGTAATAACCAAACAAACTCAGCAGGTTGTAAATAATAATAATAATAATAATAATAATAATAATAATAATAATAAATAATAGAAGCTGTCAATTTGAAATGTAATGAGGAGGGAGACAATTTGAAATGTAATGGGAGGGTGGAAGGTGTGGCACATGGGAAGGGTTGGATGGAGGCAGGAAGGGGAAAGTGCTGTAGTTATATTTTAATTTAAAAATTAATAAAAAATTTAATAAAAATAAAAATGCAAAGAAGACTATCAAGAACACAGATAAGATTTCACTAATGAGTGGAAGGTAGCTAATGAAAGGAATCCCTCGGGAGGAGTTGGCTCTCTGAGAAAATGAGAAAACACAGCCAGGAAAAGATAAGAGGTAAAGTGTGTAGCTGAAGTAGAGCTGAATTTCAAAGGCAATGTGCTTAAAGCATTTAAAGCAACAGCAGAGGCGAGGGGGTGCTCACCCAGGCACCCCTGCCAAGGGCCTATTGAAAAGACTTCTCTGGGCCTCCTTTCCAATCAAAATAGACCTCCTATCTCCCATTCCTTGAGGCCTTATTCTCTTTCCCCTGATCTGATAAACTAATCCTTGCTGAGGTGCGAATGGATTGATGAATAGCTCCTTCTGACTAACATATTTGCATTTTAATAGGGTCCTTCTGGACATGCCTTAAACCAGAGAAATGGTGGTGAATGCCAGGTTAACCCCAGTAAGAAAACTGGTCATTTTCAGTAGGGTGATAAATGAGTAAGGGGAGAAATTATAGAGTAGTTAAATATCTCTCTCTGCCCCATGCAGAGCTGGTCCTCATTCACGGTTCAGGGTTTAATAAAACACAGTTTTCCTAGAGAGGTTGTGGGAGTACATTCACATACTGGTCTCCCAGAGCATGGCTTCCTAATCAGGACTCTCTGGAAAAGCCAGAGCAAGGGTCTGAGCACACTGTGGGCCATCTGAAATAGAGTGATCCCACAGTACACAGACCTGCCCTTCCTGCTGGACAGATGCAGAAGTCTCAGAAATGTTAGAAAGCACATCGACCTTTCCTGGAGATAGGGTTGCTCCCCTCCCCCACTTCTCTTATAACAACCACATTGTTTAACAAAGTATGTATTTCACACAAAAATATTAAAGCTATAAGTGAAAGGCATGTAGTAGAATTCATAAAAGATTATCCATGTGATTCATTTTAATTTCACAAACAAATCATTCATGTATTTAAAAGGCTCCTTTTCCTGAGGGGGTGTTACAGCCCTATGGGGGAGGGGCAACAGTGTCAACCGGCCAGACCTCCCAAAGCTCTCAGAGACTGGACCACCAACCAAAAAGTACAGGCTCTGGCTGAAAGAAAATAAAAATGAAAAGCCTATAATTCATGAAGCATATGCTAGCTGCTCAGGTGGTCAGCAGGCCTGGGACATGACCAGACAAGTCTTAAGATGTTGATTCAGTCCAGGAACTGGCTGGCCATAAAGATAGAGAAAGCATGCAAGACCAACTGGACATATCTTTAATGAGTAACGGGCCATCCGACCTGGTGCCTCTTTGTCTCCCCTATGTAGTTAGAAGTTAACCAGATAACCTACTGACTCAGATAATCCCCTACCCGAAGGAATTACTATTACTCTGAGCTGCACGTACCTTCTTGCTGATCTTGCTGTTGTTTAAATTAACCAATCATGTGAAACTGCACCAAACCCCTCAACCCTTCACCCCATTTACTATATAAACCCCTAACTTTCGAGCCTCAAGGTTGGCTCCTCTTCCTCTTGCATGAGGTACATGTCAACCTGGAGCTCTGCAATAAACAAGCCTCGTGTGTTTTGCACCAAGGCGGTCTCTTGTGTTTCCTTGGGTGTGCATATTCCTGAGACTCGAGTGGAGGTCCCCTTTGGGGGCCTTACATGGCCACATATGTGGCAGAGGATGGCCTTGTTGGACATCAGCAGGAGATGTCCTTGGGCCTGAGGGTGTTTGATGCCCCAGTATAGGGAATGCCAGGATGGGGAAGCAAGAGTGGGTGGGGGAGCACCCTCAAAGAGGCAGGAGGAGGGTGGATGGGATAGGGAGTTTCCGAAGGGAAGACCTGGAAAGGGGAAAACATTTGAAATGTAAATTTTAAAAAATGCAATAAAAAAGAAAAGAAGGAAGGAAGGAAGGAAGGAAGGAAGGAAGGAAGGAAGGAAGGAAGGAAGGAAGGAAGGAAGGAAGGAAGGAAGGAAAAAGGTCTGAGGGAATAAAAGGCTTCTTTTCTATCCCAGGAGGCTCACTTGACATTCCAGGGCTGGGCTAAGGTCCCCTTGTGGTAGACCAGGAATCCAAGTGTTCATGAGGCAGGTTAACTTCCCAAAAAAGAACATAAGCAGGTGTGGCCGTACACACATGATCCTAGCACTCAGAAGGCAGGCAGGAGGATCTGAAGTTGGAGGCTACGCCTCAATTACATTATAGTTCTCTCAAGGCCAGTGTGTGCTACATGAGTCCCCAGAGGTTGTCTTCTGGCCCTCACACATGTGACGGCATGCCCATGCTCACCACAAATGTGCGAGTGAGTACACACACACACATACACACACACACACACACACACACACACACAATTTTAAAAAGTAAATTTAAAGTTAAAAACTTTATTGATTATATCACAAACATTCAAAAGAAGTTCTTTAAAATAAACTGGAATTCTAACATTATTGGCTAAAGTATGAAATAAAGAAAACCCTAGTCTTCCTGTTCCCTGCAAACGTGTTGCTGACAAAGACTCTACAGGCACTGGAAGTGAAAGAAGCCCGCTTTCTTTGTTGAGTCTAAAGTGTACTTACAGACATTTCTCAACTGGAACGTGACAGAATGATGAATAAGAAACAACCTCCTACCCCAATGGCCCCAAGTCTAAATTCAGAAACAACTATATATGGCCTCTAATCAAGGATCCAGCCACTGTCACCCACAGGCTGACTTTGTGGAGAGGCTTCTCAAGGGTTTCTCATATGCAGGTTCCTCACTCAGCCATGACTTGATAACTGCTCTCTCTCCAAATCACCTTGACTTTCACTGTCCACAAATGGGACACTCCACTACAATGACACTGTACCCATTAATGAGATACTATCAGCTCTTAGAGTGTTTTGTGAGGAGACTGTCTGTTCCCAGTGAAAACATCGGCTACTCCTCCAAAAGCAGTGTTACTAGATCATCCCATAATCTCTGCAAAGTTGTCCAGTGATGAAATGGGCATGCATGGTCCAGATGTCTCTTCTTTACACAAGTCATATGACCTCTGCTACTAGTTACCTGAGCTCTTGTCACATCCATCTTTTGATATGAGGTCTTCAGGTACATAGTGACCTCTGCCACAAATCACATTAACATTCTTCCTTTAAGGCTTCACACACTCAAAAACACACTCCAGATGTGATCACTTGGAGAATGGACGGATCTTTGCAACTTCTGAGGGCAGAGTGGGAAGTGCTTGAAAGTTTGGGTCTGTGCCATCACCTCTATAAGTTTACCAAGAGAATCAATTTGTAATATGCTCCTGTGCCACTAGAGCTGGCCTTGTCACAGTCTCCTCCATGTGACAGTGAGAAATGCAAAGTGTGAATTTGCTCCTGAGTTCTGAAATAGCAGGTGTGAGTCCTCCCAGTGGGTACACGTGCAGTGGAGAAGACTTCAGCCATATCACGATGCTGAGGCAGAATCTGCCTGTGGCAGCCCAGTTGGAGGATCCAGGATGCACAGCAGTCTTGGTGTAGATTTCAACGAAAAACAAAGCACTAGCCTGTTTTTGTGATGGGAGGTAGTTTGCCTTCCTGTAGACCAAAGCAGGTGCTGACTTTCAACTAGCAATCTCAAAGCAGTAGTACCACTCTCTTCTGCCCACGCAGACACCAGTAGGTCCCTTCTGATGTCACCAAAAGATGTTTTGTCAACCATGGATGCAGCCAAGCCTTCACAGTAATCTAGGCCCTTCCAGCAAATGTCAGTATCCAAGTGGTCCTCAAAAGAAAAGGACTTGCCCTTGTCAATGGTCTCAACAGTAGTCATCTCAAGCCCCTGTTCTCTGTCATCTTGGAAGCCTCAAAAAAAAACTTTAGCAATGTTCCAAGACAAATTTTCATTCAAAGCAGCCTTTGCATTTGGAATAGCCAGTCTGGTCTCCATTTTCTTCTGAACACATAAAGGAACCTTAGCAACTGGGCTGCTACAACACAGTGAAAAGAAGGGTGCACTGGGGTGCTAACAGGGGTGACTGCGATTCGGAGGGGCAAACAGTCCTGATTCAGAGAACCCTGGTGGTGGGCACCACAGGTTATCAGGTTGAAGAGACATAGACCAACTTTTTGTAATACAGTTCTACTGGGCTTCATTCTATATATCAGTAAAAAATTTTAAAAACTGTGGAAAGTTATCTTCAAGTTTTTCTTTCTTTCTTTCTTTCTTTCTTTCTTTTCTTTTTTTTTTTTTTTTTTTTTTTTTTTTTTTTTTTTTTTTTTTTTTTTTTTTTTTTTTTTTGGTTTTTCGAGACAGGGTTTCTCTGTTTAGCCCTGGCTGTCCTGGAACTCACTTTGTAGACCAAGCTGAAGTTTTTCATCACCAGCCTTTTCTAGAAAACACAAAGTTGGTTGTTTTCCCATGGGGGAGCCTTGTGAAAACATGAACTCCTAGAGAAGTTCCCAGTCATGTAAGTGACTTGTCTGTCATAACTGGACAGCATGCAACTCTCCCAATAAAAGACCCTAATAGATGATTTCAGGTCCGATTAAATTGCCCTTTAGTCACACCCAGCCTCAGAGCTGCAATATATAGTTATAGTTGCAGGAGGTACTCTTGAGGTTACATATGTGTTGGTACCTGGGGATGTGGCTGCATTGGGAGAATGTTTGCCTAGCATACACAAAACCCTGTAATTTTCTCCATAGCCACTTGATCTCCCTACAAAGACAATAACAGAATTGAGAATTGCCCTCCCTCATTGACCCACGACATTCTGGACTTTTCTTTTAAGCAGCCTTGCTTGAACCTCTCTCACCTGCATCAGGACTTTTGTCTAGAAATGCCCACTGCTTTTGGAAGCGAAGTGTGCATCCTGGTCTCTGACTGTTGTCTCAGCTTGTATATCTCCTGTAACCTTGGTAGTTTCAGATCAGCTTTAGTTTAGGATTGGGTTTCATGGCCTGCCGCAGTCATTGCTTCAAGTTGAGCTAGATATTTCAGGTCTACAAGAGCTTTTCTGGAAGGTCAGTAGCTTGCTTCATAGGCCTGCAGGCCTGCATTCTCTCTTTGTTCCACAGATCCTCAAAAAGTTCCTTCCTGGCTTCTTCTGTTTCTTTGTACGAGGCTTGAGTCTTTGGCTCTGGTAATGGAGAAAGCCTTTGTCTTTACTCTTTCTCTTGTTGTCCTCCAGCAACCATCCCTAAGAGATCTGAGATGCTTCCCTTGGTTACTGAGTTCCCTTCTTTCTTTTCTCTCTGCTCTCCAGCTTGTGTGCTGGGGAGACTGGCTGCAAACGCTGACTTCTCATACTCAGATATGGTGGCCATAGATGAGGCTTGCAGGGGCTCTGAACAGCATTTTCTTAGAATCCAGCTGATTTCTAAGACAGCTCTAGAATGCATGCTTGGGACCACTGAGAAACAAGTGCTATTATCCATCACTTTGCACTGTCAACATCATGGAAGTTCTCCCAGCTTCTACATTAGGTATGAGAGGCAATTGGTCCAGTCTGCACAGCCAACCCATCCTTTCCACATAATTCCCATCCTGGCCAAGGCAGCCTAGGAACTTTAGCTTCCCTGGGTCCCAATAGACCTCAGTGGCTGACCCAGTGTGATAAATAACACCAAATCTCGAAAGAGGCACACAGTTTTCAAGAGGTCCTACCTTCCCAGCAGCTGGGAATTTGCTTCACCCAGGCCCTCTCCTTGGCTATTCAGTACCATCTTCCTAGGTAACTACTGTTCTCCTCATCTCTGCCCCACTTCCCAGTTATTACACCGTACCTCACCCCAGCCTTTGGCATCAGCCCTGTATCCTTCCTCACCGATGTTTGGAACCAAATAGAGATTCCTGACAATTAATGTCTGGAATATCGAAGGTATTTTCTATAGCCCCAAAGATTTCTGTGGTATGATAGAAGAGGCTGGAGGCCAGGCTAAGCTGCATGTTTGAGAACAGTCTCTATTGTTGTTGGTAATGGTAGCCTTCTAGAAAAATACTTTAATGATCATATATGGTAAGGCATGTTCATGGCACAGGCAGGTGAGAAATTCCGTTGTTATAAAACCAGGAAGAAAAGTAGGGAGATCTCTGGGGTAATGAAGAGTCTAGTTACTGGCTTTCTGAGAACTTGCTGTTGACTCTAGTTCCTGTACGAAGCTCCAGAATCCAGGCTGGGCCACCAGCAGTGTCTTCAGAGCCCCTACAATGAGTACTTGGTAAGACTAGTCACACTGTACTGCTGATAAAATTATAACCTTCTCTATGCCATGATAGTAAGTAACTAATACAGATCATAGCACAAGCACACTTGTTTCCTGTACCATTCCAAGAATACTGTCTTACACTGCCACCATTTGCTACACCTGGAAGACAAAGCAAAAATGAAGTTGATGAATAACAAAAAGATAGACCAGTAACAACAGTAAGAGCATAAGGGGAGGAAGGGTGCAATACTGAACAAGCTAAGGTGAGAAGACTGTTACCAAAGCTAGGCTGGGTGCCATAGTGAATTCCAGGCTAGCCTGGGCTACCATATAAAACCCTGTCTCAAAAAACCATTTTGTAATAAAATGATTGTGGTTGTTTGAATATGCTTGGCCCAGGAAATGGCACTATTAAAAGGTGTGGCCTTGGTTGAGTAGATGTGGTATTGTTGGAGGAAGTGTGTCACTGTGAGGATGGGCTTTGAGACCTGTCTCCTAGCTGCCATGAGATAGTCCTCTCCTGTTTACCTTCAGAACAAGATGTAGAACTCTCAGCTCCTCCTGCACCATGCTTACCTGGGCATTGCCATGCTCCCACCTTGATGATAATAGACTGAACCTCAGAACCTGTAAATGTTATTCTTATTGGAGTTGCCTTGGTCATGGTGTCTGTTCACAGCAGTAAAACCCTAACTGAGATGACTTGAGAGATAGAAGCATGAGGATCAGAAGTCCGAGGTAAGGACTCAAAAGGTGATTCAGTGGGTAAAAGTGTCTGCTGTGCAAGAAGGAGGGCTAGAGGTCAAATGTGTAATGTGTAAATCCAATATATCAAAGGTTATACATTCCTCTAACTCCAGTAAAGGGGTGTGTATCAGTCAGGGTTCTCTCTAATGGAAGAGAACTAATAGAATAAACACACACACATACACACACACACACACACACACCCCACATAATTTATTAGAGTGGCTTCTAGGCTATTGTCACAATAGTCTAACAATGTCTGTTGTCAAGGAACCCTCACTGGTTCGTTCCATGAGGCTGGATGTCTTAACAGTTCCAACCTGTTCCTGGAGTCGCAGGGGGTCCTGAACGCTGCTACTTTTCAGTTCATATTGGAGGCCCTGTCTCAAAAGATTAAGGTAGAACAATAGAGCAGGATACCCAAGCCTCCTTCTGTGCTTTCCACCTATACAGGCACACACATGGGCACATATATGAGCACATACAACACACACACACACACACACACACACACACACACACACACACACACACACACGCGCATGCAGGCATGCACGCACACACACACCGTGTTTAAGGAAGCCAAGTTTGTCTGTGGCATGAACAAATTTTCTAAGCTTTCGAGATCATAACATTCTTGTTTGTGAACTATATTTGTTGTCTTAGCAACCACTACGTGGTATCAGCAAAGCTTGTTGAGGGTCTCTTTTATTTTAATTTTATTTTATTTTATTTTATTTTATTTTATTTTATTTTATTTTATTGAAAACCCAACTAAATACAAAGTTTCAAAAATTAATTCACTCGTTATATTTCAATTTTATTCAGCTTGAATCTTACTCTACTCATTGAAGTTCAGTTCTAAAATATAGGGGTCACATACACAACTGCTTTTGTAGACTGTCTGAGGAACTTCAGAGGATATAATTAAGTCCATAATTCTCACCACATCTGTATGATAGAAAAATTGGCCTCTTCCAGTGGCCTTCCTTAGAACATTGATTAAAGCCAGCCCCAAATGGCTGCCCTTGGCAGCAGAAAAGTCCATGACTTTGCACAACTCATCTTTGCTTCTCAATATGGTGATATTTCCAACAATGTTTTTATTTTTTAATTCCCTGAAGGACTATTATAAGCATCTCACTTTCTCTGGAGTTTAACATGTGTACAGTTTCAAATCAAACCCCACCTATCCAAACTGTGTGCCGCATCCTAATGCTGCCCGGGCCACAACGTTCATGTTGTTTGGGGGGTTTCTCTGTTGCCTTTGCTGTTGCTGTTGCTGAACTCTGAATAAGTAAATTAACCAATGAGTGCCTCAGGACACATGGCACATGTTCAGGGTTTGTGACACAGGAGGGCATAAAAGCAAGGATGTAATATCTGCTAATAGAACCTCCCAGCTCGTGAGGGGGTCTCATTTCTTTTGTTTGCACAGTTGAAATAGGCACCGCTACCCCTTTAAATGACAGGAACCTTTTGTCCCTGTGAGGTTTCAGTTACCAGGCCACAGTCTGTCAGTTTGAAACCATTTCCTTCCCAATTAGTTTGCAGTTGGGTGATGCCTCGTGCTGTGTTGAGGTTTCTCTACCTTCGTTTGACCTTCAGCAGCATCTGTAAAGCTCTCTGCTTAGCACGGAGCATCACTTCCACTCGAAAGACACAGGATGTGTTTGCTCAAGAATTTTGTGCTTGAAACCATATGGCTCCTGAGAATTTGGGGACCAAGGGCTGTCTATAGTCGAAGGTTTTCCCCGTAACTAAGAGACTTTATCTTGCAAGGACCTTGGGGGAATAAAAGCCCAGGGAAATCTCCCACACATTTAAGGCATTAACAGCAGTCCAGGGGAAAACACCTTTATCTTCGGATTCTATCTCTGCAACCCTTATCTTGTTTGAACTGAGATTTGGGCTATTTGCCCTAAAGCGAGTCTTCTCAGCCATCCCGGTCCCTTCCTTCCTGTTCCAAAATTATAGCCTGCAGGCAAAGCACATGCCTTAAACATTCTTTCTCTCACTCCTTTCTCTACTGCAGCCTGTCAATTATAAAACACAAGCGACCAGCATAGAAGGACAGAGAAAGCAGAGCAGTGTCAGCTGCAGTGCCGACAGCCTGGCCAAAAGGATCCAAAAGCAAATGCAATATTGACTTAAGCTCACCCATGAGCTGCTAGCGCATCTGATACAGTCAAGGGCATAACTGAAAATATGAAAGATCTGGGGCTGGGGCATGACTCAGTTGGTAGATTGCTTGCCTTAGCATGCATAGAGCTCCTGCACATTATACAACCTGGGACAGGGTGCTGTATGTCTGTAAACTTAGCACTGAGGAGGCAGGGGTAAAGATTATCAGAAGTTTGAGGTCATCTTCAGCAGCTAGACAGCAAGTGTGGGGCCAGCATGGGCTTCATGAAGCTCTATCGCAGCAATGCAAGAAAAGAAAGAGGAGAGAGAGGAAGGTAAGGAAGACAAGAGGGAGAGAGAGGGAGGGAGGAAGGGAGGGAAAGAAGGAAGAAGAAAAGGAGGGAGGGAGGAAGGAAGGGAGAAAGGGGAAGGGAGAGAGCTGTCTCCATGAACACATCAGAATAGCATGAAGCTACAAGCAGGGATATAAGAAGTATTAAAATATCACATCTTTAAAGGAAAATGAATTAAGAATCTCTACCTTAAAATTTCAGAAATATTTCTTAAATCCTAAAAATATAGACAGTTATATATGAAATTTCAAAAATCTATAGCAATGCATGTATTCATACACTCAACCTTATTCTCCAAGTGAGCAAGCCGAGCCTCTCAAACCCAAGGCCAATAGTCAAAGGGACAGAAGTGACTCTCCGCCAGCCCGCACACAGCCCTTTCATCCCTGGGTCCCATTCTCAAATAGTTCTGCAGGAATCAGGAGCCACACAAGCAGTGCTGGTAGAAAAGAAAAGAAAGGTCTTTGTCCTCAAGCTTGTTTATTCTGCATTTTCCTTGAAATTTGCCTCTTTGGATTCTTGAGGTACTGACCTTATGTTGGGTGAGAACTCTGAGAGAAAAGAGAAGTGGCAATTAGTTCTTCTGACACAGACGTAAAGTTGAACAATGTGGGGAGACTTGGACTAAGGATCCAGGCACAGGAGGACCTGTGCACTCACTGGGCTGCAGGAGCAGCCTTTGCCTGAGCATCAGCACTGCCCCAAGCACCTCCATCTGCCAGGGAGGAGACATCAGAGCAGTACTCAGACAGCTGAGGCCTGACCCATAGCCAACACAACACATTTCCCAGTGAGATCTAAGAACTACGGGTTGTCATCTGTGCTAGCGAGATGTCTATCCCACCCTCAAAACTTCAACAACTTACCGGAAGGACTGAATTTGAATGGACAATATATAACAGATATTATCAGTGGGGTTGAGTGACTGTTTGAAGTAGAGACTTACACCTATAACTCCACCAGTTGCAGGAGGATTACCAGAAGTTCTAGGACCAACAGTTTGAGGCCAACCTTGAGTCTGTAGAGAGTTTCTGGACAGCCTGGGCTACAAACTATGTTTCCCAAACAATCAAACAAAACAAATGCTGGATATTAAAGCAATGATCATAGCTCATTGCTGGGAGAAGTCTGTGTGTGTGTGTGTGTGTGTGTGTGTGTGTCTGTGTGTGTGTCTGTGTGTGTGTCTGTGTGTGTGTGTCTGTGTGTATATCTGTGTATGTGTGTGCATATATCTCTGTGTGTGTGCATGCATGTCTGTGTGTGTGTCTGTCTGTCTGTGTGTATATGTGTGTATATGTGTGCATACATATCTCTGTGTGTGTGAGTGTGTGTGCATACATATCTGTGTGTGTGTGTGTGCATGTGCGTGTGTGTGTGTGTGTGTGTGCGCGCGTGCGTGCGTGTGTGTGTGTGTGTGTGTGTGTGTGTGTGTGTGTGTGTGATAGTGCCTCATACATCTTTAAACCCTGGTTCCTCCTACTTCAGTTATCTGGTGCTTAACTTACAAGTATCAATCACCATTCTGACATTGTTATTTTATAGCAAATGCTGTGTATAACATAATTCTTTTTATCTTAAAACCAAATTACCCAGGTCCCTAGATATATCAAAACTCAGGTGCCTTCCAGAACTACACAATGAGTTTCATGTAAATTATGTACCAGATGAAAAGTTCAGGAAAAAAAATGCCGAAGTTTATTTAGACATAAGCACTACAAAATCATTTGAGGGTAACAATATGTTGTCTTCAACCTACTTTCAAACTATCCCCCAAAAGATAGTCTTGGGCTGGGGGTGTGCATCAATGGTAGAATTCTGCCTACCCTGCATAACGCTCCCACCCAGTTTAACCCTCAAGCCACACACACTCACATACACAGAGGGGGGGAGGGGAGAGGAAGGGACGGGGAAGGGGAGAGGGAGAGGAAGAGAGATGGAGAATGGGAGGGGGAGAGTAGGGGGAGAGGAAGAGAGAGAGGGAGTGGAAGAGAGAGAGGGAGAACTAAAAAGATGCATTCACAGATGGACAGAGGGATGAATGCAGAGATGATAAACATAAGCCTTGTCTGTTAATCATGTGAAAGTCGCTGTAAATCAATCTGGGGATTAAATTTATTAAGATTTAGGACTATGCACAAATGCTCAATACCCCTTCCTTGTCTTTTTACACACATACTTACATACATACATACATACATACATACATACATACATACATACAAATATACAAACATACATACAAATATATACATTCACATACACATGAGCCTGGTCTCAAGAAGTTTCAAGCCTTAACTGTAAAGTCCATGCATCTGAATGCAAGCATATCAGCAAGCATATCCTCCAATGCAAGCATATCAGCCAGAATATCCTCCAATGCAAGCATATCAGCCAGAATATCCTCCAATGCAAGTGTATCAGACAGAGTGTCCTCCAATGCAAGTATATCAGACAGTGTCCTCCAATGCAAGAGTATCTATCAGCCAGAGTGTCCTCTAATGCAAGCATATCAGCTAGAATGTCCTCTAATGCAAGCATATCAGCCAGAATATCCTCCAATACAAGCATATCAGCCAGAGTGTCCTCCAGGCAGCATTCAGCAACACAGGAAGAAAGTGTGAGCCTATATTCTGAGCCTCATCATAATTCTCTGTAAAATGGCTCATCCCCACCCACTTGTGTGAATTGGAATGAGGGTCAGAGATGACTCCTGGAAAGCAGCAGTCCATCCCTCAGCTTACAAAGCACTCACATTGTTAGGACAAACACCCAGCAAGCAGTCCTCTCTTTAGTCTAATAATGTGCTTCAACATATTAGATACTTTAAAAATATGTGTAGCATCTCTGTGTTTGTGGGGAGGGTGTGGGTTTCACATTTGAGTGTAGGTGCCTGGCGAAGTCCAAAAGAGAATACCAGATCCCAAAAAGCAGGAGTTACAGGCTGCTTGTGGGCTGCCTTATACAGGCACAGAAAACCGAAATTAGGTCCTCTGTGAGAACAATCTACTACATACTCGCTTATTTAGAAAAAACAAAAAACAAACAAAAAAAACAACCTGTACTTGAAAAAATGCCTATTTGGAAGCACACTGTTTTACAATCTAACTTCCTTCTGTTGTTCATACAAAACAGTCTAAAGAAGGTGAGTGCGGGCAGCAAGGTTAGTGGACCTGTTCTGTAGGCAGCCCCATCCTGTCTCGTCACAGCACTATCAAACACATCAGGGGCTGGAGCTCAGCAGTAGGAGCATAGGGTTCTTTCAGACGACTCAGTTCAGTTCCCAGCACCCACATCAAGTAGCTCACAACTCACCGCTCCAGGGGATCTGACACACGCTTCTGGACTCCACGGGCACCTGTACTAATGTGTTCAAACCTCCTTGCACACATAAACACAAATGACATTTAACTGAAAAGAAAAATATCAATGAGAAGTTCTGAGGACACTGGGACACTTGGGTTTCCAGCTCAATTTCATAATTTTGCTCATTTTAAGCCTCCGGCACGCCCCCACTCAACACTGCCCTTTCCCTTTCTGAAAGGCAGCACCCTCCTTCCTCATGAGGACTGACCAACCACACCCCTGCTCAGGGCACCGAGTACCTCACCAGCTTGTCCTGCACAGAACCATGACATGTGAACAATAAGAACTCTGTTTCTCATGGGCATGCCCATGCCAAAAAGTAAAAACTAAAACCCCTGTAACCATAGCAGGATTAAACCCGTTTCCTCGTTCTCTGTGAACTCCTGTGTTTCCATAGCATCAATTCTTAGAGAAAGCTTACTCAGGGGTCAAACTTGCATAAGTTATCATAGACGCCGCACCTCTTGATGGAGAATATTGGAAAGACTATGTACCTGAAGACTCTACTTCCATATTCTCTGCAAAGCTATGGCAGCCTCACATAGGGAGGTAACAGTGTAGTGACAGGCAGTGATGCTGCCAGCCAGCTCCGACGATGGACCCTCTCAGCCTCCTAAGACTGTTTCTTTGGCAGATTCACAAATCACAGAGGAGGGTCACCTCCTCTGATGGGGAAGATTTAATTATGGGTTCAATAGACAACCCATAATAAGAAAGCCAGAGACCTGATGACTAAGATGCTTGAGTGGTGGTTATCCAGGTAGATAACTTGATAACTGACGATACATCTGTCTGGCCCATGGGGGTGGAAGCAGCCTTCTCTATGGCATCTCTGGGACTGCATTCTCAGTATCGAGAGGGAACAGGCTGGTCATCACTGCTGGTTAATTCAACTAGAGCAGCATGTATTCACCACTTTGCTGTCATCACTAGCTGCCACATAAAACACCTAGAATGGTCTAGATAAATGTTGGCTAAATTAAATTATAAGGCTGCAAGGTGACAGAAGAAAACAGTATTTATACACACATGCCCTGGAGTCTCCTAGATCCACGTCCTGCCTCTAATGCTTATTAGCTCTATGACCTTAGGCAACATACACTCTCTCATGTGCACACACATACACATACATACATATACCTACACAGAGAAACATACATACACTCAAATACACATGTATATATACAAGCATAAATTCACATATATACACACATATATACATATACATACACACATATAAACCTACACACATATATACACACATATAAACCTACACACACATACACACATAGATAAACACACACATACACACATAAATACACATACACATATACATAAATACACATATACACATATATACACATGCATGCACTCATATAAACACACATAAAAACATACACACATATATATACAAACATAAATACACACCATATACACATATACATATAAATACATACACACACACACACACACTGTGTTCTTGCTTTCTCTGATGTAAAACAGAAATAAAGCAGACTGTGGAGTTGTGAGCAGTTGAATATACTAATAACTATAGAACACATGGAGCCCTGACCCACATGTACTATAAGAGATGTAGATGTGAATCACTGTCTTGATTTGGAGAAGTGAAGTTTGTTTGAGAGTTTTCTAGGTTCTCTTGGTAGAAAATAAGGTGGACATTGTTGGTCTCAGAAGCTAGAACCCAAATCCTGTCCTAAAAAGATCAGGTCCCTGTGAGAGGAAAAGAAAAAAACCAGCATCCTCATCACATGAGGGAAAATTATTCTAGAGCTTTATTCACGCAAAAGAGTTACACGGTGGACACCCCACACACAGTCTACCTTCAGACCCTCATTGAGAATGAGTAAAGAATTGAATTGATATTTTCCTCAAAAAAACCCCACTAAACTACTATAGAAACAGAAGTCATAAGACCCTGGGGATTGCCAGAGTTGTGCCTGTTTGGGATGAGAAAAGAGGCCCCTCTCTTTTAGTAATGTTGGACTGGGGCCCTGATGCTTAGAGAGAACGAGCCTGCAGGAAAGTCAACCTGGCAACATACAGAAGACAAGGGAGGACTGACTGAGCACCTGCCATGACTGCTGGGCAAGTCACTAAAGTTCCTCAGGGAACTCAAAGGAACTGCTGACTCAGCGTCTTCCTCTCTCCTGTCAGAGTCTACCCAGGGGCAGGCTTTTCTGGGTGGGTCAGCCCACTGTAGTCTGGGACTGAGGGTCTACAAGAGTGCTTGTCCACAGAAGAAAGCTACATTCTTCAAGGTAGGCTTTAGCCTTGCAATACATGCCTAAAAAGATGCCCAGCTACCAAGTGTAGGGAGAAAATAGAGAAAACAGACACTTCTATAGCAGACACTTCTTTTCCTTCAATTTTTAGGCACTTCTGTCCGCAGTTGTTCATTTTAAGGCATGAGTTAATCTGTTAACTGTTTGGGTTTTGATATGTTGTGTTTTTTCCTCAAGGAAGGGTCTCCTGTAACCTAGGCTGTCCTTGAACTTGTTAGAGAGTCAAAGGAGACCTGATTCTATTGCATCCCCTGACACTCCATCCCAGTGCTAGAATTACAGTAATATACCGCTAGGGTCTCTGCAGTGCTGGGCACTGAATCCAGCTCTTCCTGCAGCTTAGGCAAGTGGCTGGCAATTGAATTGCACCACCAGCCCCACCCCACCCCACCCCTGCACCCCCGGCACCTGCTTAGTTACATCCATTCTGGCGACCATCAAAAGACCAAGAGCAGACCACTGTCTTCACTTCTCTTTCCTGGACTGTGGGTCTGCAGTAAGCACAAGCCTTCTGTGTTCACATTGTTCACATTGCACAAGGAACTATGACGTTCTTCACTTTGACATGCACAGGAAGAAGGAAGATATGAAGGAGCCAACACCCCTGCATGCAAGTCAATAAGGAAGAATAAGACTCCATCAAAGGGCACTGTGAGGTAGAGGAAGATGTTTGCCTGTTAGGCCAGCAGCCTCCCCTCCCCTGAGCGGCACTGGCACTGGAGGGAGGAGTCGTGCTGCTGGCTCAGAGCAAATGTTCCTTCTAGCATCACCCTGCACATGAAACAGGCCAGCCTTCATGAGGGGCTCTGCTTCTGAGATATCTCACGATTAGGACAGAGATGCCCAAACCCTGGACCTAGGGACTCTTTCCTACTCTTATGAATTGTCAAGAACCCTCAAGAGCCCACATTTGTGCTGCTTACATCAACCTGTGCAAGGACCATATTTAGGAATTAAAACAAAGTATCTCTTTCAATCAAAACATGAATTTGTGACATGCTAGCATAAAATTCATAAAATCATAAAATAACATAAATGATATTTCTATTCTGTAAAAAAAAAAAAAAGCTGCTCTCAAAACAAAGGAAAAGTAGCTGCCGAGAGAGAAAACGCTGCCTCCAGTTTTTTTTTTAGGGCTCTCTAACATTTGTCATAATAAAAGGTAGTTACTTTCTCATATCTGCTTCTGTATTCAATTTGCTGCAATATGTTGTTTTAATTGATGTGTCTGAAGAAAAAACGCACCCTTACAGGATTCAGTGCCGAGGCCTCACAGCGCTGGGAGGGAGACTGTCTTGAGGCCCACAGAGCTCACTGCAGTGTTTTCGCAGTCCCAGGTCATACAGGAGAGCTGCGGAGGCTGGGTTCCCTCCACCAATGATTGGTTCATCACCTACTGGGCCGCAGCCTACTCTACCCAGCCCTCGCTCTTCTCGGGTAACGAGGAAGTCACTATCAAAGTCAGGAATGTGGCTAGTCATGTGTCAGAGTTTCTTTCAGTTTTCAGTTGCTTCTCCTCCCCACCCCGCGCACCCCCATCAGGCCTGGACTGCCAAACACGAGTAAAATTAAGCTGGCACTTTAAAAGTTTATTCTCTGCTTTGAATATCTTCTAGGAACCCATGGCAATAGTGGACAGGCAGCTCACTGTCTTTCCAGTCACCCAAACATTGGTTGTCTTCTTGTGTCAAAAATGTCCTGAACAAGGAGGTTGTGAGTGGCACAGACATCTAGACAGCTAGCTCAGAAGTTAAGGTTAAGAGTGCTTGAGTGTTGGACTCAAGTTCAACTCCTGGCATCTACCGCAACGACCTATAAGCTCAGTTCTAGGGGATTTAATACCTCTAGCCTCTGTCAGCACCTGCACTGATGGGTGCTCCCCACCCCCACACACAATAAGAATTAAAATGCTAGTTAAATGTCATCCAGGCTGGGGGATGGATCCATCAGTGAAGTGCTACCCATGCAAACGTGGGGACCTGAGCTCAATCCCCAGAACCCATTAAGGAAAGGCCAGCAAGGTGACACACGCTTGTAATTCCCAGGGAAGCAAAGCAGGCAGACCCCAGGACCCAGCCAGCCAACCTTTGTAGCAAGCCTTGTGTCAGAGTGGAACCTGAGGAATACACACAAGGCGTCAGGTGGTGGAACCTGAGGAATACACACAAGACTGGTCTCTGTCCTCCACACGCATGTGCACCCACGCACAGGAGAAAAGTTCACACACCTACACACACTCTCAAGCGCTTTCTAACTTCTCCTCCTAACCTCTGCTTTTTGTCAGCTCTCCCTGCCATATCTATGAGACATTGATGGCCTCAGAACATTCACCAACCTCTGGTTAACCTTTAATCCCAAGAGATAAAGATGTCTCTTCAAAAGAGACACAGAGGTTATATTGAAAACGAAGCAGGAGCGAAGGCCAAAAATTCAAGAGGAAAGATAAAGTAGAGGTGATTGTTTATAAAAGCATGTAGTTGTTCATAGGTGCCATGAGCTTTCTCTAAACATTTATGCATGGTACATGTATGACATGGACAACATCAAAGGACAACCTCCAGGGTCTATTCTGTCCCGCACTGTGTGGATTCTGAGGACCACACTCAGATCATCAGGTGTGGCAGCCAGCACTTTTGTTCATGGAGCCGTCCCAGTGCCCATCATTATAGCTTTAAGAAGTTACACTGTGGTTGGCCTGATGAGGTGGCCCAGCAGGTAAAGGCACTTGCTGCCAGACCAGAAAATCTGATCCCCAGGAAGCACGGAAAAAGAGCTCCTTCAAGTTGTCTTCTGAGTAATCTCTGTCTCTCTGTCTCTCTTTCTGTAGCTCTCTCTCTCTCTCTCTCTCTCTCTCTCTCTCTCTCTCTCTCTCTCACACACACACACACACACACACAAATCTAATTTATTTTTTTTAAAGAAGTTACTTTATAAAGAACAGCTTTCCAAGGAATATTTCAGAATAGAGATGAAAACACCACTTATACAGTATAAACCCAAACTCGGGAATCATCCCATCTTATTAATAATCAAAGTACCTCTACTTCCAAAGTAACCGATGCCAAAATTATCCAATAGAGAGCCAAGTTACCCAGCTCTCACCAGCATCTTCTAAGACTAGGGCTGAGCTGATTCACTCAGGGATGGAGATGGGGTGGGGAGAACGACTGATTTCCATAGATCTATGAAGCACTGCCCTTCCATCTCAGCTCTCATCAGTACTTAGCTGAATGTCTATACAATCCTTGTTCAAATAGCTCAAGCAAGGCACTTGGCTGCTGCCTCAAGTCTTGAATGACAGCACATACTGCTCCCTAACAGCAGGACAGCCACCGAGCTGTTAGATACATGTACACCCTAGAAGTGATTCTAACCCTTGCAGTCGTGGCCTGGGCTAAGCTATCATCAAGTATGTGTGGTGGCGAACAAAGACTTCCGCCCCCTCAGCTTGGGTTCTGGAGAAATGGGGATAGCCTTTTCCTCCTGCACCGTTTACTCTAGCCATGCTGGGGTGCCTGGCATGTCTTTTCTTTTTCTTGGAGTCCTGAAGCTTTAATCCTATAAAGATGGCTTAGAGGAAACCTGCCCAATCTCTGTCCTGGAAAGGACGTTGGGAATCTAGTAAACTATGAAGTGGTGAGGTATGAGAGATCTGGCTAATTCTGGCCACTTGTCACTTTTGCTTATCAGGTTTCCTCTCCTTGGTGTACCTGATACCCACTAAAGAGCCTTCTCTCTCTCTCTCTCTCTCTCTCTCTCTCTCTCTCTCTCTCTCTCTCTCTCTCTCTCTCTCTCTCTCTCCCCTGACTTATTATGGACTGTGATATGAGTGTACTCAAAAGCTAACTACTTTCCCAATGTGGAAAAAGACCAGAATCAATCCTCAGAATGTCTGCAAATTCCTTAAATGCACAAAGGCCGCCTTCGCCAATGTTCATCTTACCCCCTTGTCCCAGAGGCCCGGTGCCCTGGACCCTGGAAGATCCACACCAATCACAGGTATCCAAGAAAGAGAATGCCTGGTGACACCCCCACCGTGATTGCTCTCTGGAGGGGCATTCTCAGAACTTCAGCAGAAAAGATTCTTTGAAGAATGGTCTGTATCCTCATAAGAACATCTCCCCAAACGGAGATTCAGGTAACACATGAGAGTGTGTGAGTGCCCACACAAACCATATACACAAACCATATACACATATCACACAAACCATATACACATACCACACACACCCTGGTTTGTTTCATGCATCAACTTCAGGTTGCAGTTAGCTCTGTGCAGGAAATCAATCAGCACATATTTAATCAGCATCTACTATTTATCTATCACTCTTACCCTCTCTGAGTAAGAAACAAGGAAGACCATAGCACAGTCTTTGCCCTCGAGGATGAGGTGACCTATTTAGGAAGACAAAGCTAACACAGAACAATTAAATGCTGCTCCTGAGGATCTAAATAAGGCAGAGAATTGTAGGAAACCCAATCCTAGAAGAGAGGGAATTTGTCTTAGGACTTGAAAGATGTATAGGATTTGAACAGGAAGAGGAGAGGGGTCACTAAAGGCAAGAGGAGATGGTGTAATTAAGGGTACTTAGAAGATGCACCATTAGCAAAAAGGTAACACCCTCGGATGCCTCGGGAAGCGGGGTGATTAGAGAGATCAGTGTGGAAAGGCAGTGAAAAAGCTTTTTCTGATGTATAGATGTAGGGTTTCCCGGCATATTGTCAGCCGAGCTGTGAGGCTGATGTGTGTGATAGGAACGGATCCACCCTCAGCCTAATGTCCAGTTTGGACCTTGAACAGGGCCCTTTTTTATTTTTAAGCACTATTAAAACAGCCAAACAGTAAAGGCATTCATTTTAATGATTCTTGAAAGCAGTTGTGTTTTGCCTTGAGCTCCTCTGAGCCCTTAGATTCCAGAGAGGGGCCTTCAAGGCAGCCTTGGGAGATAAGACAGATAAGGCAACGAGGGTCAGCATGCCTTAAGGCAATTCAACTTGTTACTGGGTGTCCACCTAGGGCTGACAAAGGAACACATAAATAAATCCTTGGTACAAAGATGCTCTTGGAGGCCAGTCAGCCATTTGTGTACTATGAAAACCAGTTATCAGCTTTCATGGGTTAAATCCTCTTTTAAAGGAGACCCCCCATACACACACACATACACACACACACACACACACACACACACACACACACACACACACAAACGCTACAACAACTACAATATATAACTGACAGACTAATTCACTCACTACATTTTTCCCCAGAATGTATTGAGGACCAACTATATGCTCCGCACCTGCTTTTCACTATATACAGAATGAAGCCAGCTTACTCGACCTGGCCTGGACTAGCAAGCTAAGGAAATGAGTGTCAGAGGCTAACAGCATTGCTGATGACATCAGTGCTGAACACTGACCATGTGATGACAGTGATAGACATCAATACTGAACAATGACCATGTACCAGGCACTATATATCAGTTATGTTATGAATTTGATTCTACCACAATCTTATGAGATACTACTAACATACAACTAATTGCTTTAAGACATATGCCATGAGTCATGTAACTGGGACAAGGTAAAAACTAGGCTCACGCTGTTAGTCTCCAAGACCAGCGCTGTAGCTTTATAATAAAGACATACACACATTCTTTAAATATTATTTGACAAAAAAGAACATTTCTCTATGGTTTTTAGACTGAATAACTTTCCTCTGAGCCCATGAGTGGGAAAAGCCACTCCTACTGTATTTCCCTTGCTCTCCTAGCAGATCCTGTTCTCTTGTCCAGAGTCCACAGCCTACCAAACCTGAGACAACAAATTAAAATGAGAAAAGGGAGAGGAGACTTGAAGACCACTTTAAGAGAAAATGGGAACAACCAGACTCCAGCGCTGCATCTTTTTCCAAGCCTGCCACGATTAACTTCCTCTCCACGCTGGTGACATCTACCCTGTAACTTTGTTAGAGCAGAACCCAAGCTCAGAAATTACATTATTTCCTAACAGGATTTGGGTACTTGCTGTTGTCACACTGCAATAAATTTTAAAAAGAAAAGGGGAAAAAATGTCAAAAGAAGTCTCTAAATTGCTCCTGAAAATGGGCTTGCTCCCAGCTTCACACAGTCGCTCCGCGTCAGGTGCCATTGCTCTTACGGGTCACTTGGAACAAAGTCACACACAGTCTACAGGAATGGGCAAGATGAACGGGGCCTTCAGCAGCTCCCAACCTGTTCTCAGCACTATAATGCCGACCGGGCTGGAGAAGAAAGTGAAATAAGTCCCACCAAAAAGATCCCCTTGCTTAACTTCTCTCTGTCCGCTCGTATTCCCAAAAGAGAACTTTAATTATTTTTGTTGCTTTTTTTCCCCATGAATCAAGTTGTATAGCATTTTTTAAAAAATGAATCGTTAGCATAAAGCAATATTAGCATTAAATAGGAAGGGAAAGGAATACTAGGAACACAGCAGAAATCTGCTCATGTCTTGGACTACTCACTTCATTCAGCTCCGGTGCAGCTGATAAACTGGAATTTCCACAACAATACAGAGTTCAGAAGACAAACAGAAATTGTATTTGATAGGGAAATTGCATCCTGTTACTGGATATAAAATTCTACAGCGAGTATTTCCGAAGCACTGAACATGTGGGCATATGTTTTCATTTTTAAATGGAGTTGTAATGTAAATAATAAATCCACCACAATTTGGCTAGTTCAGAGACTGCTGGCATCATTAACTCAGAAACCCAGAGACACAAATGCTCTACTTATCTTGCTAGGCCTTCAGCTACAAGTCTCCCATAGCTCCATGGATGCTTATACGTGCCCTCTGCTTCCTCCACGATTCTGTCTCGCCTACGGGTCTTCTAGCCTTCCTTATTGCTATTTGTATCGCCTTTTAACCACTCTGTGATGCCCTCTTTCTCTCTTGCCTGGATCCTTTTATTCTTCTTACTTTTTCCATTAGCTCAGCAGTAAGTCTAACACCTCGTTCCTCAGCTTCTTGTCTGTGGTGGTAGATTAAATAAAGCAGGGCCACACTTCCCCCTTCCTGTGTCTATATCTGTTGATAGTTTCAGTTCATCCCACCTGAAGGACCAGCCCTGCAGATTGCTTGCACTAGTGGTCTAAGACTAAACAGTTCTAGGCTAAGGTTGATTCGTAGGATGTTGATGGTCAACTAGACTGGATCTAGAATCAGCTAAGACACACAGCACTGAGTGAGATTATGAGGGTGTTTCCATGATGAGTTGATTTACAAGAGAAACCCCTCCCCAGGAGTAGGCAGAACCATCTGGAGGCAGCCCAGATGCAGAAGTGTGAGATCAGTGGGGTTCACTTACCTGACTTCTTTTTGTCTATCCGTTGCTAGGCTACCACCAAAGCCCAGCTTCTCAGCCACCTTCCAGTGTGGACCAGCAGTTCTCCAGGCAGTCCTCAGACCTTCAGCCTCAGACTGATTCTGCTGAAACATCAGCTTCACAGACTGAGCAGGTTCTCAGCCTCTCCAGTGTGCCGACAGCAATTTCCGGATAGCCTTACATCACATAAGCCAGTCTAGCCAATCCCCACTTGTAGTATGTGTTCACTCTTCTCCACCAGATGATGGTGACTACTACGGTGCCTTGTGTACTTATAATCTTATAATTCTTGAGACTCCCACCTTTGAGTTACTTTTCTAGAAAAGAGGCCATGTAAAAAAAAAAAAGGAAGACTTCCCTAGACAACCCAGTGTTTTCCACAGATGTGTGAGTGAGTGAAAGATGAAGCCCAAACTGTGCAGCTGAGCTTAGCCTAAATTGCCAGACCACACTGGCAATTACTCTATTCAAAGCCACTAAGGATGGTTGTGGTTTTAAGCCACTAAGTTTCAGGGTGGTGTATTACACAGTAAAAGCAAAATGATACATTTTTCTTACCTTGTTTTCCCTCTCTGCATTCATCACATTGGACAGAACACATATTTCTTTCCAAGAGTTTTAGCAAATGTTGGAAAAGGATATTTTCTACCAGCTCCACCCAGATTACTACTGGAAAATTAATGTCACAGATATTTTTAAATTATTCATAGATTACATAATACAATGTTTCCAAATTTTATCTTTGTTTATGTTTACATCTCCAATTTCACCTTTTCTAGGATTTATTTTTTATTATGATTATATGTGTCTGAGTCTGTGTATGTAAGTACAAGTGCCTATGGAGGTCAGAGGAGTTAGACCCTGAAGCCACAGTTACAGGAGGTTGTGAACTTCCCAGTGTGGCTCTTGGGAACAGAATTTGGGTGCTCTCTTAGCCTCTAAACCGTCTCTCCAGCTCCTTACCTTCCATGTTTTGTTTGTTTTGCTTTGGTTTTTAGTGTTTGTTTGTTTGTGTTTTGCACTGAACTCACAAAGATCTACCTGCCTCTGCCTCTGCCTCTGCCTCTGCCTCTGCCTCTGCCTCTGCCTCTCTGCCTCTCTGCCTCTCTGCCTCTCTGCCTCTCTGCCTCTCTGCCTCTCTGCCTCTCTGCCTCTCTGCCTCTCTGCCTCTCTGCCTCTCTGCCTCTCTGCCTCTCTGCCTCTCTGCCTCTCTGCCTCTCTGCCTCTCTGCCTCTCTGCCTCTGCCTCTGCCTCCTGAATGCTGGAATCTACTTTATTCTCCATCACTTTATAATTCCACGTCTCAAGCTGAAAGTACTTTCTCTCAAGTTCACTCAGCAACATGAAATACTTCTGTAGGACAAGTAGAGTTGAATCCATTGGGTTACCTGTGGCTGTTTGGCATCTGCACTTAGAAAGGGTTCAAATCACCCTGAACAACACTTACCACAACAATGCATGTGACCCCTTGGTTCTCATCCCCTACAAAATACCCCTTTCAATATCTCTTCCAATGCATTATTTAATCGATCTGTGACAAAAATCTAAATTTATCTATTGCATTTTCATCTTTATGAAGAACAAAACCAAAAACAAGGCATAATGAATCTGAAGTCCCAGAACTCAGAGGCAGAGACAAAACCAAGAATTCAAGGCTAATTGGAGTCATATGAGAGCTTGTCTCAAAACAACAACCTTGGGCTGGAGAGATGGCTCAGCAGTTAAGAGCACTGACTGTTCTTCCAAAGGTCCTGAGTTCAATTCCCAGCAACCACATGGTGGCTCACAACCATCTGTAATGGGATCCAATTCCCTCTTCTGGTGTGTCTGAAGACAGATACAGTGTACTCAGATACATGAAATAAATAAACTTCCTGGGTTTTTTTAATGCTTTTAGAGCTTTATTGTAGAAAGGCAGAGAGAAAGAGAGAAGGTAGAAAGAAAGAGAGAGTCTGGCCATGGCCACGTGGAGAGAGGGGGAAGGGAGAGAGAGAAGGAGAGCTAGAGATGAGAGTAAGAACGGTGAGAGCTTAAAGAGCTAAACTTCCTGTTTTAATAATCACAAAGCTACTGTACTCAAAATGGCACGGTAAGGTGTTGACATAAAACACAGACATGCAGGTCAGTATCACAGGATGGAGAGCTCAGCCATGCATGCATGGTCAAGTGATCTTTGAAAAGGGTGTCAAGAATCAACAATGGAGAGAAACGATCTCTCCAACAAATACTTCTAGGAAAACTGGTATCCACATATAAGAGAATGAAATTGAACAAAATTGGACAACTTGACCCTTACCTTATCTCATAAACGAAAATCAAGTCAAGAGAAACTAGTTGCTTAAACATGCGATTATAATTATAAAAATCCAAAAGGAAAATGGAGGAAATGTTTTCACGGGCTCTCGTGCCAATCCCTTAGCTATAAAGTGAAATGAGTACAATGAAGGAACAGCGTGAAATAACATCCTTAGAAAGTCTCTGAGCTGCCAGAGGAACAGTCCACAGAATGAAAGGGCAGCAAGGATAGGGAGAAAATGTTTCAACTCAAATATCTAATAAAAGATTAAGATCTGATCTGCACACACAAACCACAGCATGTGCACACACACACACACACCCATGTACACACACACATGTACACACACACACATGTACACACACATGTACACACACATGTGTACACACACATGTACACACACCCATGTACACACACATGTACACACACATGTACACACACCCATGTACACACATGTACACACACACATGTACACACATGCAATACAAAAGCCGGTCACATTTTTAAAGATAAGCAAATCATGTGAATTTGTGCCTTTATTGTCCCTAGTCCCACTGGCCCAGCACATACCACCATGAAGAAGCCAGTCATTTCTCCTTTCATTGACTTTAAGTTGAATGCTAAGTTTAATACCATGTTTTATATCATAAGCATCAAAAGTAGATTAACATCCTGTGGGCTTTACATACATTGACTATCTTCATTTTCTGTTTCACAGTAGCAACTGCTTGAGGAAATAATCATTAATACATTTCCAGGGATCAGGAATTACTGGGAGGATTAGGTTCACTGGTAACAAACACACACCAGTGATTCCAACAAGAGAGAAGTCTGCTCCTAAAGCGGGATGCAGGTACATGTGAATCAGGTGTATCAAAGCAGCCCTGTGAGATAGCTTGCTCTCTGAAGGCCTAGGAACACAGAACTGCAAGAAAGCAGCTATTCCAGGATCATTGTGTCTCTCACTTAGATGATCAGACTATTTCCAACGAATTTAACATTTCCTGGAAATGTCATTCTGGGAGAAGCAAAAGGCCAGACAGCGGAGGATCTTGCCCCACAGTTCTCACAACTTACAGTAGAGATGAAACTGAAATGATCATTGGTCAATAATTGCCCACACCTTGACCATGTTCATTTTGTTATGCCTACCACTTGCCCTCTGTGGAAATCTAACCTCATGTCAGTATCCCTGGCTAGACCCTCTTATCTGTCCCTTATCTTCCCAATGTGACCACATTACACAATTACTTTTCTCTGTTTTCCAGTACTCCTTGTCCCTTCGATCGGCACATTGGGGTGGGGGCCAACCCTAACTTATTAGAGGTGTGGGAGCCCAGCCTCTAACCTTAGAATGTGCAATAACAACTCTGGCGTTTCTGGAGATGAGCCATCCCATCTTGATAGAAGACAACAAAATTCCAACAATCGTGCCCACAGTTAGACAGCACAATGAGGAACAATTGAGGATTTAAAGAATTGTTACTAGGCTTTTCTCAAAGATGACAACTAACTAGAGGACTTGTTTAAGTGCCACTGGCTCTCAGAATGTGACAGGGTAGCTTCTGAACAGGAATCTGGAGTATCGCATTAAAGATAGAAAATGGATACTAGAGACACATATCTAGAATGTAGACATTTGACACAACATGGAATTTGATTTGAATTTCCAAGATTCAAAATTCAAGTACTTCCTAACACAATGCCTGGGAGTGAATCTAAGAATAAAACCAATCTCACAGGCTTGATATGAATACTAATTATATAATATGCTTAAAAAATGTAAAGAGTAACTCTCCAAGTAGAAATAAAGCTAAAAAAAAAAAGCCAAAAAGAACAAAAACCCTGACTCTGCAAAGGTTATCATCCAGTCTGTCAAATTAGATAGCAATTCTATATTCCATATATGTGTACAAAAGACTCGGAATAGCCAAAGCAGTTCTCATCATGCCAGGATGTAGCTCAACCTGCGTGCATGAAGCTCTGGGTTTGATTCCCATCACTAATAAGCCAGGCAGAGTAGCACATGCTTCTAATCGTAGCACTAGGGAGATAGAAATAATAAGGTCAGAAGTTCAAGGTCATCCTTAATGCATAGTGCAATGCTAACCTTGGTGGCATAAAAACCTGTCTTTAAAAATACAAAAAACAAAAAACAGAAAAACAAAATAAATCAAAGCGCCCAAAAGCCAAAAAAAAAAAAAAAAAAAAAAAAAAAAAAAAAAAAAAAAAAAAAAAAAAAAAAAAAAAAAAAAAAAAAAAAAAAAAAAAAAAAAAAAAAAAAAAAAAAAAAAAAAAAAAAAAAAAAAAAAAAAAAAAAAAAAAACCAACAAAACCAAAAGCAATCTCGAAGGTATCCCTATTCCTGGTACTAAGTTTTGCTACAATACATTACTGAGTAAAACAGCATGAGATTGTACAAAAACAAACATGAAGACCAGAAGGAAAGACTCAGAATTACATCCCCCAATCTAGAATTCTCCGATACTCAGCAACACTGCCCAACATGATGCTGTAGAGACACCTTGTAGGTAAAATGTTTGTCATTCTCTCTTTTTTTTCCTTTTATTGGATATTTTATTTATATTTCCAGGTCTAGTCTCTGGAAACCCCTATTCCATCCTCCATTCCCCCTCCCCCTGCCTCTCCACCACCCACCCACTCCCACCTTCCTGCCCTGGCATTCCCCTACACTGGGGTATTGAACTGTTCCCACTTACATCCAACAAGGCCATCCTCTGCCACATATGCTGTGGGAGCCATGGGTCCCTCCATGTGTACTCTTTGGTTGGTGGTCCAGTCCCCTGGAACTCCAGGGATCTGGCCAGTTGACACTGTTGCTCACCCCTAGGTCTGCAAATCCTCTCAGCTCCTTCAGTCCCTTCTCTAACTCCTCCATGAGGGATCCCACTCTCAGTCCAATATCAGGCTTCTGTCAGCAAGCACTTCCCTGCATCTGCAATAGCTTCCTGGTTTGGTGATTGTATATGAGATGGATCCCCAGGTGGGGCAATCTCTGGAGGGCCTTTCCTTCTGTCTCTGCTCCACATTTTATCTCCATATTTCCTCCTGTGAGTATTTTGTTTCCCCTTCTAAGAAACACTGAAGTGCATGCCTTTAATCTCAGCACTCAGGAGGCAGAGGCAGGTTAATTTCTGAATTCAAGGCCAGCCTGGTCTACAGAGTGAGTTCCAGGAAAGCCAGGGCTACACAGAGAAACCCTGCCTCAGGGAAAGAAAGAAAGAAAGAAAGAAACAAAGAAAGAAAGAAAGAAAGAAAGAAAGAAAGAAAGAAAGAAAGAAAGAAAGAAAGAGAGAAAGAAAGAAGAAAGAAAGAAAGAAAGAAAGAAAGAAAGAAAGAAAGAAAGAAAGAAAGAAAGGAAGAAAGAAAGAAAGAAAGGAGGAAGGGAGGAAGGGAGGAAGGGAAGGGAAGAGAAGAAAGAAAGAAAGAAAGAAAGAAAGAAAGAAAGAAAGAAAGAAACAAAGAAAGAAACAAAGAAAGAAACAAAGAAAGAAACAAAGAAAGAAACAAAGAAAGAGAGACTGAGGCATCCAAGCTTTTCCTCTTCTTGAGCTTCAATTGATCTGTGAATTGTATCTTGGGTATTTTGAACTGTTAGGCTAATATCCACTTATCAGTGAGTGTATACCATGTGTGTTCTTTTGTGACTGGGTTACTTCACTTAGGATGATATTTTCAAGTTCCATCCATTTATTTGCCTGTGAGGTTCATGAAGTCATTGTTTTTAATAGCTGAATAGTACTCCATTGTGTAAATGTACCACATTTTCTGTATCCATTCCTCTGTTGAGGGATATCTGGGTTCTTTCCAGCTTCTGAAAATTATAAATAAGGTTGCTATGAACATAGTGGAGCATGTGCCCTTACTACAGGTTGGAGCATCTTCTGAGCCCAGGTATAGCTGGGTCCTCAGGTATTACTATGTCTGTTTTTCTGAGGAACCACCAGACTGATTTCCAGAGTGGTTGTACCAGCTTGCAATCCTACCAGCAATGGAGGAGTGTTCCTCTTTCTCCACATCCTTACCAGCATCTGCTGCCACCTGAGTTTTTTATCTTAGCCATTCTGACTGGTGTAAGGTGGAATCTCAGGGTCGTTTTGCTTTTCGATGACTAAGGATATTGAACATTTCTTTAGGTGCTTCTCAGCCATTCAAGTTTTCTCAGTTGAGAATTATCTGTTTAGCTCTGTTCCCCATTTTTAATAGGGCTATTTGGTTATCTGGAGTCTAACTTCTTGAGCTGTTTGTATATATTAGATATTAGCCCTCTATTGGAGGTAGGATTGGTAAATATCTTTTCCCAATCTGTTGGTTGCTGTTTTGTCCTATTGACAGTGAACTTTGCTTTACAGAAGCTTTTCAATTTTATGAGGTCCCATTTGTTGATTCTTGATCTTAGCGCATAAGCCATTAGTGTTCTGTTCAAGAAATTTCCCCCTGTGTCCATGTGTTGGAGGTTTTTCCCCACTTTAGATACAAGTTGGAAAAGAAGAAGTCAGAATATCACTATTTGCAGATGATATAATAGTATACTTAAGTGCCCAAAAAAACTCCACTCAAGAACTCCTGTAGCTAATAAACAACTTCAGTGAAGTAGCTGGATATAAAATTAACTCAAGCAAATCAGTAGCCTTCCTATACTCAAAGGATAAACTGTCTGAGAAAGAAATTAAGGAAACAACACCATTTACAGTAGTCACAAACAATATAAAATATCTTGGTGTGACTCTAACCAAACAAGTGAAAGATCTGTATGGTAAGAACTTCAAGTCTCTGAAGAAAGTAATTGAAGAAGACCTCAGAAGATGGAAAGATCTCCCATGCTCATCAATTGGCAGGATTAATATAGTAAAAATGGCCATCTTGCCGAAAGCAATCTACAGATTCAATGCAATCCCCATCAAAATTCCAACTGAATTCTTCATAGAGTTAGAAAGAGTAATTCTCAAATTCATTTGGAATAACACAAAACCCAGGATATCGAAAACTAGTCTCAACAATAAAAGAATTTCTGAGGGAATTATCATCCCTGACCTCAAGCTGTACTACAGAGAAATAGTGATAAAATGGTATTGGTACAGTGACAGATAGATAGATCGATGGATTAGAACTGAAGACCTAGAAATGAACACCCACACCTACAGTCACATGATCTTTGATAAAGTAGCTAAAACCATCCAGTAGGAAAAAAAGACAGCATTTTCAACCAAATGGTGCTGGTTCAACTGGTGGTCAATATGTAGAAGAATGAATATTGATCCATTCTTATTTCCTTGTACAAAGCTCAAGTCCAAGTGGTCCAAGGAACTCCACATAAAACTAGATACACTGTCATTCTCAAACCCAGAACATTGCAGGCCCATAATGCACTCCAGGAATCATATAGCTTGGGAGAGGAAAATGGCAGGAAGCCTGGCTGGGCCTCCCTAGCATCTTGTCTGGCTATATCAGCGAGCTCCATGTTCAGTGAGAGAGCTTGCTCAAAGAAAAACAAAAAAGATGGAGACCATGCTGGTGAGGATGAGGAGATTCCTTATCTACTGTCAATGGGAAAGGAATTAGTGCAGCCATATGGCAATCACTATAGAGGTTGCTCAGAATTAAAACCATAGAATTACTAGATGAGCCACTCTTTGATATGTAAACAAAGGAATGAAGAGTCAGAAATCCACACCCTCCGGTTTAGTGCCACATGGTTCATAATAGCCAAATTATACACTTGGAGTATGTTTTCATCCATGGATGCTTGGGTACAGAAGACATAGTGTATGTGAAGAATGGAGTATTGCATAGAGAAAAAGAATAGTAAAGTAACCATGCTTGCAGGAAAGTGAATGGACCTGGAGGTCACCATGTTTTAAAGAAAAAAGAGTCAGTCTCAGAAAGAAGCCTGTTTTCTCTCAGCTGTGGAGAAGAAACAGACAACAAAGTATTGGGGCGGGGTTAAGGAAAGTGAACACAAGTAGGAAGTGGGGGGTGCATATGGTTGAGCATAGCATATACATTGTGCAAATGTTGCAATTAATGTTGCAACTAATGGCAACATTGTTTCATACAATATTTGAAAATGACACTGTTGCCATTATCAACGCCTCTGCTGGCATTCTTAGGTGCCTAGCTGGGAGCTGGCAGGCCTGTTCTGCTTGGCTTTTCCTCATGCTTGCTTCTCCCTGTGCAGTCTGTATTCTCCGTGTCTTCCTTTACTCTGTCTCTTTAGGAATAACTGTTATAGGACTATAGACTTAGTAGGCAGCCTCAAGCTCCATTTCATGCATAAAGTTCTTCAGCACACAAATGTAGAGCAGCACAGAATCTCTACAGACAACAGCTCTGCAAGCTGTTTGCATGCTGGGGCTTTCTCTCTCCTCTCGGGGGAAACCCCGGGAGAGTTTTGTAGCCTCTAGGGTTGGAAAGGAAACATTTTCAGGCTGAAGGAGCAACCTAACAACATGTCCTAAAATTCCCTGATATTTTGTCAAGAGCCAGGGAAGCTCAGCCCTTTAATATTTAACGGTCTATATCCTCTAGTTACAGAATCAAAAACTTGGAGTCAATTGTGAATAACCACCACTGTCTGCTTGGGAGAGATCATCTCCCCAAATTATATGCATGTTACTTATTGTTCTCCAGCACCTGGCATGTTTATGTGTTATTAGTCTCACACCACACACAAGAAAACTGAGCTCAGAGGAAATTCAAATTTTCTGCCAAGCATCACATGAGGGTGAATTGTGAAATTAATTTGCTGCCTCTATGTGGTTTCTACTTGATAGGTTGCTATTTAAAAAAAAAAAAAAAAGGTGGTTAGTGTCTCAGTGGCTAAGAGCACATATAGTTCTTGCAGAGGACCCAAGTCCAGTTTCCAGAAACCACAGAAGGTGGTTCAAAACTGTCTGAAATTCTAGCTCCAAGGATCCTACAGCTCTAGCCTCTTGGGGCACCTACACTCACATGCACACATACAATAAAAAATAAAAAATAAACACAGACTATGTCCTACAAGATGATGGTACACACTTTACTTATACACTTGATAAACCAGGGCTGTAGACATAGCTCAGTTGATCGCTTGCCTGGGATGCATGGAGCCCTAGATCCCACCACGTGCTCTCCATAAACCAAGCTGATTCCTAAGCTCTGCTTCTCTGAATGACTCCTGCAAGTGACCCATAATATATTGGTAGAATATTATGTATATAATGTGTATATACATATATATACATTATATATAAAAGATTATGTTATATTCTATCTATATATAGACAGAACAAAATTTAAAATCAATGCCAGAAATTAACTGAAACAATATGAAAAATGTCAAAATGGATGATCTTATATACATTCCTTAAAAAGACTTTTTGCAAAACTAATAATTAGCTTCTTGTCTGGAGATTTAGCTCAGTAGTAATTTACCTAGCATAGAACCTGGGTTCCAGAAGCCTCAGGTTCCATCAACAACATGGGACATGATGATGATGGTGATGGTGGTGGTGGTGGTGGTGATGATATCAATAATCTTCTAATCTGTCTACTTAGAACACTGATGTTTACTCAAATTAGATTTTTCTCACAATGAGACATATTGATACTTAGTTTGTCTAAATCCTAGGAAGGTCCATTGTCTAACTTACCAAATCCCACCCTTCTTTCCCAAACATGTGGATGGATGGGCTCTGGGAAGTCATTCATAGTGATGTACAGACAAATAAAATAAAAAATTTAAATTAATTAAATTAAAACTTTTCAAATTAAATAGACCATTTGTTATTCCTAGGTACATTTTCCAGAGTCTGTATCTAACTTTCTGACAGATGAGGGCACTAAAATGTTTGGGTCCCAACATTGCTCTGTGATTTGAATTCCTTACCTACTGAAATCCTAGCCAAAAGGCTTTCTTTAGCTTTGTATTAAATTATCCCATTTGGTTGGCTGCCTTAATCAACCTAACTGATTATTTGGCAGCCACATCTCCTCTGTGCAGATGACATATCAGAGTTCACATGTGTGACTTCTGGGGTCCTGGTTCCTGGTTGTTGGTGGTGGCAGATCTTCCTGTTGTGTCTTTTCCTGACTTTGTAGACCCATCTCCCACCCTTCCCGAACAGTGCAGTTGTCCGCAACCTCAGGCTCCCAGGGCTCTCCAGTTCCTGTTATTAGGTTTGTCTGGAAAGAGAAAAGTAGTTGTTTCAGATTATTTTATTTCCTACTTGGGGGAGAGTTGGTGAGGTGGCTGAACAAAGCCAGTTGTGCACTTAATGCTTTGACCTTGCGTATAATTTATACAATAAACAAAGTCACATGCTCCCCTAATAATTTAGATGTAAGCAAATGTTGATTTATTCAGGAAGGCTACTGCCCAGAGCAAGGCCTCCAGCTCTAAAATCTGAATTAAAGTAGGACAGAGGCAGGCTAGTCTATAATAACATTTGTATAATTTTATTTTTGCCCTTGGCTCAGTTCATTTCCTCGTACAGTAGACGCATGAAATTGGCTCTTCAGCCACCTTTAGCTGTTCGTTCATTGATATCCGGGCAGGAATGGGAGCAAGACAAAGCTTCTCTCTAAGTTTTATTTTTAATCACGTAGGTCTGAGATTCCTAGGTCATTTCTGACAATAATTACCTTTCTCTGAATTGTGTTTTTGGCAAATATCTCCTAGAATAGCTTCATTTAACCTAAAGATATAGTTTTTCCCTCTGACTGTGAGAAGACTCGGAGAACTGAGCCAGTTAAATAGATGCGAGTGTTGTTGTGATTTCTTTTTTTCTTTATTCGGGCCCTGGGGCATGAAGTCTGAGTTCTACTTTCCTGTCAGCAGTGAAATGAAGGCCTTAGGAAATCCTTTAAATGGTGAAGGAAAAAAATAAACATTAACTTGAAAGAATGAGGGACCAGCCCCCCCCCCCCATTAACCTTTGACTTAAATAAAAATTAAGAATTTTTATCACACAGGCTTGCTACTTGGGTTGGGGGGGGGTTCAGTCTGACTCCCTGTTAAGCAAGTGTATTTGAGGCAGTCAAGAATTTGTGAGAACTTCTCAAAAGGAGACCAAGTTTTCCATCCAAACAGCGAAAGTTAGTTTTGACAGCCATCCCTTGCAAGTCCACCAATAGGTGTTTCGCACACCCAATCACCTTAAAATATATCCATTTATCCCCATTTTATCCACGTCTTCCCCCTCCAGCCCCCAATAACATTTTCATCACTGAAAAAGCAACAGCACTATTTGGGGTCAAAAGTTCAAAATAAAGAATTTTCCCCTCAGGGCAGGAAATCAAATATGCTAAACCTTTCCTCTAATCTTTTGTGTAGGGGGAGTTTAACAAAAAGAAAAAAAAAATTCTGAAAATTAGAAATGAAAAAAATTGGCATTTACGGTCTATGTGAACTACGCATTTATCTCTCAGCCTTGCAGCTGGGAAGGTAAACAACAGCCCTAGTGTTTGGGAGGCAAATATTGTTCCCTCCTATTCTTGGTAACCAATCTGCTCCCAGGTCTCCTCCACCAGAGTCTGATTGTGCCCTGGGGCTCTGCAGGCAGCAAAGGAGGCTTTCAGAGAATCCAGGCCCTGTTTTGCCTTCATTACGAATTCCAAATAGAACAAGTTTTTGCCTGGCTTAGTCCCTGGTTATGAAAGTTTCCCACAGCTCTCGAAAAGATACAGATTAATAAATAGACAGGCAGAGAAGTAGAAGGCAGGAGGACTGACCGCCATCAAAGGTTTCTGGTCACGTGGGCTTGAGGTGCCGGAGGAGCTACTGTCACTAGGACCCAGAGATAAAATAGTTTGTCTTTGGCCTGAGGTCAGGAGTTGGGACCGGAGCTTTTAGGTTCTGTCCTTTGTTCTCAGCTCGGCAGAGAAAAGGGTCCTTGGTCCCAGCCTCCAAACGGAGAGAGCCTTCTGCTCCAAGTCTTGTAGCCCCCGGCTTTCTCTGGGGACATGCTGTGAGGCATAGCAGCCTTGGGAAATCTTTCACCCCAAGGGGCAGCTGTGGAGCTCCAAATGTTTTCAGGCATTTCCAGCATAAAAGCAAAAATTGATGAGTTTCAGTGGGACAAGCTCTGAAACTCAAAGGAAAAAGGCCCGAGGCGGTGGGGGGAGAGGAGGAAGCGTTTTATTGTCTTGCTGCGGGTTTCTTTTCTTCCTTTTCTTTAGCTGGTGTCTTTATTGAGTCAAGATGTTATATGAATGCACCAGTGAAGTATCACATGCAAACTCTTCAGGGATCTCTCAGCCCCAAGTTTACAGAGGAGGCTCTGTGCTGTGCCCAAATTCGGGTTACCACCCTCCCCTACCCACTCCTCCCCAGTCCAGGTTCACCATTCTTTCAGCATCTCTTTAAGAAGCGAGAGATATACCACAGCCTTGAAGACAAATTACAGAAAGCCTTGTCTTATGAGCCCTTCAGAGATAGATTCGATCCATTTCTGTACAATAGCTTCATTTTCTATGCATTAAAAAAATGTACAGACTACTTAAAGTAAATCCAATGATGGGGAATTTACAGAATTTTTTCCTTTTTCCCCAAATAATTGATCAGTCTTTCTGTGTCTCTTCCTAAAAGCTGATTTATATTATTGTTTTTATTCTGTTTTATTTTCTGCCAGTAACTGAGGGCCTGGCAAGCTCTAATCCACCACACTGACATCATAGGGGCGGACTGTGACTTTATTACATTTAGGACTCTATTGTTTCTTTTTAAGCATAGTTTATCATGCAGTTTGATACATGCACCATAACTTAGCCCCTTAGACTCACTGAAGTATGTAAGAAGCACAGTGTGATCAGTATTTAGAGACTGGACACAAAATTATGCCCCCCCCACACACACACCTTTAAAACATAGTCTTGCCATACACATCCTGGGCTGTCTTCAAACTCATGTGGCTCCTCTATGTTGGCACTACAGATTTGTGCAAATGTCCTTAAGTTCATTCTTTAAGAGTTTTTTAGCATGACCAGATTTTATCACACCAATGAGTGTGACCTAAAGGAAGGAAGGAAGGAAGGAAGGAAGGAAGGAAGGAAGGAAGGAAGGAAGGAAGGAAGGAAGGAAGGAAGGAAGGGAAACTTCCACTTCAGAATATAGGAATAAAATTGTATCTTTAAAAAAAAAAAGTTCCTTCCAGTCAATGTGGGTGAAAATTAAAGTCAGGCATCAGACCAGGCTCACTCCTGTAAAATACATGGAACTCACAGAGGTAGCCTTTCCTGTTTATGGTAATAATCATTAAAATGAATCTCAGACAGTCAGTCATGCTGCTTGTTTGGTAAAAATGCATTTTTTACTTTGTAAAAGATGGCAACGTTGGTTTGGCAGAAAGCAGCCAAAATGCTAATCAAACTAGTAATTTATATAAAAAATACTTTCATCTTTTTCCCCTAGGAAAAATGACCTTCTTCAAGGCATTCAAAGATGACGGAATTGTCCGCTCCTAAACAGTGGACCTGTCAGCCCTCTATTGTAAACATAATCCCTGAGACTCTTCACCCCCACATCCCACTCTCTTCCCGTTCCCCTCATCCTGGCTGACACCGGTTCCACTCAGTCATACTCCAAGTGTTAAAAGTAAAAGTGAAGACTGTACAGGATGCTGTGGGGAGTGTGAGAAGATAATGGCTGTTCTCCATCCTGATGCAAGAGTCTCTCTCAAAGCTCATCAGCCACCCAACATCCCACAAGTCTCTAAAGCAAAACCATCATCAGCAACACTGTAGCCAGTCTTTGTCCTGCACTCAAGTATCCATTGTGCTTTCTAAGGGCCCTGGCCCTGCACATAAACTCTGAAAGAGACAAAGAACACCCTACACTGCCTTCCATCCTGCATTAGACTGAACTTACCACTGCATGCAGGCTAGACCAGCACTCTCCAAACTGAACCACATCCCAGACCTCAAGTTCAGTTTCTACAAGCAGACATTTGATAATCCAGACAACAAATAAAGACAACCACCTCAGCGGTGGTTAGTGAAAGGAGGGTCCTGAGGAGACAGTGGGAGATGGAAAAGGATCATGGGGAATGGAAAAGGTTCCTGGAAATGGAAAGGGGTCTTGGGGGATGGAAGGGATGGTGGGGGGTGGGAAGGGATGGTGGGGAATAGAAATGGATGGTGGGGGATGGGAAGGGATGGTAGAGGTGGGAAGGAATAGTGGGGAATGGAAAGGAATGGTAGGGGTTGGAAAGGGGTGATAGGGGATAGGAAGGGATGGACAAATCTCACTGGGGAGTAGGATGTGTTGAGTTTGAATTCTAATCACTTCTTTTAGTGTTGATTGACTCAAATCACTACGTAGATTATTGAAGCTCGCAGCCTCTCTCTCTCTCTCTCTCTCTCTCTCTCTCACACACACACACACACACACACACACACACACGAACATACTCAAGGCAGAAATATTAATCTCTACATAGCACTCCCCTTTCACGTGCCAGCAGGACCACCCAGACATTGCAGTTCAGCTGAGGACTTTATTTAATTATGGAATGTTCTGTAAACGTCTTCCAAATTGTAGAGATAAAGCTTCGTGAAGCACTGACCTTCAAGAGCACATAGCCCTTCGTTTATCAGAGGCAAGACCCTGGTGAATTCGAACCTTCAGCAGCTCACCGTTTGTTTTAATTTACTGTTGTTTCCCTAAATTCTGCTTAACAACCAGTGGCCTGCCAAAGTGTGTTCATTCTTTTCATTACATAGACAACTCTACTGCCATGCAAGCCACTCTAGGCTGCAGCAAAACATGCAACCATTGCCGCCAATGCACAGCCAGACACACAGATGTTAGCTTTAGTTCATGGCTTACAAGAACAGATTTCATATCACTTATTCATTTTTTAAATGTTTTTTTTGTTTATTTTTGTGGGTTTGTTGTTGTTGTTGTTGTTCTTTTTCAAGACAGGGTTTCTCTGTGTAGATCTGGAACTCACTTTGTAGACCAGGCTGGCCTCGAACTCAGAAATCCGCCTGCCTCTCTGCCTCCCAAGTGCTGGGATTAAAGGCGTGCACCACCACGCCCAGCTTAAATGTTTTTTTAAGGCCCTTTTCACTTTTGTGGTAAACCCAAACCCAGGTTTTGAAAGAAAGAAAGAAAGAAAGAAAGAAAGAAAGAAAGAAAGAAAGAAAGAAAGAAAGAAAGAGGGAGGGAGAGAGGGAGGGAGGGAGGGAAAGAGAGAGAGAGAGGGAAGGAAGGAAGGAAAGAAAGAAAGAAAGAAAGAAAGAAAGAAAGAAAGAAAGAAAGAAAGAAAGAAAGAGAAAAGAAAAATACCACCCGAAAGAATGCTTGGAATATGGTTGTAATGAAAAGGAGAAACAATTCACCATCTCGTCACCTTCGAGATTCCTCCATTATGGTTACTTAGGTGTCTGATGGTTTGTCAGAAAGCTAACCATAACTTAGGTGGAAAACTGGACTCCATTAAAAAAACATTAAAAGCTGAGAGAGGCAAGTTGCTGTGGCATGGCTCCCAGCAATAAGAAAGCAAGGGTGCATGCTGCAACTTCGAAATAGAAAGTGACGTCCTCATAAAAACACCGCTCCAGGCATGAGCCGCTCTGAGTTCCCCTGCCAGCTCAGAATAGTTCGCTCCAAGGGATTTCTACTTTCAAATGTATCTTTGGATGCAAAATAGGCAGGAGAAGACAGCCTCAAAGAAGGGCAGGGAGCATGTGTTCCCAATCAGGACTGCTCTCTGTTAAACCTAAGTTCTTATTTTATTTAGATAGAATATTTTATCAGGAAGCATGCGAGTGCATGCAATGTGCCACCTGGTGACACCAAATGATCTGCTGGCCTCCATAACCAGAAAGCATTGCTGACAGAGGGCAAAGCTAAACAATATTAAGAGCTCCAGTATTACTAGATATCAGGGGAACCCTTCATTTTAATTGGAAAGCTCAAAGCTTCGGGCAGCTGAAATTTTGGTTTGGGGGCTTTTCCACAGCATTCCAATGCAGTATATCCAATCAATAAATATGATGCTATGCATGAGACCAGCACAGGGCTCATTGGCTCCCTTGAGTTTTGTATTTCACTCGTTAAAGTGTAAAAAGAGTTAGAGAAACAAACAGAAGACAAATCGCTTGGTCCCTAGCTAACAAAATAGAAAACAAATAAACAAACCCCAGCGCACAAAGAAAACCAAAAATAGGGAACCGGAGTGCACAGACCTATTTTCAGGTGAGGTGCACGGCAGGTGAGGGTTGTCCTGTGTGCTATGAAAGGGAGCATCTACCCTTCCGTCGAAATTCTGTGGTGAAATTGAGGAGTGGGAGCTCAGGAGAGGCTCAGCATAAAGGTCTGAGTTCCGTATCCAAAGCCCACGTGAAAACGCTGAGCATGGTGGTACTTGCTGTAATCCTAGTGTGGGGACAGAGACAGGTGGATGTCTGGGCTTGCTAGCATGCCAAAATAGCCTCCAGACCAACAAGAGACAGTGCCAGCGGACAACACCCAGAGTTTTCTGGCTTCTTCATGAGGGCATACAGAGATGTGTTTGTACCTACATACCCAAACACACACCTGCCCATGTGTAAACAGGTGCCAACACACACACACACACACACACAGAGAGAGAGAGAGAGAGAGAGAGAGAGAGAGAGAGAGAGAGGAAGAGGAAGAGGAAGGGAGAGGGAGGGAGGGAAGGGAGGGGGAGATGGAGAGGGAAGGGGGAAGAGAGAAGGCTTTTTGTTGTTAGAGGGATTGTTTTATTGTCTAATCAAGTGTGTGTGTGTGCTCGCTCCAGTGTAAGAGAAAAGCTTTCCGATCTTGATCTCATCTCATTGGGGCAGGGTCTCTCTTGTTCCTGCCACTGAACTGGTACCCTAGCTTTGCAGAGTGAACTTCAGAATCCCACTCCTGCATCTGCCACCCACTTCTTCCAAGGGATTACAGATGTTCACCAGAGTCCAGAGATCGAGTTCTGCTTGTCAGGCTTTCCCTGGCATGCATGCTTATTTGCTGAGCCATCTCCTTGGCTTTGTTTTGAGCAAGGTCACACTCTGTAGCCCAGGCTGACCTGGAACTCTGTATGTACAAACTCATGACGATCTTCCTGTCTTAGAAGCCTCATAGCATCAGAATGACAAGAGTGAGCCATTACATTCCATCCACATGAGGTTTCCTTACCACATCAGACTATGACAATCTTCTGCCCAATCCAGACACATGGTGAGTTATGAATAACCAAATTAGAGACGCACATGAAGGAAGCTGACCACAGTCCCTTCCTTGGGGCCACCACATTCAGGAAGCTTTCTGATTTTTCTCTCCTTTCAGTCTCAGCTGGAAACCTTCTACACCCAGAGCCTACAGAGCACTCTCAGCTTAGATGCTCTTCCCTGTGTGACAGCTGCACAGGATGCTGAAACCAGCTGACAAGTTTTGTTGCCATTGGCTGAACCAGGGTTTCCTTGGTTCAAATTTACCCAGTGTGCTCCCAGCTGCCTTGTTAGAGGCTTAGCCAGGTGCATGGATGAAGCTGGCGGTGGAATAAGGATTTGATGCTGAGAAGTTCGAATATACCCAGTACTGGGAAACACCCATGGTGGAGGCAGGTGCTGCAGGCCCCTCCCACAGGTGCAGGAAACAGAGCTGTGGGTCTACCACACACTGGTGTTTATGAAACCTGTGCAGCCACACTTGGACCTGACAGTGCCAAGTTGGGGATGATGAGAGTCAAGTATGGTATTCTAGAAATACCTTCGCCAAATGTATTTACCTTTTTTGTACATGCATGAAATATATAAGAGATAAAGCGGTAACCAGAGAAAATAAAAAATGTCTTTGAATGAGTAAGTAATACAAATCCCAGTGGAAGTCGGGGGACTTGGCTCAGAGGTAGAGCACTGAGTCAGCCCTCACAAGGCCCTGAGTTCAATTCCCAGCACAACCTGTTTCTAATTCTTTTTTTTGTTGTTGTTGTTTTTGTTTTTTGTTTTTTCGAGACAGGGTTTCTCTGTATAGCCCTGGCTGTCCTGGAACTCACTTTGTAGACCAGGCTGGCCTCAAACTCAGAAATCCACCTGCCTCTGCCTCCCGAGTGCTGGGATTAAAGGCGTGCGCCACCACCGCCCGGCCCTGTTTCTAATTTTTAAATCTAAATGAGGAACTAGAGAGGTGGCTTAGCAGTTAGGAGCACTGACTGTTCTCACAGAGGACCCAACATCTACATGGCAACTAACAGCTATTAGTAACTTTAGTTCCAAACCTACTTCTGGCCTCTGCTGGCAACAGGCACAGATATACATGTAGAAAAACCCACATACATAAAATAACAATCAATAAATCTTAAAAAACAAAAAAGTCTGGATGATGACATTATACCTGGTAGGAATGCTCACTGTGGTCCAAGACCATGAGTCTGAATAACCATGGGCTAAAATTATCAACCAAAAAACCCTTCTTCTATATTAAGATGACTGTCCCAGGTATTTTCTCACAGTAATGGAAAGCTGGCTGACACAGAAATAAAATAATGTTATGTCTTAGGATTGGAGACATCTTGGATCTCTACTGTCTTACTTTATTACTGGTTCCATAAGGAAAATCTCTGGTTCCTAAAAACATTTCCAAACACCTCCTCTCACTTCACAACCCAGAAAAAGGCTTCTAGTACAAGAGACTAGGGTAGGAGGCTTTTCAGAGACTACAACTTTTGCTGTTAGAAGATCCTAGAGGTAAGAGACTTATTCCACTTCATATCCTCATAGTGGGTAGAATGCATGATGGACAACCTGGTTCATGTGCATTTTGAAGAGGAAAGGCAGTCCCCAGAACAGGTTGTCCCTCTCTTCATCAAAATTGACTGTACAGATCCCAGAGCATGCTGTCACAGAATGAAAGGCTGGCCCGTATTTTCTCACAGAGACAACTGAGCAAAGTAATAGCGTGGGTCCTGGGCACATCACAGGGACTGTCTGAAACCATATCACACACATGGACCCACTTCAATTGATTTTTCTTTATACTGATAGTTCTGATCAAAGTTGAGCCTAGGTCAACACAGGATTAAGCTTACCCAGAGGTATGTAAACAGGACTGGTGTAATCTTATGATAGGGAACTAGATACAACCCAGGTCTATGGCTTTTTCCTTCCCAAGAGTCCTGGTGCCTCTGTGCTACAACTTGAAAGCAGCGACTATTAAATTTTCTTTTTTACCTCCTGGGACTCCAACTTAAGGGCTCACACATGCTAGTAAACTGTTCTACTAGTGAGGCACATTTCCAGCCTCTTTCCAATTCTCATATTTACACAAACCACAGCTTCTCTTGGGCCTTTCCCAAATATTTGTAGACCAATTACAAGAATGAGTGGTGGATGAATAAATGAGATGAAACAATATTCTCAAATCTCTGAAGTCCAGGACATGGGTTACTCTGGAGGGGGTGATCAGAGTAGGGTGTTCTGGAAATAAGCAAAGTTATCTGGTCAACTTTAGGGTGTAATACAAGGTCATGTTCACAATTACCTTAGCTGAAATGAGATAGAGATAGAGATAGATAGAGATAGATAGAGATAGATAGAGATAGATAGAGATAGATAGAGATAGATAGGGATAGATAGAGATAGATAGAGATAGATAGAGATAGAGATAGAGACAGAGATGATAGAGATAGGTGATATAGATACCTGCGTAGACACTAAGATGGAAAGTCCTCAGGCTGTTTTATTGTTGAGTGTCTTCCAAAATGAAACAAATAGAGGAACATTTCTTTTTTTTAAATATTTATTTATTTATTTATTTATTTATTTATTTATTATATGTAAGAACACTGTAGCTGTCTTCAGACACTCCAGAAGAGAGCATCAGATTTCGTTACGGATGGTTGTGAGCCACCATGTGGTTGCTGGGATTTGAACTCAGAACCTCTGGAAGAGCAGTCTGTGCTCTTAACCGCTGAGCCATCTCACCAGCCCGAGAGGAACATTTCTGAAAAGAAGAATGACCTATGAAATGGTTCAGAATCAAGAGGAGAGAAAAAGTAATGGCTAAATACCTAATCCTAAAGGAAACCTGGACACCATTCCTTCCAAGGCTCACAAAACACTGGGAGAGGAGGTGGAAAGAGAGTCAGAGTTGGAAGAAGGGGTGGAGTGGATACTGCCATCTGGGTATGTCATGGCTATTGTACTCTGGAACACCCCGCAGCTGCTATGACCTGCTTAAGACCTACAGAGGACAAAGCTCACCAACATTTCATCATGGACTAGGAGAGGATCTCACAGTCCCCACCCTTCCATGAAGACTTATAAATAGCTGCTGGGGTGAGAGGTGACATCCACTCCTCTGTAAGGTATCCTAATGAGCTCATTGGTTCAACAAGAACAAGCAAAAGATACAAATGGAGAAGGATAACTTTAGGGAAGAGAAGGGGACCATCAGGAGCAGGGGAGGACTAGAGTAGGTAATGGGGGAATGTCATCAAAATGCAATATATACCTGAGTGAAATGTCACCGTGATGCCCATGATCTCATCTATGTCTGACAATAAACACTTTGGGAAGTATAGTGTGGCTGGGGAGTTGCATTGGTGGGCAAGAGCACTGGCTGTTCTTCCAGATGGACCCAGGTTCGATTCCTATCACCCCACATAACAGCTCACAGCTGTGTGAAACTCCAGTTCCAGGAGATCTGACACCTTCACACAGACATGCATGCAGGCAAAATACCAATGCACATAACATAAAGATAAATAAATTATAAAAAAGACTACATTAAAAAGAAAAGAAAAGAAAAGAAAAGAAAAGAAAAGAAAAGAAAAGAAAAGAAAAGAAAAGAAAAGAAAAGAAAATCTACCACAGTCTGGATTCTAGGTTGGGGAAAGCCAGCTAGGAGAAATGGAAAGAAAGCTGGAGGGTGGCTAGAGACAATGTCCCTTCTGAGGCAAGAGGAAAGAAGGGAGGGAGAGAGGGGAGAGTATCCCTACAGAATAAAACCCTTTGCCAAAAGCCCAAGAGAGCAATCTATGACTTTTCTTAGCCAAGAACAGGTGCCCTGAAGACACTTCTCACTTCCCTAGGTCCTACCATCCCAAGCTGCTCACGTCTCAAAGGGGAAAAAACTCATAAAAGATTTTCATTTAACTCACTGGGTTTCAACCAATTTTAAAGTCTTAGAAATGGCACTAAATGTCACTTTACTGGGCTTTCTTTTGCTTCTGTTCTGTTTGTAGTACTGGGGAGCAAACCAACAACCTTGCACATGCTAGGCAAGTACCCTACCACTGCGCTATGTACTCAGCTATAGAATTGTTAACATAATAGTGATTAGAATGACAAAGAGTCACAGAGGGCCTTACTTGTGAAGCATACTAGAGGCTGCCAAGGACATGTTAAATGAATGCTTGCTCTCTCTCTCTCTCTCTCTCTCTCTCTCTCTGTGTGTGTGTGTGTGTGTGTGTGTGTGTGTGTGTGTGTGTGTGTGTGTATGTGTGTGTGTGTATCACCTGCAACTGGAATTACAGCTGGTTGTGACCTGCCTGATTTGGCTCTAGTAACACTTGAAACTTCCACAAGAGCAGCAAGTGCACCTAATCACTGAGCCATATCTCCACCCCAAGAATGGATGCTTTACATACAAATGCAACCCACATTGGTGCTACCAATGGGAGGAGGAATCTGAGGTGTCCTATAGAAGCAGATGCAGACTGGGTGTGAGACCTGCAGAGGGTACCTGGATCTTTGTCAGGGTTGGATGAGAAAAATCCTCGCAGGCTCATGTGTTTGAACGTTTTGTCCCCAGCTGTAGGCGCTGTTTGGAGCAAAGTGGAACTTTCAGACAGCAGAGTATCACGGGAGGATCACTGGTGACTGCTATGTGGCTGCCTGCTTCCTACCTGTCTTCTGCATTCTTACAACCATGTCTTCCTTGCCATGGTGAACTATATCCTTTATATGATGATCCGAGAATACTCATGCTGCTAGTCATGTGTTTGGGTGCAGATGGAGAATAGTAACTAATATAACCCTGAAGCAGCAAAGCTTGATACTGTCATAGAAGGTGACTCTCAAGCGAACCTCCACCATGGTAAGCTTGAGAGAAAGGCTCCAGGAAAAGGTTTAATAGCAGACTGAAAAGCTGCCGCTTAAGAGCCCAGGTGGAGAGAGAGCCTGCCTGACTCTGCTCACACAGCCAGAGTGCGAATGGGAGGAGCGCAGAAAGTACGCTGGTGGTGTAGAAGAGCAGGGTGGGAAGTAGTACACTTTATCAGAAACTAGTCAAAGAGAAGGGATCCTCCTCCTTCTGCCCCCCTCCCTACCCCATCCTTAACCAAAGGAAAGAATGGATTCTAAGAAGGTGAAGTGGAGTGGGGACACGGGGAGGGAGGAGGTTGATGAAGAGAAGTGATTTCTGCATTTGAAGACAGACTCCTACAGGTGAGACTGGCGGCGATCATTTCCAATTACAGGGAAAGGTGAGGACAGCCGAGGAGATATGAAAGATCATATTTGTGTTTGTTCTCTATCAAGAGTGAGGCTCTTCCTACCCCAAGGACAATGTTCGCGGAGAGCAAAACACGCTGTGAGGGATGATAGTGTCTCTCTATAGATTCTCTTATAGCTCAAATGGGGGTACACTTTTATGATAGCCCACATACATTGCCTCAATCCCACACCTGCTAAAAGGAGGTCCAGCAAGGCTCCTTTACTCTCTGCTGCGGCATTCACTGCACACCTGAACCAGAATCTAGCTCTACCAGACCCACAAACACATGAAGTGTGTCCATTGGCAAAACACTGTATCACTGAGCTGTACACACAATACTGTATTCTTAGCATACACACACACACACACACACACACACACACGTCCTCCAACCTTAGGTTTTGACTCCTTCGCCGCAGTACATGCCTTTTCTCCGTGCTTTCTCTGACCTCAGGAAGGACTCAGGCTACTTCTCTGTTGTCTTTGAGCTAGCTTGTTTTTCCCTCTTAGACTTGCTTTTGCTCTTGAGCCCATCACATACAGGCCACACACATACATTCTATGACCACACACTTAGGTTTCAGCATCTACATTTCCTCTACTCAAACTTCCTCCCCCTCCCCCGCCCCCGCCCCCGTCCCCGTCCCCGATCTAAGCAACACACTCTCTTTTATTTTTATTTTTATTTATGTGTCTCAGTATAGGTGAGGCATGGGTGCAGGGGCCCAAGGAGGACAGAAGTTGGATCCCCTGAAGCCAGAGTAACCAGTGGCTGTGAGATGCCCACTGTGGGTGCTAGGAACCAAACTGGGGGCCTCTGCAAGAGCAGTGTGTGCTCTTAACTATGGAGCTGTTTTTCTGGATCCCCCCACTTTTTAAAGAAACTCACTTCTTTTTTTGTGTAATGTTATTGAATTATGTTTCCTGTACTGTGTGTTATTTAACTTTCTCTTTCTGCAACAAAGTTTGCAGTGAAACAGCTAAAGGGGAGAGAATTTGGGTCAGAAGTTTCAGTTCATCTTGGCAGGGTACAGATGACTATTCAAATCATGGTGGCAGAGAGAGGGCACACTGGGGAAAGAGAGCCTACTCCCTTGAGTATTCTTCTTAGCACTCTTTTCTTCCTTTCGGGCCACCAGAATATGAGATATTCCCAAGCACACTAAGGGGAGATCTTTCCTCAGTTGAGCCTGTTTAGAAACATTCCCATGAACACACCAAGGGTGTGTGTAAAGGCAGGCTTTCCTAGTATGTCTGGTGCTTCTTACTTTAATAGAATTGAAAATCAAGATTAAGTATTTCATACTATATTATCCATTTAGGTGTTCAACTGAGTGACATTTAGTACATTAACAATATTAAGTATCACCTATCATTGATCCCAGAATATTAAACCCCCCCCCAAAGGAGCCTAATTCCAACAGCTTTCTTCTGCTTCCTTGACCACGCCTCCCTGATGCCCCCTGATCTCCAGATGGCTCACTTGTCTTCATCAGTGTTTTATTGATATGAAGAGACATCATGATCATAACAGCTCTTATGAAAGAGAATTTGTGGCTTGCTTACAGTTTCAGAGGTTTAGTCCATTGTCCTTAAAACAGGGAGCATCACAGCACACAGGCAGACATGATAACAGGGAGTTCTACATCCATATCCACTGGCAGGAGCAAAAGAGAGCCACGAAGCCTGGCTTGGGCTTCTGACACTTCAAAGGCCACCCCTAGTGACACACTTCAGCATTGCTGCTCTGTAATGACAAGGCACTCAAATCTGTGAGCCTATGGGAGCCACTCCTATTCAAACCACCGTGCACACCACAGACTGTTCCTGACTGGCCAGTTTCATTCAGTTAGTTTTTAAAGTTTACTCCTGTTTTAGCGCATGTATTTGATCTTTTCTTGACTGCGACCACAGGAAACCTGAGAAAAGCAACCTGGGGAGGAAGGGCTTGGCTCCCGGTTTAAAGGTGTAGCTCATCATAGCCAGAGTGATACTTACAGCAGGAAGCAGAGTCGGACAGGAAGGCTGGGGTGTAGCTTGCCTTTTCTTTCTGTGGAAAACTGTTCCTCTCTCTGTTGGACCTCTCTGGAAACACCCTCCCAAACATGCCTAGAGGTGTTTCTCTTAGGTAATTCTAAATCTGGCCAAACTGGCAATCAAAAAACTGTTACAGTATGACTACCACTTTCATTTTTATTGCTGAATAATATTCCCTATGCCACTTTTTAAAAAATCTATTCGTCATCTAAATGGCATCTAGGTAAATCTATCTTTTAGCTGCTATGAATATTGCTGCCAAAGTATGTAGGTAGGTAGAGGTTTCATATTTATTTATTCAACTTTATTTCTCTTCTGCCTAATTGTTGGGTTAGATAATAATTTGGTATTTCGTCGTTCTTAACTTTTGTATGTCTGTCTGTGCATCACATGCATGTCTGGTGCCCACATAAGTCACAATAGGCCATCCCTTGGAATGGTGTAATAGATGGCTGTGAGCTACCATGTGGGTGCTGGGAACTGAACCTGGGTCCTCTGCAAGGACAAGTGCTCTTAACTACTGAGAACTTCTCTGGACTAATTCCAGGGTTACTGTGTTGAGGAGCTACCCACTTCTTTCCCAAGGTGGCTGCATCATTTCACACCCTCACCGCAGGTACAACGCTCCAGTTTCCCCACATCCTGGGCACTCTTCACTCTCTTCTGACTCATTAGTGAGATACACAAATATGTCATTTTGCCAATCTCTTACTCTGGGTCAACACCTGCCCTCCGTGTGTGTGTGTGTGTGTGTGTGTGTGTGTGTGTGTGTGTGTGTGTATGTGTGTGTGTGTGTGCCCATGCACGTGTGTTTATCTTATTTAATCTTTATAATATATACATATATTATGTAATAGTTTATCTTATTTAATCTTTATAATACCTTAAGGAGAAAACATCATTCTCCTTATTTCACAGATGAAATAACCAAGGAGTGGAGGTTGTCAGAGGCACAATAAACAAACAAAAAGCAGTCTTAGGGCAAGGACTCATCCCTTCTGTCTCCCTCCAAAGCCCAGTTTCAAGGGCCACCAAGATGCTCCCACAATGCCTTGCAAGCAGAGCTGTTAGAACATGTGTCCGAATTTTTTTCCTTCTTAAAGTTTAATAACCCTATCTCCTGTGTGAGAGAAAGAATGTGTGTGTGTGCGCGCGCGCGCACACACGGGAGGCAGGTGTGCACGTGGGAGGCAGGTGTGCACGTGGGAGGCAGGTGTGCAGCTCTGGGTGAATGTCCTCAGCTGTGCACATGTGGAAGCAAGAGAATGTCAGTCTCTGCTTTATTCCTTTGAGACAGGGTCTCTCACTAACCCTGGAGCTGTGCTGGAGATCTTCCTATCTCTGCCCCTCCCCAGCTCTGATCCACACCTTTGCTGGGGTTACAGGCACATGAGTGATTATGCCCACCTTGTAATACAGGTGTTGCGATCCAAACTCAGGTGCTCAACTACTGAGCTACCTTTCCATACAAGTACACATAATTTTCAAGGTGTAGCCCAGGACAGCCTCCCTATCCTGCTGCTGCCTAAATACTTGGTTTTTCAGGTATGTGCCAATACCCTACATCTTAGTATCCTTCCATCCATCTGTGATAGGTGGGTGTGTACCCTCTTAGCTAGAGCTTTTCTGTGAACACAGTATACATATATCTAACAGTCTCTCCCTTCGGCTTTTTCTGAGTGGGGACCTTAGGTTTTAAAGGCTCTGCAAATGTATAGCAAAATCCAGTCATGCCAGATTCATGATATCACCAAATGGCAGTGGTTCATAGTTCTCCCTTATTCAACCCCTTGGCAAACCCAGTCTTTTCTCCCTTTTCCAGTTGCTCTCTGAATGTTTGCTTTCCCTGTGTCCATCCATTCTCTTATTTGCTCACTTGATGATTCCTTCAAGTCACAGTTTGGACACCAGCTGTTTTCTCAGCTTTATGAGAGATCCTGGAGACACTTCCCAGACAATGCAAGCAGAATTCCTACTTGATGGAAGCAAAGGATAATCAAATCCCGCAACTGCATAGGCATTAGCTGATTTCTAGTTTAAAGGAAAGACCAGCCAGCTGTAATAGAGAGCTCTGAGCCAGTCCCAAGGGAAAGGAATGGGTGTCTGAGCTGAAGGAAACAGAGCAATTAGATAAGAGAAGGAAATGATTCTACATTCAGGTAATGCCTCTTGTGCAATGGCCCTGGAGCAGTGAGTGAGTTAGCTAGAGTAGAAAAGGCATCACAGAGCAGAGGAGACTAACCTCCTGAGGGTGTAGAAAGAGCAAGACCAAGCAAAGCCTTGAGAGTCTTTGGAGATAGGTTATCTAACATCAGGCTACTAAGGTCCAGGACCATCTATGAACAGGATTCTACATTCTCAGACAGACACCACAGGAAACTACAGTCTCTGTCCCTGCTCTGTGGTGAAACGTAACTCCTCTACAGAACAGGAATGAAACACAGGCCTAATGTGTATCAAGTTCACCTTCTACATTGGGGGTCAGTGTGCAGGGTCTTCTGGATGTGCCTTTGCTTTCTCACTATTAGACTGAGCGCTGAGAATCCTTTGTCAGTGTGGTCCTTTGTCGACCATCAAGGACATTTGGAATTAAACAAGCCACGGGTAATCAATTCGGGTGCTTTAGGCTATGAGACCACCCGTGGGGCTTCAGAGAGATATTTCCTGTTGTATATAAAATATACAATTGGCTTTGTGTACCTCTGGGACAATTTCTCCTCTCTCTGCCCTGACTGATGGCATTGTAGCCTTTGCCTGAGGCAGGTTACCTGACCCCCGAGAGCAGGGTCTAAGTCAGCTCTGGGAATCTTAGATTCATTAGGAAATAATGGGGTTTGTTTTCATTTGTGGGAGCAATTTCCTCTTTCTTCTTCAGAAAGAGATGTATAGCTGAGTGGGGAACTTGGAGAGAATTGTACAGAAAGACAGACCAGGACAATCTTCCAGCTACAAAGGGATAAACTTGGACACCCTCCTCCTAGACTTTCATACACATGTAACTAGCAAAATGAAAAGCCTTCCTCTTACACAAAGTCCAGGGTGAACAGAACCAGTGTATGGGAGGGTAATTACAAAGAGAAAGTGCCTGTGCTTTCCTTGGGACAGGCGGTGTCTTGTGAGAGCCTGGGGGAGGCAGTTGGTCGCTGTGGTCCCATTAGGGTTTCCTAGTCTAATTAGGAAACATACACAGCCAAGCTTCTCACAAATTAAGAGCTAGCTAATTAGGCTGTGAAGATCTTCCTCTTGAACTTGCTTTGGTTGGGAAACACCTTCCCTTAATTTGTTACTAATAGAGGATGTAAGAAAGTGACAAAGAGAAGAAAAAAAGTGAAGAGAAGATGGGAAAAAGGAAGGGAAGGATGTATCCAGGGAGGGAGGGAGGAAGAAAGGGAGGGAGGGATGGAGGGAAGGACAGAAGAAAGGGAGAAGAGGAGGGGAGGGAGGGAATAAGGGAGAAAAGAGGGAAGGAAGTAAAGAGACAAAGGGAAAAGGGAGAGGAAAGAGGAAGGAAGAGAGGGAGGGAAGGAAGGAAGGAAGGAAGGAAGGAAGGAAGGAAGGAAGGAAGGAAGGAAGGAAGGAAGGAAGGAAGGAAAAGAACAAAACATAAAAAGCAGGAGGAAAGGATAGAGTAAGGAAAATGAGGCAGACAGACTGGATAAGGAATAGATGGGCAATGGGGTAAGAGCCCCTATCAAACTGCCCAGTGGAGTCCTGGAAGTGAGATTTCTTGCTAAGTGTAATTAAAAATAAGAATCATGAACAAAGAGAGTCGAAAGAGCAAGATAAGCAGAACTGAGCAGAAGAATGTCTGAGGCAGCTGAGTTGAGAGACTTGCCAGTTCAAGCACAGACCGGGATCTGGGTGAAGACACTGAGAGTGAACACCCGTCTAAAGCCGTGATTGGCATAGCTGGCTTCACTGCCATCTTCGTCTACTCCTGTAGCTCTCCAGAGGTGAGAATCTAGGATTCCAGGGCAGGGAGCAATGCTTGCACAGAGCCCCTGCCACTGAGCTCCGCTCCTGGGCCCCCAACCCTGAAGAGAAGCCAGATGCTTGTGTGTGTTCTGTCCCTTAAGATGACAATTATCTCTTTAATATTTTTTCCTATGTTACTCCCATAGGCTGGGCTAGTTCTCAGTCCTTTCAGGGTTTGTATTTGTTTGACAATATCTCTCTTTCCTTTGTCATTCCTTCATTCCTCACTTCCTTCCCTTTCTGTATTTCTTAGGAGAGGATACATAGGTGGGAGAGACAGGGTCTACTGTAGCCCAAGCTGGCCTAGAACTTCTGCAGTCAAGAATGATCTGAAATTCCCAACCCTACCCCCTCCACCTCCTGAGTACTGGGATCACAAGCATGCTGTGTGGAGAACTTTTTTTTAAAAGACGTATTATTTTATCCCACAATCAGCCACCAAACATAGACACTATAGCATATGCCAGCAAGATG
>LR750175.1:512752-698515 GCA_902729485.2 Mus minutoides | reverse complement strand
GGGAGAGGGGAGAGTATAGGGAACTTTCTGGATAACACTTGAAATGTAAATGAAGAAAATATCTAATAAAAGTTGAAAAAAAAAGACGTATTATTTTAATTTATGTGCATCTGTGTATCTGTGTGAGTGTATGCCACGTGTCCATGGTTACCTTCAGAGGCCCGAAGAGGGCATCTCATCCCTTTGAGCTGGATCACAGGTGGTTGTGAGCCACTGACATAGGTTTTGGGAACCAAACTCAGAACGTCTAGAAGAGCAGTGGGAACTCTTAAGTGCCAAACCATCGTTACAACCCTATTATTGAGATACAGTCTTAGGGTGGCCTTGAATTCATTATGTAGCTGAGTAGACCCTTGAATCGCTGACTCTGGGCCTCGACCTCCAAAGTCAGGATGATAGAAATGTGCAACCATGTCCAGCAGCAGCAGCAAGATTACGACAATAGTCTACCTATCAAAACCTTTAGACGCAAAAAATAAAGTAATGCAAAAGGCCAATAAGTTACTATCATTATCTTATAAGCCTTTATGGAGGCTCTAGAAATACAGACAGATTGGTGTTTTCTCAGCATGAATTGCAATGTGTTTGGTACAATGGACTTTTTTTCCCTTTTAAAAAATTAAGAAATCCATTATGTACAGAGTAACCTTGGAGGGACAGGCTGAGGGCTGCGTTTAAGAATGTTCCTATCTGCTTTTCACAACCAGATGGTCTCTATGCAGTGCAGGGCCCTGCCGTTACTCACAATTGTTCCTTAGGCCTGTTATGGATGATCTTATTAACAATGGTCTTAGAACCATTTAAAAAGTCCCATGGATCTGCTACCCCACGTTTATGTTAACTAATCAGGCTTAGACTCATTAGCCCCATAGAAACATTATTTTTCTCTTAACTTTAAAGAAACTACATAGATTCTTGCTTCCATTAGTGATTTTTTTTATTAAAGTTCTTACTTCAGCTTGGGGATCTATTTATTTTTTATTTAATTATTACATCTCACTAAACAGTTTGTATGTGCAGGAGTAAATATGCATGTGTCTGTGTGTGTGTTCTACAGTAGAACACATTTGCCATTCTTTTAAATAAATTCTGTATTTGTAACCATTGGATAAGCTTTACAGGGTTTTTTTTTTCTTTCCAGGGGTGGAGCAGGAAGAGGTTTTTTAAAAATTGAAATATGACATCCATATCATTAGGGTTTTAAAGTTAGTAATATGCTTAAGGCGGATTTTTTATGGTTAGCAAAGCTGAGAGGTTCTGACACCGAAGGGTGCATGGGGAGATAACTTACATAAATGTATATGGTCCCCCGAGGTGCCACAATTGTATTGCAGGGGTTCTCATGAACAGCCTAGCTTCAGTGAGACAGCCAAGCAAAGCTAAGTGGTTCTGAACCGGATGAGCTGCCCATGAGCCGAATGACAGGCAAATGGAAGGAGCCTGGGTGTCAGCCTTGTTCCTGTGAGGCTGAGACAGGCAGGAAACGTGTGCATCTAATGAAATGCTCATCCTATTTAAAAACACTTCTTTTAAAACAGCTGCTGCATAACTTGGAAATGGACACCCTAACAGATTCCACGGAAGGACCAGAACATGATAAGCTCTAAAGGTTAGAAAAGGAACTTCCATAAACTAGGGGTGAGACACTCTATGCCTGCCCCTGACTGACGGGGCTCCTTAGACAGTGGACTCAGCCCCAAAGTTCTTTTTTTTTCCTATTTTTAAAACTGCATTCTCTCTCTCTCTGTCTTTCTCCCTTCCTCCCTTTCTCCCTTCCTCCCTTCCTCCCTTCCTCCCTTCCTCCCTTCCTCCCTTCCTCCCTCCCTCCCTCCCTCCTTTCTCTCTCTCTCTCTCTCTCTCTCTCTCTCTCTCTCTCTCTCTCTCTCTCTCTCTCTCTCTCTCTCTTTCCTTAAAAAGGGACTTTGTAATTCCTGAAAGGCAAAAGCAAATAATTATAAAGAAAGAAGTTGTGAAAGAATTCTAGTCAAGTCTTGTTTCTTACTCAAACAATTATACAAAATGCTTAATTAATTGTTTTATGTGCATGAGGCAGTTTTGCCAGAATGCAGTATGCTCAAAGGAACAGACAGGAAGTATGTTTGCTAGGAAGCATCATCATAGAAGCAGGAGCCTCCCACCCTCACTCTCACCCCTCCCCCATCCTTGCCCTTGGTTTGTTTAATTGGTCTTGTACACAATCTAGGCTGATCTCAAACTCACAATTCCCTACGTCAGCTTCCTGAGTGCTAAGATTCCTGGTGTGGGCCACCATTGCTGCCGTGTCTAGGCTTCTTATGGCTAGGATTGATCTCAAGAAGGGGGCTCCCATTCAGACTGCACTGCTTTTCTTGTGAAAAATACAGTGTCATCAGGACCTCAAGATGCCATAATAACATGACAAGGTCAACTTAAACAGTAGCACTTGCGTGGGAACAGGTTAATCACTGTATAGTTCCTGGAAGCCACCATGATGACTGCTGCAACTAACTTAGAGTAGGCCATGCTGCTTACAGTTCTGAGTAATGTCTACATGTCAATCAACGCAATCCTTCAAATGGAATTTTCCATTATGTTTCTGAGTTTTATATTTATATATTCATTATATTTATTTATATTTTATGGCTAAAGAAACTAAAGCTCTCTTCACAAGTAAAGGAGGCAGGGTTATGATTGTAATTGTAAAGTTATGAAACTTATTTGCAAGTATTTACTAAAAACATGTGGTTCTCAGACAAAGACTTTTATTTTTAAATTGTTTTCTATTTATCTCTGTGTGTGTATATGCATATGTGTGTGCACACCTGTGTGCTATTGAAGAGGTCATCTCAGAGCCATTGGAAAATGCCACCAGGCATGCCTCCCCTCCTGGAAGAGAACATGGAGGCACGAAGGAAGAGGCTAGTTAAGCTTATCTCATTCCCTAAAGACCAATCAGTTTAAAGATTGCACTGTTCCACCAATCCTACTTTGCCTAGTTGCTGATGCTCTATTCCACCCCTGGAAGCTGTATAAAAGCTTGCTGAATGGGCCACCCAGGCTTACTGTCTCTCCTTTAGGTGCAGGATGATGACCCCAGCATGTTGGAACAATAAATTCCTCTTGCTTTTGCATTGATCCCCGGCTCCACATTGTTCACTTGGGCATGGCGGGGGGTGGGGGGTGGGGGGTAAGCTAAGGCTCATCATTATGGTCATGTATGGAGATCAGAGGTCCTTCTACCATGTGAATCCCAGGTACCAAACATGGGCCATCAAAATGTCCCTTATCTGCTTAGCCATTTCACTGGTCCTGACAAAGAATTTTCAAAGAAAATACATACCCTTTTATTCATCACAGTGATGGTCTCCATATATCTATTTCTTCCCTTTTATCTACCTACCTACCTACCTACCTACCTACCTATTATTTACCTATCTATTTTGAAACAGGGTCTCTCTACGTAGCCCCGCATGTCCTAGAACTCACTATGAATACTAGGCTAGCATCAAACTCACAGAGATCTATCTGCCTGTGCTGGGATTAAAGGCATTCACCACTATGTCCAGCCTCTGCTTTCTTACAAAAAAAAAAAAAAAATCACACAGCACTCATGGTGAGATTCTGTCTCATAAGTAAATAATTTTATTTTATTATTATTATCATTATCATTATTATTTCATAGTGCTTGAATCAAACTCAAGGTGTGTGCCTTCTGTGTAAACACTGTACCACTAAGACACCTCCAGCCTCCTCCTCTTTTAAAAAATAACTTTTTTTTTCAGATAAAGCTTGCTATATAGCCAGGCTGGCCTCAGACTCTGGATAAGCCTCCTGCCTCAGCCTTCCAAGTTCTGAGATTACAGATACATGACACCTTTCCTAACCATACATCTCCACCTTTGTGGGCAAATATATTTTCCCACTAAATAGAACTACTCCAATTGGTGATTTGACCATAATTCTGTTTGATTTCTTGTTAAATTTTCTGTGTTACTTTCTAAATTGAGATTGTAATGTGTGTTCACATTGGGCAGCCAGAGAGGAAACACTGACAAAAGACTGCATTGATTTAAGGACCTCTGTAGGAGGACTTGGTATATGTCCGAATCACAGATCAGTTGAAAAAGACACCCATCAGTAGATCTGCAAGTGACAGAAAAGACCTGCCTTGTCAGAGAGAAGAAATCACCAACTGGTGTATAGCGTCCTCGGCAAAGCAGAGAGCTATGATGCTTTGCAAAGGCTAATTATAAACAGGTGGTAGCTGGGGCCAAACTCCAGCAATCACAAACGCATTCTGTTCAGTTCCTTAATGCTTCTATTCAACTCCAGGAAAGTGCACATTCCGCAGCATTATAGGGAGTCTCGGGTTGACTGATAAAAAACAGGTGATCTGCTACCCCAACCCCTAACTGACACAAGGATAAAATATAACTGCATAATTGCCCTTCCTGTGTGGCAGGACCTCTCCTGGAGTCACAGGTGGAGGCTGCTGAAACCATGTCAGCAAGATGGTCATCCAGAGACCACAGCAGTGAAAGACTGGCCATGCCGCCTTTGCTGGCGAGGTCTCAGCACACCCAGGTTAAACCCAAGTTCTGAGGTCTCTCTGCATTTCCTAATATGAATGCTGCTGAACTGTTGAATTCCATCTGTGTGTCTGGTTGCTTCAGTGGAGGCCTCTTCAATTTCACATTTCATCTCAGCAACTAATGTCCACATCTTGTCAAATCGCCACCAAGAAGGCACCCCAGGGCTGCCCTGGATAAAGCCACTACGTTCAGCGGGAACTTGCGATTTGAGGGTTCGGTGACCACGATGCAGCCAAATGATCTGTGCCACAGTAACAGGGAGAGGGGCAGGCGCACGCTCCTGAAAGTATATCTTATTTTCTCTTCCACAACCACCAGCGTGCTCAACTTTTTCAGCCAAGCTCCTGGCTACAGTTCATAACACCCCATCACTGCTCTGTGTGCCTCTCGACACTAGTAGAACTCATTTTGAGTCTGAAATCTTGGATTATTCTCAGGAAGGGTTATGTTTATGCCCCCATTGGGTTTTTTTTTCCTTTGTATTTTTTGTTCTGTTTTACTTTGCTTTGTGTTTTGAGGCAGCCCAGGCTGGTCTCAAATTCCCAGCAGTCCTCTTGGCTTCCTGAGGCCTGGCATTGCAGGCATACACCACCTCCCTGGCTGTTTTCTCACTGACAGAACCAAGCAATTACTTGTTACTAGTGTTTGTTAGACTGCTGGTCTCCAGTTATTTGTGGATAAGTCAGAGCTGAGAGTTTGAATGTCCTCCTTTTCTTACCTTGCAATTGAAGCACATGCATTCACACACATGTTTACATACACATTGCACAATTTCCAACGTGGCTAAAGTTCATATACATGGTAACAATTAAGGGAAAGTATTTTCTTTTCCTCTCTCCCCACACACCCCTCTCTTTTTGAAACAGAATCTCTTTATGTGGTCCTGGCTGTCCTGGAGCTCCCTATGTGGACAGATCACATTGGCCTAGAAGTTAGAGATCCATTTGCCTCTGCCCCTCTGCCCCTCTGCCCCTCTGCCCCTCTGCCCCTCTGCCCCTCTGCCCCTCTGCCCCTCTGCCCCTCTGCCCCTCTGCCCCTCTGCCCCTCTGCCTCTCTGCGCTTCTTTCTGCCTCTCTACCTCTCTGCCCCTGCCCCTGCTTCTAACTCTGCCTAGAATGCTGGGATTAAAGGCATGTGCCACCACACCAGGCTGAAAATGTATTTTCAAGACATTTTGTGATTGCAAATATAATTTAAGTTGGCCTCTCATCCTTGCTAAGATTGGGGCCTGGGTCTTCACATGCTCTTTCATTAATAGCCTGTTTATTCATTTTAGGAAATGGTCTCCTATCACCCGGGCTGGCCTAGAACTCCCTGAGTAGCCTACAATAACTTGAACTGTTAATCCTCCTGACTCCACCTCCCAAGTATTGAATTATAGGTGCACTTTCATGCCAGCAGCTCAATGTTAACAGTCTATTTAAAATTTTAAAATACATCATCTTAGCCCTTTGTTTGGAGGGCTTGAAGTTCATTTATCTATTTGTATTGATAAAACAAAATGAATTTTCAAAATAGTGAAAATGAGAATTTTCTGTAGACTGCCCAATACTAGAATTACCACAAATTTGGAGTTGGGCTCAAAGGCTGGTCCATCCTACCAATGACTTGTTTAAAAAGATCATCTTGGGTCAGAATGATGGTTCAATAGGCAAAAGGTCCTTGCTGCCTGAGCCTAGTGTCCTGAGTTCAATTCCCAAAATCCATGTAAATGTAGAAGTGGACCAACTCCACACAGTTGTCCTCTGGCTCCACACAAGCCCCTCCCTTCTCTCTCTCTCTCTCTCTCTCTCTCTCTCTCTCACACACACACACACACACACACACACACAGTTAATAAAAATGAAACCTTCGGGGCTGGTGAGATGGCTCAGCGGGTAAGAGCACCCGACTGCTCTTCTGAAGGTGATAAGTTCAACTCCCAGCATCCACATGGTGGCTCACAACCATCTGTGGCGAGATCTGGCGCCCTCTTCTGGGGTGTCTGAGGACAGCTACAGTGTACTTACATATAAATGAAATAAATCTTTAAAAAAAAAAAAGAAACCTTCACAAATTGTAGGCAAGCTGCTTTGTTTCTTACCTTCATCCCTGAATGATGACGACACACTGGTCTGTCTGTAAAGGAGTTTTCAGCTCAAACATTCTAGGGCAGGAATGCATTGTTCTCCAGATGACATGTGAGTTTGAGGTTTGGGGGATTTAGATTTTTAATGAATATTTCCTTTAAGTTACAGCTTCAACAAACAGGCTGAGCATTCTTGATCCGGAAACCCTGAAATGCTGTGCCTAGGTTTCTTTTCTGTTGCTGTGATAATTGACCATGCAAAAGCAGCTGAGAAAAGGAAGAATTGGTTTTAGCTCACAGTTTCAGGGTACAGCACTATCACAGGTATGGGAACGTGAAGCAGTCAGCTTATCACACCCACAGGCAGAAGCAGAGCAAGAACTCAAGCCTGGGTGTCTGTGCTCAGCTCCCTTTCCCTGTCCCACACAGCTAAGGATCCCTGCCTAGGAAATGCTGCCATCCACAGTGCAGGTCTTCCCACTTCAATTAGCACAATCAAATAATCACCCACAGCCATGTTAAAATCTGATCTAGGGAATCTGTCATTGAAATTCTCTTCCTAGAAGATCCTAGATTGCAAAAGTTGACAATAAAAGCTGTCACATGCCCCCCCCCCCAAAGCTGAAACTCTTTGAGTAGCAGCACTGTGACCGACTGCCCAAGTGGAAAACTCCACATAGTCAGACTTCATTTGAAGCCCTAGATTCTTAACTACATTGTGTAATGGCAGGGAGCTTGGTCAGTCAGTGTGTGTGTGTGTGTGTGTGTTTACCTTCAAGCTGTGTCTGGAAGGTATTACATAAGACATAAATGAATATCATGTTCAGACTTGGGTCCCATCCATTCATGACTCTTTATGTATATGCTTTATTTGAAACTCTGAACTTTGCTGATTCTACGCGTTTTTGGTAAGGGATACTCACGTCGTGTAAGTATCCAATGGTTGGGCTTGCTTCTTGCCTCTTCACTTTTTTTTAATGTTAATGTCATTTGGAAAAAGAAACATTCGTCCATTCTGTTGAATTTAGCTCTTTGTCTCTTTTTTTAAACATTGTATTGCAGGTCACAGACTATATCTACTGAAGAGAATATTTAAAGAGAACTGTGAGCCCTTCTGTGTTGCTTTGTGAGATTTGTCTGTTTTCTTCTTCCAAGGGCACAATGTTCTCAGAGCAAAATGCCTATGCCCTAATACACTTTCCACACTAAAAGTAAAAAGCCACCACTACCTCTGAGTCTCATTATAACACCAGCCTCTGGAGTCACTACAGCACCGGGTTGTTGGATCATATTAAAATAAACAAATGAAAAATGCAATCCTTCCTTCTTCTGTTGACATTGTAACAACTTCTTTATCTTAAAGGTAAAATGTTGGGTAAAAAATCACTTCCTGCTAAATGCTGCCAGCTACAAGTATTTGCAAGGCATATCTGGTTCTGCATGGGTTTTCCTGCTTCTGTATCCTTGGCTGTACAACCTGTGCTCTCTCTCTCTCTCTCTCTCTCTCTCTCTCTCTCTCTCTCTCTCTCTCTCCCTCTGTGTATGTGTTTCTCTTTCATGTGTATATACATGTATATGTGCATATGCATGCATATATATGAAATGTCAGCAAAGTCTTTGAATTAACTGTGAACTGTGAAGTGCTCACAAACACATACCCATTTCAAAAATATCCTGCAAGAATGTAACACTAATGGGAAGTGAGCCTTTAATGTAGAACCAACCATGAACAGAATTAGATAAAGGACAGTCTTCAGCAAAAGTCTTTGAACAGAGTCCTAAAGAGGAAGAAATGATGGAGGTGGAGGGTGGCTCAGAACTCAGAGCTGCAATCTGGGGAGATGTGTTTACCTCAGTCTCCTTGCCTTCATGGAGCCCTTCCATCAAATAATGGATTTATACTACCCCCCCACACCCAAAAAAAGGTACCAGGGGGAGGCAAGCAGTGACACTACAGGAGGTATGCTCAAAAGGTTGATCAAATAAACCTAAATGGTAGGTGAGTTAGCTTTTGTTTTCTTTTAATTTTCCTACTAAAAAAATATAGTGTAACTCTTTCAATCTTTTTACAATTCTGCATGGTTGAACATTTGAAATGGGTTTGTGCATCAGCCCCAGGCAGTGATTCAGACTTGATTGGGGCAAAGTAGACTGCATGTGCTTTATTTTTATCCACGTCATTTGCGACATTTATGTCGCCAAAGGAACCAAAGCCATGCTGCTCTATTGCCAAATTATCACCTAGCCTTTGATCAGACAGGGCGGTGAGCCCCATCAACAGGTTGTGGGACCTTCTTGTAACAGCAACGTCGGGTCAACTCGAGAAAGTGAAGCAGGAGCCCGGAACACAAATAAAAAGAAACAACCAACAATCCTTATAATTATCATCATCTGCTGCGTTTCCCTCTTTTGGCAAAGAAACACTCCATCCATTTGTAGAAATCGCCCGCGGACACGTTACATCAAAACTAATCACAACGATTAAAATCAGCTTTTCTGTGCAAGGGAAGAGTAAAAAGCAAGTTGGGGGCTGGAATGAGACTGTTTTTCCAACAAAAAAAAATCTGGGAAAAAAATTCGTATATGTATATTACTCTATACGTCTATGCAAGGCTTTATTTTTTGAAGATCAACTGTGAGCCCTGTGATCGGTTAATTTGATTTAAGTTTTATTTTGGAGATTTGGACTAGAGGTAGAGGCGCGAGCTAATTGTATCCTGATCCTTGCCTTGAGGGGTTTCAAAGCCCTGGAGCAACTCTCCTCTGTATTTTGTTCTGTCTACCTTAGCCAAGCTATTGCATTTCTCTCTGGTGTGGCGAGGCGAGCAGATCGCTGGGAGAGAAATCGGAAAAGGGGGGAGAGGAAAAGGAAAAGGGGACTTGGAGAGAGACTTTGTGCTTCAATGTTTCAGGTAAGATCTGACGGTTTGGGTTTGTTATTATTTGCTAAGGAGGGTATGGCTGGGACTTTGGGCGCAACTCGCTTTTACGCATGTGCCAGGCATGGGGCGAGAGCGCGGCACACTCGCACACACGCAGCCGGGCGCGGACGGCGGCTGGGGATCCGCTCGCACCGACTGCGGCTCCTCGGTTTTCTTCCTGGCAGAAGGAGCCGAGCGGCGCAGGCGGAGGCGACTAGAGCCCCGGCAGGAGCTCCGCGGGGTCGGAAGGCGGCGTGCGGACGGGGCTAGGGGTCCAAGCGACCGGGTGCTGTGTCTCGGAGCTCTCCGCCGCGGCTCTCGGACCCCCGGGTCCCGTCCCTGCTCCCGCCAGCCGCGCGCGTCCATTCTTCCCGGGGCGCCGCAGGGCTCCGCGCCGATCGCGTTGGGGGTGGGGACCGTCGCCCTGCTCTCAGCCAGCCTTGGCGGCGCCCCCCGGGACACCCGCTCAAAGACGCCATTGTGGCTGCTGAGCGGATCGGGCCCCCAGGCGCTTGCTTTATTTATTTATTTATTTATTTTTTCTTCCCCTTTCTCCCGGGCTGAGCCCTTTTGTGAGCCGCGGCTGGTGCCCAGAGCCGGCCCGCATGCCACCCGGGCTGATCCAGATTCGTCGCCTCCTCCCACTCAGGCGCCTTTAAAGCCTTTTCCCATCCCCTCCCATTTCCCCTCCCCCCTCCTTGGGTGCAAATGTTTCATTTATTTTTAAAAAGCGCCGGTTCCTCTTCCTTCCCTCCTCCTCCCCTGATGAGACCTAGGCACACGCTCCGGAATCGACGTCTCCTTGGGAGGCTGGCTCGGGCTGGGATCGCTGGGGTAGAAGGCTGCGGCCGCCACCGCCGCAGGTAACGGTGGCTTTTCAGCGATTGCCCCTTTTCCACCGAGCCTGCAGCTCCGAGTCCCAAGCCCGCGTCCTTCCCTCCTCCTCTTCTGGAGTCCACGGTTCTCTTAAAGGGACAGAGTTTCGTGGCCGCCACCGGTGTGCGCGGTCGAAACCCGCGCTCCGGGGCGCAGAGGTGGGAGGAAGGGAAGCAGTTTGGCTCCTTTCTGACCTCTTTCCTCCCCATCCCCCAGCCTGCCTCCCCTCCTGATGAAAATATGGTGTGCGCTTCCTCTCCTGCCCCCAAGAGGGACCTGGCTGGAAAATAAAAGAGTCCTCACCTCCTGGAAAAAAGAATGGGGCGGGTGACGCGTTTGGTGAAATGCTTCCAAAGTGAGGCTGAGTCCCTGAACGCCGAAGTAGGGGGAGGGTGAGACTGGTGCGAGGGCCCCTTATCTGGATGCCCGCCCAGCTCGGGCGCCAGGCACGCAGCAACTTCCTAGCGATGCCGAGACGCCTTGGATCGCCTTTGTGCTCTTCAGCACTTAAGCTGTCGTGGAAATTTTTTTCGTTGTTAACACCTTCTTATTGTGCTTCGCGGGCCGACTGGGCTGGAACGGACACAGTTAGCAAAGTTAGGATGGGGCGGTCAGTTTTGTACGTGGAGACTCTCACGGGGGAACTGTCCAAGACCTTTATGCTCTGGCTTCCTAACTAAGAGGGACTCCTCAGAAGGCAGAAGTAATTTGGTACAAATACTATACAAATACTTCCGTTTAGGGCATAGGACTGGCTGCTTTCAAGCAAATCTTTGCCACCCCCCCACACACAACCCAGTCCCCGCTCCCGTGTGTGTGTGTGTGTGTGTGTGTGTGTGTGTGTGTGTGTGTGTGTGTCCTTGGTGGCACTCGGGAAGACAACAGTTTGGTGGCACTCGAGGAGACACACAGTTTAACATACTCATTCTTTAAGAAACGTTTGCCTTCTGTTTTCAATCAACTAAGCTGGCAGCTAGAGATACAAGTTTATTTGAGAATACCCTCTGGGTACCAAGCATGCTTGGATTGTTTTAGCAAATTAAAAATGAGCAAAAGGCTTTTACCTTCTCAGCAGTAGACTCCTTAAGAGACCTCCTGTTTCGTGTGTTATGTGTGTGTGTTTTCCAGGGGAAACATTTTCTGTGTGTATCTCAAGTGTTTTTAATGTGGAAAGGAGAAAATAAAGAATTTTAAAAGGCTGAGGCTGATGCCACGGAATGATTCATTAAATCTTGAGTCCACATCAAGGAATCCACCTGCCTGTGTGGGAGGCTATAAGAGCTAATAGCCAGTCGACTTGGCGAATTTTAAATAGCAATGAGTCCATTTGTCTCCAGGATAATGGGCAAGATGCCGGTTTATCCCTCATGCTTAGATTTCGGTGGCATTTGGCTTAGGATAAAGGGCTGGTTGTTTAGGAGTCTGTGCCGTTAGCAGTCCTGCTGATGCAGATTAAAAAGAGCTGTTGGTGATTGTAAGAATGGCAGTAGGTTAAGTGTTTAGCTAATGTGGTGACAAAGGTGACCCTGGAACTTTAAAACTTCGAATCATAGAGAAAACTTCCCGGGCTGGGGCTTGTGTGTAAAGAGAATGTAACTAACTAGGCAAAAGTGCCGTAGGTTTGCATGGAAGAAATCTCTAGATGCATGGAGTATGAATGATAGTTGGAGACAGGGGTCTCCCACCACAGCTTGCAAAATGACTGCAATGGGGTTTGCTCTATTAATTATGCCCGAAGCACAATATAAACTCCCGGAACATACACTAGAGGTCTCTCTTCTAGCTGTACAATTGTTATTGTGATTCTTTGCTAGAGCATGTAGAGTGGGCTACTCAGAAAAGGCCTGGTTCATAAGTCATTTTACCTTCCTGGTTATTCTTCGTATTCTGATGTGAAGCATTTATTTTGGGGAGATGATTCAGTAATTCCTGCCACTTTATGCTACCCAAGCATTAAAAAGTAGCTACAGTAAGACAGATTTCTACTAACTAGTGAAAATGTCCTGTTCAGTTTGCATTGAAACATTTATATAAGGCTTTTCTGCATCAAATTATTTATCTTTTTTAAAAAAAATACAAATAGAAAAGTGAAGGTGACACTTGCTTGTATGAATGCTTTCTGGTCTTGACATTTCTAAGCTCTGGTGATTACCTTAGCATCTGAAATATGTTTTTTGTTGTTGTTTTGGGTTTTTTTGTTTGTTTTTTGTTTGTTTGTTTTTTGTTTGTTTGTTTTTTGCTTTGCGCAGATCTACTGTTTCCATCAATTCCAAAGTCACTCAAACCGGGCTTTTAAAAAGCTGCTTCTGAAAGTCCATTTTTTGAACTTTTTTCAACTATAATTTATCATTTTTCAATAAACAAAGCATTTATTTATCCTCAAAAAAAATTTTATCTTGGGAATGAAAACTTTTGGATGTGAGTGTGTGTGCTTATTTGGAGAACTTACTCATGGCAGGCTTGAGAAACAATTTGATATCCTCGGATACAGTTACAACTCCCTGACTTCTCATTCATAAAAATGTACCAGATACAACTAATGCTTTGCTTTTGAGGAGTTTAGATGGAGAGCTCTGCAAAGAGTAAGATGAGATTATCTTTTAAGAATCATTTTTTGAAGTCTGTTTTCATTAAGCTCATCCATTCAGCCAACCAATATTTATTTGTTCTGGCTGTCCAGGAAACCTCATTAGATGCCGGAGCTGCCATGGTGAGGAAAGGCATCCAGGGTCCTGATTGCCCAGAACTTATGATTAGAGACAGATTAACTGAATAATTGAACAACTGATAGGGATTAGTGCTTCGAAAGAAAAGGGAAATTTTAGTAGTATGAACCAAGAGGTGCAAAATGGCCCAGGCTGGATCAGATTTCCAGAGAAAGCTCTAGAACCTGAGATCTAGATGTTAGAGAGGCCGGTGGATGAGCTGGGCTGCAGTGGTTTCAACCCTCAGGGTAACAACACTAAAGGGTAGGGACAAGAAGACTGGGGAGGAGGGTAGCAACACATGCTGAGGCCTGTGCACCAAAACGACAATCCTGGAAGCACGTGGGCAAATGATTACACAGAGCAACGGGGCGAATGCAACCTTGCATTGTCCATTACAGTGGGTTAGGCAGGAGCACATCCGATGTAGCTAGCGGCAGGAGAACCAGTAATGGAAACATGTGAGATCCACTTTGAAGGTAAAGATTTAGGAAAAGCTTGGTTATGGGTCACCGAGGGGAGAATAGAGAAAAGGGTCAAGGTTTGGGGCTTGTTGAGGTTTGAATGTGTTGCCCGCAGGTGGCGCTGACTTTGAAGGTTGTAAAAGCTTTAGGAGGTAGAGCCTTGCTTAAGGAAGCAAGTTAGAGAGGATGGGCTTTGAGCTTCCAATCCACTTGCTACTACCTGATCAACCAAGATGTACGGCTATGGCAAGTACATGGGTACTGCCACCATGAAAGCCATTACTACCATGCCTTTCCCTCAGATATGGACTGTACCCCTCAAACTGTAGGCCCCAACAAACTTTTACTCCCTGGCTTAGTTAGGGTTTCATAGCTGAGAACAGACACCATGACCAAAGAAACTCTTATAAAGGACAACATTTAATTGGGGCTGGCTTACAGGTTCAGAGGTTCAGTCCATTATCATTAAGGAGGGAGCATGGCAGCATCCAGGTAGACAAGGGCCTGGAGGAGCTGGGAGTTCCAGTTCTTGTTCCACAGGCAGCTAGGACAAGCCTGGCTTCCAGGCAACTTGGACAAGGGTCTTAAAGCCCACACCCACAGTGACACATCTACTCACACAAGGCCACACCTCCTAATAGTGCCACTCCCTGGGCATATATATACCATCACACCCTCTTAAGTTGCTTCTTGCTGTATGTTTAATCACAGCAAGAAAAGTAATGAATGCAGGGCATGTTAATCAAATAGATACGGTATTTGGAAGGCTGGTTTGGTATCTTTTGCTTCCTCTCGGGTGACCAGAAGGAGTGGTAATGAGAAGCCTCATTCACATCCAGTGTATCTAAATTCACAAGGCAACCATGGCATCTGGTCCGGTCATTCTTCAATTGTTCCATTTGTCCCACAGTCCTGTGCAGTGTCTGTATCCATCAGGGCCTCCTCTGCCTGTCCTTCACATCCTGTCCTCTAAGCCCCTTTTGCTTGAACTGCCCTGTGAGGTCTGTTCAACGAGCTCCTGATAAGCTGGAAGTCACCATTGAGAGAGGCTTTGGAACAAAATCAGGTGTGTGTCTTATAACATACATGAATTGTGTCAAGAGTATCATAAAATCACTGGTGTGGCCACTGGCAAACTATAAATAACCTCTCACCCATGTGCCTGTAAGTAAATCTAATTCAGTCCATTGGGTCATTTAAAATGGCTTGAAAGTAGAAGAGCGACTGATTGGGAAGAAGAGGGTGGGCAGGTATGAGTTGAGGGGAGGGGCAAGGAGAGGAAATGGGGTGAATAAGCACATTTTGTACATGTGTGAAATCTGTTATTGTGCATAATAAACATGTTAAGAACAACGTTTAAAATATAAAGGTCTTAGCCGGGCGTGGTGGCGGACGCCTTTAATCCCAGCACTTGGGAAGCAGAGGCAGGCAGATTTCTGAGTTCGAGGCCAGCCTGGTCTACAAAGTGAGTTCCAGGACAGCCAGGGCTATACAGAGAAACCCTGTCTCGAAAAACACACACACACACACACACACACACACACACACACACACACACACACACACACACATATATATATATATATATATATATATATATATATATATATATATGCCTTAAATTATTAGAAAAATTAATTATTCAGCAGCTGGAGAGATGACACCATGGTTAAGACTGCTTACTCTTTTGCAGAGGACCTGGGTTTGGTTTCCAAAACTTACATGGTGGCTCAAAATGGCTTGTAATGTCTGGCTTTGGTAAATTCCTACATTACAAGCCATTCATATAAACTGTAGTGGGCAAAGCATACCTGCATAAAAGTAAAAAAATGAATGGATAGTTTTTAAAAATTAGCTGTTCAACTCTACCTTTTAAAGTCATTTGCCTATAAATAATATAATCATCCCATTCAAAAAGGCAGAAAGAAAGGTGTAAGGAAATAAGTAGCCTTTAGATTGTCCTTTACTTAGATACATTTGTGTGTATCTGACCCTTGAATACATGTGTCTCAATGTTCTATTGCTCTAAAGAGACATGGTGACCACGGCAACTCTCATAAAAGAAAACATTTAATTGAGGGTTGCACACAGTCTCAGAGTTTATCAATTATCAGCATGGCAGTAAGCATGACAGCGTGCAGGCAGACACGGTGCAGGAGAGGAAGCTGAGAGTTCACATCTGGATCCAGAGGCAGCAGGAAGAGAGACACACTGGCCCTTGCTTGGGCCTCTGCAACCCCAAACCCCACCTCCTGTGACACACTTCCCCCAACAAGGCCACACCTCCTCATTCCTTTCAAGTAGTGCCACTTCCTGGTGACCAAGCAATCAAGTCTGTGGGCCTATGGGGACCATTCTTACCACCATGGTGACATTTATGTTTCTGTGTCAAAACACCCCACAGAAGCAAATAGGAAAAGAAAGGTTCCTTTTGACTCATGGTTTCAATTTACAACAAGAAAGCCATGGCGGAGACACCAAATCTGGGGCTGCAGGCCCCTGTGGAGCTGTTTAAGTAGCAACTAAACAGAAAGTACAGATATCCGGACTGGGACTGGAGGACAGGTACAACTTACACAGGTCACAGTAACCCACTTCAACCTCCTGGACCCACCTCCTAAATAATCCACAGCCTCCGCCACCCCTGCCAGGATACCTCTACCCACTGGAGAACTAACATCCAAACCATGAGCCAGCTGGAAAACACCTTAAACTTAAACCATAGCGATCCCCAAAACATCTGGACCACTTTCCATTGCTCCTTGAGTAGCCTGGTCTCCACGTCATATCTCTTTATAAGTGAGCGCTTTGGAGCTTCTGAGATCTTGTTCCTTCTTTTAATTTGTTCTTATTTCTCAAAAACTTATTCCTCTATGTCTAGATTCACCAAAAAAAAAATGTAGAACAGCTAGTCTGTTGATTAATTTTTAAATAATCTGAAATTGGGCATTTAGTGGTTTTGCTTTCAACATTGAAATTTATTAGAAAGGGGATTTCCATTAAAGACGCCTGCCATAAATCTTTTATAATAGTGTTTTCCTTCTCTAGTTGTACTTCTTCCAGAAAATTCCAGTCTGGGGCTCCTTCCAGAAAACTGAGGCTTCAGTTATTTCAGGAAGCAACGTGAACAACATTCTCTTCATGGAAGTTTTTACACATGTAAAGCCCTAAGGCATTTTTTTCTGATATTCTCATGTAGATAGCCTTTTGGAAATGTGGGGGCAGGCTTTGATTAGGTAAATGCCCATCTTTTTGGCCATATCACCTGGGGTTCCATCTCTCTCCAACCTGCCTTGTGTGGTTTCGGAGAGAACAAGCAGTAGCAAATACCTCAAGACACCCCCTGTTGGAGGAGCCACCCCACTTCTGGCTGCTCAAACCTTCAGTGTGCTTGAGTTTCACTGGGTCCTGGCTGCGCATGATGCTGCCCACACACTGCAGATATCCATGACCCAAAGGAGTGAATCCAGCATTCTTTGTGGGCCCCTCAAATAACACTAGTTACAAAGCTTATATGCAGTTGTTCAGTCAGGGGTGGGAGCAGGGTAGGGACTCTAACCTAGAACAACCATCAGAGGTGTCAGAGCAAAGCATTCATGATAAACTCAGAGTCACCAATAATGTATCAGTATTGAATTAAAGAAAAGAAGTTATGAAGCTTCCCCATTGGTGTAATAAACCAAGAGCCAGCCTGGATTTGAATTCTTTCTCTCCCTGTGTCCTCTGTCATTCCTGTCTGGCTGTTGTCTGAATCTGTGCCTGCATGAATGCTGCATTGTCTTGTCTGTCTCTTGTCTCTCTGCCCCACCCCCACCCCGTGTGTGTGTGTGTGTGTGTGTGTGTGTGTGTGTGTGTGTGTGTGTGTGTAGGTCCTTGCATGTCTGTATCTGTCTGTCCCTAACAAAGGGATATGCTCTATATTTACTCAACAGGACAAAAAGTATCATATGAAGAAGGAATGGGATACTTTACAGAAATCTTTAACAAAGTTTCACAAGTCACTGACTCTAACTGATCCCGTTGACAAACAAACAAACAAACACTGTCAAACACTATTCAAATGCTGTTTCCAGCATTTGTGGGAGTGTTCGTTTTATAAGGATATTTCAGCCTGTTTTCTATTTCCAGGATTCATTACCATAACTTCACACACACACACACACAACTTTGGGTGATGGGCACGGAAGAGTGCATAACTTAAGACGATAGCTATGCATTAGCTTAGGTTATAAAAATTGGTTATATGGGAAATCCAAAGCAAATAAGTTTGTTTTTTGCATTGTTCTCTTAAAGGTGGGTTAAATAAACAGGCTTAGTATGCAATAGGACAGCAGTCTGAAGTGACTTTAAGGTATGTAATTGACTTAGGCTATGGGGTCCAGCAAAAGTTCTAGTCCATTTGAATGTGACAGGTATTTTTATAACAATACATCACCACAGCCAGACTTCAGAATTAATCTCTATTGTTCCACGAACATTTCTAGCTCACTATTTATTCAACTAATATGAGTAAAATATTTTTTTGAGATGTAGAGTCTCTCTGCTTAGCATTAAAATTAGGAAGACCATCCTGCCTCTGCCACCACACTTCATTCTGGATGTTTTCCATAGCACACTGCTACGTGTCCTGAACTATCCCAGACCCGAGACACTCTTCTCCCACTTCCCTCCCCACTACCTCCCCATTTGTACTCGAAAAAGAAAGGAATAGAAATGGTTTGAGGGATGGAGAAATGGCTGGACGGGTAAAGGTGCTCTCTGTATGAGCATGAGGACCCAAGTTTGGGCTCCCAGAACCCACAAAAAGGTCTGGTGTGGTGGTGCGCGCCTATAACTCTGGCAGTGGGGATCTAAGGGGATGGAGGCAGATGTCAGGAGCTCACTGGCCAGCCAATCTAGCCAAAACAGGAAACTTCAGATTCAGCGGGAGATCTTGTTTCAAAAACTAAAGTAAAGAACAGTTGAGGTAGATACCAGCTAACACCCTCTGGCCTTCATGCACACACCAGTGTATGCAATCCTCACAAACAAGTACAAAGTGGTTTGAGATTCTTGCCACCAGAACACCCAACCCTGCTAAGCAAAGTGTATTTTCACAATACTCTGTCACATCAATGAAAATGTCGATTTGTTTTGTACTCAGAGAGAGCTGACAGTGATTCAGTCAGTCCCCGCTGCTGAGACAGCCTGCTGCTAGGAAATAGCCTTCTGAACTGAAGAGAATTTTAACTAGACAGGTTTCAAAGACTCTCAAGAGGCAGGGATGCCCTTCCTGAAGAATCCTTCCTCTCATCTGCTGTCATCCTCTCTTAATATTTGTGTAGTAATTTCACTTTGCTGAGAATCTGTAGCTAATGGAACAGAAGATGTATACAAAGGTCAAGTCCAAAAGTGTCTGTGTGAAGGAAACAAAAGACTACGTTGTTCCGGGGCATTGACCATTGTCCCTCAAACGTGCCCACCCTGTCATCCCACGTTCACACCTGCCTCGCTCAAGTTCTCACTGTAACACCTTGATGGACTTCATTTTTCTAAGCCTTTGTGTTCAGAACCGTAAAGGAGGTAGTAGTAACTTTCTGCCTTGTGACTGAGATATCAGTATGGGATGATTATCAGCAAGACAGCCACAGCCTGAGGGTTATCCTGAGAGTTAAATGGGGTGCATATGTCCAGCGTGTACTGGCCCTCAGAAGATGGAATACTCGATACTTAAGAGTAGAGGCTGTGTTTACTTCTCTTGCCTCTTTAGTTCCTTTTCTTAGGTTGGGTTTTGTTTTAAATATTTATTTTTATTGTGTATTCATGGCTATCATGTGTATGCATGTCTGGAAGTCAGAAGAGGATTTCAGACTCCCTGGAGCTAGAGTTACAGGCTGTTGTAAGCTTTGCATTCATGGTTGAAGGGAACCAAACTCTGGTCCTCTGAAAGAGCAGCAAGTGCTCCTAACTTCTCAGCTTCCATTCTGTGTTTTTCCTGTCAATGCTTTATTTTTATTTTTGTGTATGCATGAGTACGTGTATGTGCACTATGTGTGTATCTGGTACTCTGGGGCCAAAAGAGCTTATCAACTCCCCTGTCAAATCCCCTGAAACTGAAGTCACAGGTCATTACAAGCTTTCCATTTGGTACTGGGAACCAAATTCAGATCTTCAGCAAGGATAGCAAGTGCTCTTAAATGTCTAGCTGGCTCTCCAGCCCCTGAGTTTTTGTTTGTTTTGGTTTGGTTTTCCTTTTTCTGAGTCACGGTCTCATGTAGCTCAGGCTGGCCTCCAACTTGCTACCAGTCAAGGTTGGCCTTGAACTCCTGATCTTCCTGCTTCTGCCTCCCAAGTTCCGGAATTACCAGTGCTTGCTGCCATACTCAGGTCTTTAGGTCATGCAGCATTAGTGCTCAATAAATAATTTTTGGATACATGAACACAGAATAAAACACCAGGTTTTGACTTTGCCTTCTTGTAAGTCCCCCTGGCCTGATTTGTTATAGGCTTTTTCTAACTAACTAGATCATTCATCTGGGACAGACAAACTTTTAGATCCGGGAAGTTTGTTTCAAAGATGGTCTCTTTCACTTTTCATTTTGTTTTGCTTTAAAGATGAGGTCTCATGTAGCTCGAGATGGCCTGGAGCTTGCTATGTAACTAGTGATAACCTTGAACTTCGTCTCATCCTGCTCAGTCCCCTCCTGAGTGCAGGGATTACAGGTGTGCCAGCACAACTAGTTTTATTGGTATTTATCGGGAGACTGAAGCGAGGGCTTTATGCAAGCTAGACTACATTCCTCATCCCCTTTTACTTCTTGATTGCGCACAAGAAATTCCTCCTGGGTACAAATGTTGTAGGGTTTCAAAATACTGCAAACATGTAAAGCTGGTCTTCGAAGACTGGTAAGTACTCCACCCTATTCTGACCCAACCCTGGGAATCAAATGAGAAGATTCTTAACTCAGCAGAGGGGCTCCGGAGCTGGTGCGATGCCCATTCCATCCAGCAGATGGCAGTGACGCACACTCCTGGTTTCTGAAAGCTGGGTTGAGCCAACTTTTAAAACCTGCCTGGTCTCTTTCACGGAAACTATTGCGGCTCAGGGGGACAACCGGAAGCATCAACATCTCCAAGTAGCCCAGTTTGTCTTAGGCAGTGGGTCAGGGAGGTGAGATAAAGTGTATACTTTGTTAGCACTCACTGATTGCGATTTCCCAGAGATGGGAATTATGTGTGTGTGTGTGTGTGTGTGTGTGTGTGTGTGTGTGTATGTGTGTGTGTATGTGTGTTTTCTTGAATTCCAGGTTAAATCAACTAAAAAAAGTGCTTTTGTTCCCTAACATCAGCCATATTATCATATGCTTAATTGAAAGTAATCAGAAATCTGGAATTTAAAAACGGTAATAACTCAGTTTGAAGTATTCGCGTACCACCATGAAGGGAAGAGTGCTACACGCTGCTGTTTGTAGTTCTGTCTTGTAGGTACTGACAACTTGCTTTTCTAGTTGCTTGGAACTCCACACCCACTGTTAAGTCTGTAACTGTAAATCTGGCTTCATCAAGTCCCTTCTAAGAATTAAGATACTAATTATTCCCAACCACTTTGTAAAATGGGCGAAATGTTTATGCCTTGGCCTATAAAAAAGCACAAGAAGGTACTTCAGGGTGGCTCGGAATGTTGCTCTATGATAGAATGCTTGCCTTGCGTGCAGGAACTCATGAATTCAATCCCCCCGATTATCATAAAGGCCAGCCCTGAAATTGCAGCATCCAGGAAGTGGAGGCAGGAGAATGAAAACTTCAAGGTCATCCTTGGTCTGAGATGCAGAAGACTCCATAGGGGGTAAGGAAGAGAGAACACTAGCTGTAAGTCATCCTGGGGCACAGGGAAAGCAGTGAATGACGATCCCACAGTACAGCATAGCATTAAGCTGTGGGTCCCGTGATAGCTGGGGCCTTAATTTAGAGATACGGGGAATCAACGTTGAGAGTGTATGGGGATTTATTTGTTCTAGATGTATGTGATGAACTTTTAACAGGAAGGGGGCCTTCAGGTATTCATAGCTTTTCAGCCATTTTCAGAAATATGAGATGTTATCAAGGACTTTACATGGTTCTGCTCCCACTGCTGGCTCGTTCTTCTCCTGAGGCTTGTCATTCATTTCCCAAGGAGGTAGAAATGGCCAGACGACTTGCTAAATCTGTCTTTCTTCCCTTGCTATATAGTCACAGATGACTGAACTTCTCATCTTCCTGCCTCTACCTTCCCAGTCTTGGGACTGCAAGTGTACTTCAGCGTAAATTTCTTGCCAGCATTCATGAGGGACAGCTAGTAAAACGGCGATTTTGCAAAGGCAACACACAGTGATGAAAGGAAGTCACAGTGCTGTTTGCCCTAACTTAGCCCTTCCTTGAGCCAGGCTTGGGCTTGGAACAAAAGACACAGGCCTTGGGGCGCGGAGGCAAGAGGATCTGAGCTCAAGGCCAGCCTGCGGCCTTTATTGAAACCCTTCTCAAAAATAATCAGGCCGACAAATTAAATGCTCTTTGAAGTCTGGGAGGCAAAGCTGGTGTTGGGGGCTGAACTTTCATGGGTTTGAACTCTGCAGCCTGTGGTTTCATCAAATATAGTGGTTAGAAACATCAGTCTCTAAAGGAAAGCCAGAATTTCAGGATTAGATCTTCTTTTTTGGTAGCTCAAGTATTCCAGAGATCTGAAGAATAGGCATGATGAATCATTTCGAGGTTGCATAAGTCACACTGGCTATATAAGAAGCAGGTGGTTTTCTGAAGGAAAACCAGATCTTGATCTAACTTTTACCCAGTTCACCTATCACTGCTGAGCAGGAAGAACCATGAGAGTTCATGACCAGTGGAATCATGGGTACCATGCCAGTCATGTGTGTTGGTAGGAGATGAGTCAGAACTGAAAACGTCAGGTGGAATAGGAGTTCTACAGACGTTCACCTTAAGTGATCAGGACTATTTCCAATCATTTCCCCCCTTGCAATTAAGCCTCTGTGTTCATGAAAAGTCATTCACAATGCCGTCCTTTGGCTTCTGCTGTGTCATTGAGTTCAAATGCACTAGAAACTATGGATATTTCTAGCTGAAGCTCAGAGCATACAAAAAGCTCAACCGATTCATTCGGCATAATTATTCAAGGGTCTTCCATGGTCATCCCTCCAACTTAAAGAAAGTATGAGCCGGGGCTGGTGAGATGGCTCAGCGGGTAAGAGCACCCGACTGCTCTTCTGAAGGTGATAAGTTCAAATCCCAGCATCCACATGGTGGCTCACAACCATCTGTAAGGAGATCTGACTTCCTCTTCTGGAGTGTCTGAAGACAGCTACAGTGTACTTACATAAATAAAATAAAATAAATCTTAAAAAAAAAAAAAATTTAAAAAAAAAAAAAAAGAAAGTATGAGCCAAAATATATCTCTGAACCCAGACATATGGTTCATGGAGTAAAGGTATCTGCCACCAAGGCTTATAAACCGAGTTCAATTCCCAGGACCCACTTGATGGATGGAGAGAACAATCAGAGCTATCCTCTGAACTTTAGATACTGCACACGCGCATGTGCCTGCACACACACACACAAGAACATTCCCAAATTACCCCACTGCAGAGTAAGACAGATAATTTTGTTTTTTAACATCTGAAAAAAAATGCTTTCTTCTGCTAAGTTTCTGTGTTAACTCTCTCTCCTTATGAAGAAAGGCACAATACTTCTAAGCTGGTTGGTGAATAAAGCTCTTTGTATATAATTGTTTTTAACCTCAGATTATGAACTTGTTTGGCTACACATAGGATTTGTTTATGGTTGTTCAAGAGTGGATAATGGCGTTTACAAACATTCTTTCTCCCAGGACTGGGATGGAGTTCAGTTGGTAGAGTCCTTGCCTAATATTCGGGAAATCCTGGGTACACGCTCTAAGAAGGCATAAACAGGGACACTGTAGTAGATGCCCTTTTGATCCCAGTGCTTTGGTGCTGGAAACAAGGGTTTAGGGTTATCCATGGCTAATTAGTGAGGTCATAATTAGTTAGCATGAGACAGTAACCCAGGGATCTGCCACAGACTCACAATTTTCTTATTTTACCTCAGCAGTTATAAAACCTGACCTCAGAGTCATCTTGACTTAGCCAACCCCTTAGCTAAGTCTTTGCTGTGTGTAAGTATGAATCATCACCCAGTAACTGGGTGTCTCTCAAACCCCATGCACCAGAGTAGCCTAGGGAATGAACCCTTAAAAGCTGGTTCCTGGCTCCATTCCCAGTTTCTGGGTAGGTGTAGAGGAAGACCTAAATATCTACATTTCAAACAGGCTCTGCTGAGCACTGGCCTCTATTATCCCTTGAACCTCCCTTCCAGAACATTGATAGCTCAGTGGTGAAGAACCCTGGCTGCTCTTCCAGATTCTCAGCATCTCCATGGAGGCTGACAGTCATGAGTAATTAAAGTCCCAGGGGATCTGACACCTTTTTCTGACCTCTATGGCTTTTTACCCTTATGGGGCATATACACACTCCAGCACAGTAGTCATACACCTAAAATGAATTTTAAAAGAGAGCGTCTATCCTCGGGGACAGTAAACCCCAGAGATGTTCCAGGAAGAAAATAAAACAGGATCTGCCAGACAGACACTTTTGGGAAACACACCATACACTGTCTCCTTTGAACTCTCTTTAATGCAGCTTACAGTTTCTGGAAGGTGTGTAATATGCAGAAGCAATGTTCTAACTTGGTGTTTTTCAAACGCTTTGGACTGTAGAGCCCTTTATTCTCTCTTGCTACCCATTAACTCAGAATCATTATTTCTGGAACACATCAGCTAGACTTGTGTCACAGTGCCCCTGAGAACTAGTCTCTCTGACTTCTGCCACCCACAGCCAGTGAGGTCAGTGAAACGTGGCAGCATCTGTCACTTGCCACTGCTGTACCTCGGTGGTCTGCCGCTCTCGCACTCATCTTTAGGCCAGAGTGTATGATTCGCCCACCAGTTCCCACTGAGTGAGTGAGCGACTTTTTGATCTCAGAGCCGCCTGTAACCCCTTCTCTAGCCCCTCCTTCACTCCCCTGCTTTGGTCCTGCTCCTTTCTCAGTCACCCTCACTTCAGCTGCTCCTGTCATTCCTCTACTTCTGGACCTCTGTGTCCTTCTTGGCTTTCCGGGCTCACTTTTCATCCTAGGGGCATGTGTGGTGACTACAGCCTGTCACACAATTCTTCTAATTGGTGCCATTAAAAAGATCACCTGATCCTGGCTGACAAAATGGGTCTGTGGGTCAAGGAACTTCCCACCATGCCTAAGAGTCTGATCAATCCTGAGGACCTACTGATAAAAGGAAGAAATCTACTCCGGCAAGTTGTCCTCTGACTCACGTGTGTGCTGTGGGATGTACGCCCAACACCTCACAATAAATAAGTAAATGAATATCAATAGATGATAGATAGATAGATAGATAGATAGATAGATAGATAGATAGATGATTGATGTAGGTTTAAATGTATTTTATAATTATCTATTTAGATGCAGTGTATATATGTATTATTTTTGATTGGTTTGGTTTGGTTTTTTGTTTTTGTTTTTATTTTGCTTTTTGTTCTGCTGTGGCCAGGCACTACCCTACATCTTACCAAATAGTGGGTCTCATTTTCATTCCTGGGGTGACAGGATAAGAACTTAATCAAAGGCTGAGGAAGGCCCAGTAGGTATACTGCAAGCCTGAGAAGCTGAGTTTGAATTTCAGCACTTATATGAAAACCCAATGATGGGGCTACATACTGCTACCCCAGTGCTGGGGACATCTGGAATTCATTGGTCAACCAGTCTAGCCAAATAGAAGAGCTCTAGGCCACGGACAGGCACTGCCTCAAAAGCAAGGTGGACAGTGGCTAAGGAAGACAGCCAAGGACGACCACGGGCTCACACACACTCTTGGGCACAGATGTTAGTGCACATACACACATGTGTCCGTATGAACATGTATACAGACACACATGCAAAGAGGTGGACTGCATACAATTAACTGCCATGGAACAGCTAAAGCAGGTGATTGGGTGAAGCCTTTGTGAAAAGGTGGCACACAGTCAAGGTCTGGATGGCATCCCGGTGGCTGGGCCTGGCTGGTTCCTAGGTACTGATTGTGCTTGGCAGGCCCCTCCTGCTGTCCTACCTCATTCTTCATGGGGAGGTGCTGGAATCAAGAGTCCCTTCCTGTCTTCAGTGACCTTTGACCCTGGCTTAGAACTGCAGAACAATCCATATGCTAGCGTGCCTCCCAACCCTCAAACGTTTCATCTTTAAGCTCTAGGATGGCTACATCTGGAGATTTGGCCTTTGAGCATATAATTAAGGGAATAAAGAAAGTCATGGGGGCCTAGAGTCTTTGTCTAGGTCAGGTTAGTGTCCTTACAACAAGACACATCAGAGACCTGCTTTCTCCGCTTTTGCATCAAGAGATGGTGTTAGTTGCTTTGGATATTACTGTAACAAAATGCTTGAGGTAAGAAATGTCAGCACAAGAAAACAGGGCTCATCAAGCAGAGCAGGGTAGCAGTGGGAGGAGCGCGGCCTGCAGTGGGAGGGGCGCGGCCTGCAGTGGGAGGGGCACGGCCTGCAGTGGGAGGGGCGCGGCCTGCAGTGAGAGGGGCGCGGCCTGCAGTGAGAGGGGCGTGGCCTGCGCAGGCCAGGGTCTGAGATCGTGCTTGCTCTCAGGACGCTCAGAGCGCCGAATGCCACTGCTGACTGGCTCTTTTTTCCCCCTTTTACTTAGACTGAGACCTCAGCCCACAGGTGGGTCCCACCCACATGCAGGGTGGGTCTTTCCACATCAGTTAAGCCCCTCTGGAAACACCCACAGAGACACCCAGACCCAGGTCTCCAGTCAGTAAAGATTAACCACTGCAGAGACTTCTGAGTGCACAGCAAGCTGTTAGCTGTCTGCACACCAGGGAAAAAAACTTCGCCTGGATCTCAAACTTCCTGGCCTCCAGAACCATGAGGAATAAATTTGTTTTTTAATGAAACCTGTCTGAAAGTATTTTATAATAGAACCGTCTGAATAAAATATACACGTTAAAAAACAAGACAGGAACACACACACACACACACACACACACACACCCCTTAGGCTTCCCCCCCCCTTTCATGCGGACTGCATTTTTCAGAACAAGTCCTTTCCTCGTGGGTTCTGGTAGCACAGGTGGAACAGGATCAGAAACACGAGTGGAGCATGTTTTCACTCGTCTAGCGTGGAAATCTCTGTGGTCTTCCAGAATTTCATGCTCTTTGATTGGCCTTTAAGACCAGTTTTTGTCTCTGCTCGTCACCGACTCTCAGACTATTTTCTGATGTGCAGTCTTTTTCTTTAACTGAATGTATTTTCTCTAAGAGGTTTTAAAAATGGGAACCTATCACTGAGTTTCACATTATTCCACATCTGTACCGTTGGTCTGCCGCTTTCCAGCTGAAGCAGAAAGGCAAGTTTGGAACCAAAATTGGAAAGGTGGTTTAAGGAAACGTTTTCTCCTGGACTCTGCTGTCCACCCCCTCGCCTCCCCCGGTCTCTCTCTTTCTTTCTGTCTCTGTCTTTCTCTCTTTCTTTCTGTCTCTCTCTGTCTCTCTCTGTCTCTCTGTCTCTGTCTTTCTCTCTGTCTCTCTGTGTGTGTGTGTGTGTGTGTGTGTGTGTGTGTGTGTGTGTGTGTGTGTGAGTGTGTGTGTCCTCAAGGTTTATATATGAAATTGGGATCCCAACCATTGTTTATTTTGTGGAATACTGTCACGGGACGTGCCTGTTAATCTATAGGTTAAGTCTCACCTGTCTCCCAGTCAACCTGCGACAGCCAAATTCTGGGCACTGTCTATGGGAGCAGTGACATCAGGTAGAGATAAGATGATAAGACATTGACTTCTGCTGCCATGGGTAACTCACAGCTTCGGTGCTGGTCATAGGGAAGTCCTTGGCTCTCCCACAGGGAAACACCCTACTGGCATCATCCCTGGTGAATCAGAGGCAAGGCCCAGCATTTGTATCCAGGAAAAGCAGCTGCCAGGGCAGGAGAAGAAGCAAAGCTACACCTGGAGAGCACGAGGTGCCTGGCTGGTGGGACATGCTCAGACAGCTGAAGCAATGCCAGTGTAACCACTGTGAGATACTGGCATATCTGCACACACTCATGTACACATATGAACATGTATATGACTGTCATATCTGCACACAGTCATGTACACATATGCACATGTATGTATGTGAGTGAGGTGTTGTATCTGTCTCACGATGTAGCCTAGGCTGGCCTCAAAGTTGTGCTAATCCTCCTACCCCTGCCTTCCGAGTGCTGTGATCACAGGCGTGCACCATCAGTCTGGTCTTCCTTTCTGCTTCTAAATGGAACCTATTGATATGGTTTTATTTAAATTTTATTTCTTTATTTATTTATTTACTTGTTTGTTTGTTTGTTTGTTTGTTTGTTAAGTCAAATTCCATAGTTGAGGATGGTCTTGAACTTCTGGCCCTCTTGGTTAAGATTACACGTGTGAGCCACCACACCCACTTTATGCAGTACTGTGGCTCGAACTCAGGACTTCATATGTGGGAAGCAAGCACACTGCCAAGTGAGCTACACTGACAGCCCAGTCATTGAAGGACACAGAATGGAGCTGTGTCGATCACATTAGTGGATACTTCCCATTAGAGCTGCTGAGAAAGCTGGTAAAAAGGCATTGGTTGCACTTTGTGCCTAAATGGAGCACTGAGCAGAAGAATGACCATCAAGATGGTGAGTGACTAGGGAAGGTCCAGTGGTTAGACATGGCATGCCAGAGGGAAGGCACCTGTTACCCTGGGGAGCTAGGTTCTCACAACTTGAAGGTAAGGAGATTGGGGGAAGTCACCGAGACAGAGACCAGAAGGGAAATTTTTCAGAAAGTGAAGTGAGCTCCAGCTGCCTGGGAGACCAAATGGTAGCCCCCACAAAAAAGGGTCTGTGGTGAGAAGAACTCTCAAAGCTAGGACCAAGCCACAAAGGTCAGAGGAGCTTCTGCCTCAGAGATCGGGTGCAAACCGTACGAGCAGGTATTACAGATGCTACAAAAATGCAGACTGTGCGAGCAGGGTATTACAGGTGCTGCAGGATACAAGCAACTGAAGCTGCGGGCATTCTAACAGGCACAGGAATCTTGGGGGAAGAGAACAAAGGACAACCAGAGCAGGTGATGACCCCATCCCACCCCACCCCACCCCAGCAAAGTGTCAAAGAGAGGCCTGTTCAAGGCTTACTGGAGGGAGCAGACATCTCTGAGGGCTTAAAGATCCACATAGCTGTGACAGTGAAGCGGACCAGAGATAAATGTGACAGTGACACAGAAAATCAAGGAATGTGGGCTGGGACTCTGTTGGCTTCTCCCTAGGATCTTGAGCTCCTCCCGACCCCCACAATTTCTGGGATTCTCAATCCTTGCCTCCTCTCATGGCTTCCCTGAACCTCCTCTGAAGATGTCTCTCCTTCCGTGTGTCTGTCCATCCTAGGGAGTATCATATCCCTTGACTTGGGTAAGAACTATTTTGCTCCTATCTATCCCCACTCGCATAGGGTACATCTCCACTTGGCAGACGGACACTGTGTGGAGTCTCCAGGTGAGCTCACTCCCTTCCTGCTCTCTGTGCTTCTCCTGCAGTGGCTTTACCACCCACCACGTGCCCAGTGCAGAGTCCTTGTGGCTTTCTTCCTTCTCCCTGTTACTGGTAGTCACACAGTTATACACAAGGCAGACATACAATGTAGACACTTATGTGATACACACTAACACAGACACTGGAGAGCTGCTTCTGCCTCCATGGTGCTGGGATTACAGGCGTGTACCATAGGACCATGCCTGACAATACATTTCTTTGGAAATAACATGACATTCTATCCTTGCTTTAAAACATTCAAGAACTTCCCACAGCCTACTGGACACGACAGAAAAGCCTGGCCTGACCTAGGAGCCCTACATTCAGTGGCCTTGGCTAGATTTACTGGGAACTCCTTCTAGCACCCCACTTATATCTCAGGCTACAACCTCTCCATACTTTTATTGTCCCAACCTGCTGTGTCCTACTGACATCTTCTCTCCTTACAGTGTCTTTTGTCACTAGGGACCCCTATCTCTTTCAGCCTTTAACACACGCAGAGACAAAGGACAGACACCATGCCAAGCTCTGAAAGATCCAAGCCCGATTCTTACGTGCTGACCCTGGAGGAGAGCTTGGGTTGCAACTGTATTAGCATGTCCCCATTTGTGTCAGACTTTCCTGGAGTTTGAAGAGGACCAGAGATGGGGAGTAGAGGCAAAGGGACAAGGGAAGGGTTCCCTAAGTGTTTGACTAACCAGCCAAGAGAGAATTTGGGGGAATCTTTTTGAATAAGACATCCTGACAGAAGAGACTTTCTAGAAATATGGGTTGGTGGCATAGTTGTTCTTTGTATTCAGGCACCAGGACTTTTGCCAATACCAAAGTCTATAGATGCCCAAGTCCCTTAAAGAAATTGACATGGTGTCTTCCTGTAGCCAGCACAGTCTTTCCATGTAAATTTCCAGTGACACATAGTGGGAGTGGGATGTGAACGGCTGTGCTGTTCCATCTGTGCATGTTTGCTACCGTGCAGCGTTCTCCAGGGCTCCCATCCCATGCTGCTTGGAGGGATGACTTTAATCCGAGTGCATAAAGTGAAGAGGTTGGAAAGTCAAGTGGAACCAGGCATGGTGGCACACGCCTTTAATCCCAGCACTCGGGAGGCAGAGGCAGGCGGATTTCTGAGTTCGAAGCGAGCCTGGTCTACAAAGTGAATTCCAGGACAGCCAGGGCTATACAGAGAAACCCTGTCTCGGGGAAAAAAAAAAAGAAAAAAAAAGAAAAAGAAAAGAAGAGAAGAGAAGAGAAGAGAAGAGAAGAGAAGAGAAGAGAAGAGAAGAGAAGAGAAGAGAAGAGAAGAAGAAAGTCAGGTGGATGTCTTTGGCAAGACTGAAGGTACAACTTTGTGCATGTCTCTCCAGCCATTGGCTACGGTACCATGCTGTTGCTTTCCAAGTTCGTGCTCTAGAGCCAAACAATCAAACCACAGAAAGAGACTCTCTCTCAACGTTACCAGGAAAACCCTGCAGACAGATTACGAGACTAGAAGATCATTAACTGTCCAGGTGTGGTGATTAAATTTGAGAAAATAGTGTCAGACATTCGAATGCTTGGTCTCAGGTTGGTGGCACGGTTTTGTTATGGGAAGTGTGCTGTGGAGAGTTTACAGACTTGTGGCATCTTGAGTTTGCTCTCTCTGCTTTATGCTTGGCTTTCAAGATGCTAACCCTCTACAACGCCCCCCCTCCCCATTGCCTCTGTTCCCCCACCACAGACTCTGACTCTCTGACTCTGATAAGCCCAAATAAACTCATTATTCTATGAGTTACCTCGGTCCTGGTGCTTTATCACAGCAATAGAAAAGTAATTAATATACCAGGATCTTGTGAAGGTGTAATTAGAGTGACTCTGGAATGGTTTGCCATTTAACCTCAAAGACTAGGGACTTAGGATAAATCAAAGATGCTTCTATTACATAAGGGGATAAGAAGCCTCAATCTTCATCACCTTTGCGATGGTAGGGCTGAAGGTAGAAGGTGGATACAGAAAGCCCGGTGTATCTGTAGGTGAATGCTCTACAAAAAGTATTTTTAAACTAACTATATGTAAGAAAGAGACTTCTACAGGTTTCTGAAATGACACTAGGGGCCTGTGGCTCATTCACTCAAACTGTCCTTGGTGAGACAGGCTAAGATGGCAGCAGCCTGCAAGACCTTGTCCCGGGCTTGGTATCAGCTGCTCTCCACAGTAGCTACTTAAGGGTTATAATCCCCACCCTTCAGATAAGGAAAAAGGAAACCCAAAGAGTGCATGTTATCCCCAGAGGGTCACATAGCTTAGACCACAGCGGAGCTGAGATTCCAGATCAGTTCTCCAAAGCTGAATTTCTGGACTAGATTAATTTCCCCACTGTTGTCACAAACAACAGCCAACAAAAGCAAAGGATGAAAAGGTTTATCTGGGCTCCACTTGAAGGTCCAGTCCATCATAACAGGAAGACACTGTAGTAGGAGAGTGAGACAACCATTCACAGCTCTGCAGAGAGAGGTGAACAGGCCTCCCAGATCACTTCCTCCTCCTTACTCTGTCCAGGACTCCAGCCCTTGGACTGGTGCTGCCTGCATTTCCGGCAGACATTCCCACCTCGGCTAACCTAATCTGGACACTTCTTTCATTAACACACCGGAAGGCTTGTCTCTTTTGGTGATCAGTATTGACTGACTCGTGGGCGTCACTCCTGGGGTGGGCTGGTTGCTGATCACACAGCAGCTTCTGAATACTTTCGTGGTCTAGAATCATCTCCAGAAAGGTGAAGAGGCCTCGCCTCCCAGGAACAACTGTTCCCCTTGTAATTTGAAAGATGCTGAGAGATTGAATGGAGTCAACTGTAGCTCAACTTCTCTCTCGCCCTGGAACTGGTAGAGTGGTGGTGACCACACTGGGTGGGCTGACCCCATAATAGAAGACTTAGCACATTTCTCAGCCCTGCCCACATGCTCACCGCCTCCTCCTCACAGCTAACCTCAGTACCACCCCCGGCAATCTGGATCATCTGCCTGTGAGCGAGAGCTGCCTTTATGCTCAGAGGCTCAGATGGCCAAAGATGCAGGTGGAAGCTCTGGAATGTGGCTGACATCTTGGGACAAATGGGGACCCGAGCTAGGAGGAGGGCACTCAGAAGGGGTATAGGGTACGTGAAACCCCCGGCCCCTCAGCCGGAAGCATGGAAAGGGGGGAAAAGAATGAAGGCTCAGTTTTACAAACTCAGTCTTGCTGGCATGTCAGCTGTTTTGGACAAGTCTGGAGACACACAGGGGACCTGTGCAGTCAGCAAGAGGGAAAGGAAAGCGGTGACTAGTTTGGGAAGCCAGCAGCAGGATCCAGGTTCAGAACCCTGGTCTACAACCTAGCCACTGTGGAATCACATCAGAGGCAGCGGGTGAGGCTCTTATGGGATCCAACCCTGGGTCTAAAGCAAAGAATCCTTGTGGCATTCTCATCTATTACAAAGCTCACGCGTGTGTGTGTGTGCGCGCACACACACACACACACACACACACACTCACACACACACCTTGTTTTGTGAATCAGGGCCCCTCACTGACCTGGAACTTGTCATTTCATCTAGGCTGGCTGACCAGCAAAACCCACAGATCTGCTTATCTCTAAAATTACAGGCACATGCCACCATACCTGACTTGGTAATGTGACTTCTGGGGGGTCGAACTCAGGTACCATGCTTATGCAGTGAGCATTTACCAAATGAGCCCTCTCTCTAGAACCTATATAAGCAATTAGAGTCACAGCAAAGTGTCGATCTGGGAGCATTCTACCAACTCAGCTTCCCACAACCGTGTATTGGCAAATAGTGGCAACGGTCTGGTTGCTAGGCTGCCCTACCCGTGCCCAGATACAGAGCCACAAATAAGTGAGCATGAGTCTTCCATGGGGCTTTGAGCAGCTATGTGCTCAGTCTCTGAAAGGAGAATGGAGCCTGGGACCCTTTCGAGTTCCATTTTGGGTTCAGAACATAGAGGTATGTCGCACCACTAGCCCAGCCTGGCACTGAGAAAGACCTTAGAAAAGTTGCTCCAGTCCTGGACCTGACATGCCCAGGTCAAAGGAGAGCACTGCCTGTAGCCTTCCACAAGGAACATGGGTTTCATTCTTTGAATCAAAACAGCCACTAGATAAGGTCACTTTTCGGCCATGTGAGAACAAATCCCATTGGCTGCCATGGATACCTCAGAGGAGAAGAACATTGCAACCATGACCAACCATGTCAGGCTTCTACATCTGTGTCCCGTCCATTCTCCCAGAAATACATCCATCCCCTGGGATCCCTGCCTAGCCTACTTGGCACATTCCAAGCCAGTGGGGAACCTTGTCTCAAAGTCAGGGTGCTGAACATCTTTGGCAAGCATTTTACCAAAATGAGAAAACCCTCCAGCCCCCATTATAAGCAATTCGAATCACACCAAAATGCCATTCTGAAACAATTCTGAAAACACCCCCTCCCCAATCCTGCAAAAGAAATACTGTACTGTGGAAAGTAGGAATGGTCTGCTTGCCAGGCTGACCTGTGACAATCACATGGGCATGAAGAACAACAGCTAACTTTGTCCTCTGTCTCTGTATACATGCGTACACAGGTGCACCTGCACACACAGGAACACACACAGGCACACATCGGCACATACACACATTTTAAAGAGATGCTCTCTACCACCCAATTGACCTTGTTTTTGCATTTTACCTGCCCCATGAAGCTTCACCTTCCCTTCACCATGCTGAGTGTCACCCCTATATCCCCACCCCCAAATCCTCCCAATCCCTGCCCCCAAACTTTCTTTTTCTACACTCTTGCCTGCTGTGGCAGTCTGAATAAATCTATATCATAAGAGGTGAGTTCTTGGTAGTCTTTGGCTGGTGGATATCAGCGGGGCTATTGTAAGGTTGAATAGCTCACAGCTGTGCCTGGTGTGTAGGGCGCCATTGTTGTTGGGATATTCTGGGATCTTTCTAATCTACTTACCATGAAGAGAGTTACTTAGAAGAGTTACTCATCCCAGTAACTGTTCATTATTCAAAGCAAGTGAGACCTGGGTACAAATAGACAGGATGTCACCTGGAGCTTGTTGGGCATGCAGACTCTTCTGAACCAAGTCAGACTCACACTTATTAAACACATGCTCTACCATGGAAGGGTGTGTGTGTGTGTGTGTGTGTGTGTGTGTGTGTTGAAACAAAATATTATGTGACCTAGACTGGCCTCAAATACTACATAGGGAGCATGACCTTAAACGCCTGATCTTCCTGCCAATGGTGGGGTCATAGGTGCGGGCCACATGACCAGTATACACAGTTTTGGGGACTGAACCCAGGGCTTGATTCATGGGGGACAAGTCTCTACCAATTGATCCACATTTCAGTTCCCAATGTGGTTTTTGTTTTGATTTTTAAAATTTTTAATGACTTTAAGTTTTATTTTGCATGAGTGCCTTGCCTACATGTATGTATGTTCGTCACATACATGCCTGGTACCCTCTAAGGTAAGAAAAGGGAGTCAGAATCCCTGAAATTGTGGTTATAGCCATGTGGGTACTGGTAACCAAACCCAGGTCTTCTTCAAGAATAGCCAGTGCCCATAACCACTGAGCCACTTTGCCAGCCCCCAGTGTAGCTTTTCAAAAGGCTATAGGTGTATGTGTGTTGTGAGGGGCAGATTTCTCTTACATTCATGAAAAGCACAGCTGTGGCATTAGAGACTCGCCTCGGTCACATGCTCAGATGGTGTGGAGGGTATGATTAAAGAATTACTGCCCAAAGGCATCTAAACCAAGACCAGATCCGTGGGGATTTCCCAGAAGTAGGTGAAAGGAAGCCAAGCTTGCTCAGGGAGTGTGTCCAAGGCTAGGGGACCGTACGTGCACCTACCATTCACGAGCAGTTCCAGCATAGAGAACAAAGAAATGAACAATTTCATCCTTGGATCTTCATGTTTTCCCACCCCAGCCCTGGGATGCAGCAGAGTTCATTGTTGTTCTCTCCTTGTGGAGAGGAAACTGAGTCTCCAAGATACACTGGCTTCTGTTCAATTTCACTAGGGTGTCACAGAGTAGAGATGAATGGATCAGAGATCGGGTTGAAACAAGTGGTAAATCCTAACCACCAGGGACAAAGTTTAAAGGCTAAGAAACGAAAACCCTCACAAACTAAGAAAAGCAATTAAACGTTGTTCATCAGTACTAGAAGACTTAAACCAGAGACTTGCATAGATCTTCTAAGAACACTACCACAGAGCTACATGCCAGCTGTTTTATAATTAATTGGGAGACAAGGTCTTGTGGAATGCTCTAGACCTATCTTGGACCCTGGTCATCCATGTTTTAGCCTCCCTGGTAGCTGGGGATATAGGAATTCACCACCTTGTTCTGCTCAAAATAAGCAACAGTTTAATGTAGTGTTTTGAGGAGAATCAAAATTAGCTCAAAGAAATGGTGAGAAACAAAAACTGAAAACACTAGATTAGGACAGGGTCTAAGGTAGCTGCCCCCAGGGGCAGGAGGGAAGCAGGAGAAGCACGGGGACCCCCCCACCTCCATTGTTTTGAGATTGGGTCTCGTGGTATTCAGGCCGGCCTAGAATCTACTACGTAGGCAAAGATGATTTTGGATTTCTGATCCTCCTGCCTCCACCCACAGAGTGCTGGGTTTATAGGCGAGAACCATCACAGTCAGATATATGCAGTCCAAGGGATGGAAGCCTGGGTCTCGGGAACGCTGGGCAAGCATCCCACCAAGGGAGCTATGCTCCCCAGTCCTGGGATTCTGTCTCTAGTGATAGGCTTTTCTGTTTAGCAATAGGTTGAAGAAAACAATTGATTTATTTTTCTCTGTGTGAGACTACCTACATGTATGTACACAGCACATTCTTGCAGTGCTCTAGAAGGCCAGAAGGGTGTCAGATTACCTTAAACTGGGGTTACAGACCCTTGGGAGCCATGTGGGTGCTGGGGACCAAGCACAGCCAGTGCTCTTAACTGCTGAACCATGTCTTCAGCTCACGATAGATTTACAATATAATAATAATCATATGTTTTCAAATATTCCCTCTTGCTTCCTGGGTGTCTTTAAATATCACCACTGTCCCCTCTTCTACAGCCCTTAGAGGGTATTGGGTATGTGACTTGAGGAATTGTACTATTTGGCTTTAAATCCTGGGGCCTTCCCCACTGTGTTCTCTGGGGCAACCCACAGTCCCCAGCTCTTGCTTCTCTGTAACACTGAGGAACAAAGTTCACCTTAGGAAGCCAAAGAAGGACACAACACTGCAGTTCAAATGCCGAGCTCTGCAGTTCTTGTTCCCCCAAGGACCAAGTTTAAAGCCTCTCAAGATGGACATCAGGTTTTGTTTTGTTCTTTAGAAATCATCTATGAGCACAAAATTTAATTATGTGACTCACAAACACGATCACATCACTCTGCCAGTTTTAGCTCAGCCTTTCCTTGTAGCTTGATGCCCCGTTCCTCCTCTTTTCCTCCCATTCCTTCCATGTCTTATAACCATATTGACATCCCTGCACTGGACATGGCAGTTATCTGTAATTCCAGTAATGGAGGAGGCTGACACAAGAGGATCTGACGCTCAAAGCCACTCTGGGCTATGTGACAAAACTCCGTATCAAAAATTTTTGAATAACTATCCTTTACAAACCCCTGAGAAATCCAATATGTTTGTTTTTGTATATTTCTCCCTGTTTCTGTAATGAGATATGGACACCACACACTATTGTGTGCAAACATACTCACACTTAGATATGAAGGTCAGGACTCATGGTTCATAAGACAGGATGATGTCATGAAGACTTTTCTGATGGAGGATACCCTGGCAATCCCGATGGCTCTGCTCTGTCGGTCAGCACCAGTACATGGGTCCTTAACACAGACTCAACCTCCTGTTCTGTATGGACGAGATTGCACTCAGTCTCACTTGCTGCCGTTAAGGATCCTGATTGTAGGTTCTGATGCTACTGATTCATTTTTCCAGGTCTAGAGCATTAAATAAATGGAATCTCACACAGCTAGGACTCGGCTATAGATGGATTATTTTGTCAGCATAACACTTTTTAGGTTGACATCTGTCTTAGTTCCTTTGGCTCTCAGTTTGAGGTCACAGTCCTGCAAGGCAGGGCAGCCACAGCCACAGGAACTTCAGACAGCTGGTCACTTGGCATCTTCAGCCAAGATGCACACAGTAGCAGGTGTTTGTCCTCAGCTCATTTTCCTCCTTATTATGTAGCTCAGTATCCCAGCCCAAGGAATGATGCCACCAACAGTAGACGTGTCTTCCCATCTCAATCCTCCTAATACAGATAATCCCTCAATGACATTTCAGGAGAACAGTCTCCTAGTTGATCCTAGATCAGGGTGGTCCCTCAGATCAAGTTAACAGTTAAGTTTAACAATCACCGTGTTGTGTGTAAAATAGTTCTGTTCCTTGATGAGTGGTCTTCCACTATACACATATGTGACACTTTATTCTTAGCTCTATTTTAAATAGATACTGCCTAGATCTTAACCCAAATGCTACAAACATCACGTGTCTGACCATAACATATATTGTAGGAAGTTTTGATTTTGGCAGGCTTGATGGACCTGGTGTTGTGTGTCATTAATTTTTGTTATTATGGCAAATCATAGCATATTTATGTACGATTGTCTAGATTTATGCCTCTCTAAACTCTCCTCCCCTTTGCTTTATTTGTCTGTGTCTCCAGTTTCTAAAGTCACTTCCTCTGTTATATAAGCTATTTGTCTTTTTTTTTTCAAGACAGGATTTCTCTGTATAGCCCTGGCTGTCCTGGAACTTACTTTGTAGACAAGGCTGGCCTCGAACTCAGAAATCCGCCTGCCTCTGCCTCCCAAGTGCTGGGATTAAAGGCGTGCGCTACCACGCCCAGCATGCTATTTGTCTTTTTAATTATAAGGGTTTTTTTAACCCCAAATCTATCATTTGTGACAAATTTATTTATAATACCATATTTGTTAAATAGCCATCACATGGGGAGTAAATTTCAAATTTTGTATCTTAATTTTCAAATAATAATTGTATGTGTTATGAGATCATATACATTTTCCATATGCCATCTTTATCTTTTTATGGTCTCTGTGTTTTCCAGTCTTAATTTTTTTCTTGGTCTCTATGTTAACTATGAAGTCTTCTAGATATTGCTGTAATAATTTGTTTTGTTGTTCTAACTTAATACTTTGGGGGATGTGTTTTTGTGGGAGGTTATTTTATTTTAGATGGATAGCCGGTTGTTCTGGTATTGTTCTGTGCATAATGTATCTTCTCACTAAGCTGAACTGCACCTTTGATGTATAATGAGTATTAAATTCTCATATAGAAGAATGTTCTGGATTCTCTTTTCTTTCCCACTGATCGTTCTTAGTCTCACACCCATACAGCCCCATTTCATGTGAGCTTTACACTGTCCTCTAGGTCTGGAGATGCAATTCCCTTTTGCTGCTTCTCTTCATTCTTTCGTCTGCTCTTCCAGAGAAGCTGGAAGTCATTTAGTGTCCTGCCACCCTGTGGTTTACACTTTAGGAGCCACTCTTCTAAACAAACGGATTCTTGTTTTGCCCTTTGAAAAAGTCAATGTCATTCTGACCTCAGGGCCTTTGCACAGGGTCGTCCCTCAACTGACCTCTCCAAATAATGCTATCTTCTCCCTCCCTCATCCTTAAGGCTCCAGTTCAAACATCTCTTTCACAGGCCAGTGCCCCAGGTTCCAGCTGCCATTCTTCTCTGGACCCTGAGTAAACCTAAATATTCTCACCACGGCTTTTACTGAAACTTGAAATAACATGTTTAGCCCTTGATATATGCTCCTCTAAGAAGGCAAACTTCTGTCCCAGACATCTCTTCTACCTCATACTCCCTCACTCAGTCCACAGCTGAGCAATGTCCTCAGTGGATCAAACTAGTCAGTGAGTGAATGCTCTCTGAGTCAGGGACTGGTTAGCAGCACTTGTTAGCTAGCTGTGCTGAGGCCAATGTCCTGGACTGCGCTGTGCTGTAGGTGATTTTCCAGTTTCTTGAACAAAACACCTGATTGAACAACTAAAGGGAGGGAAGATTCACTTCCCTCAGTCTCAGAGGATTCCATGTGAGCTGGAGTGGCTGGCTGGAAGAAATGTCTACCAACATGCAAAACAGATCAGAGTGGAGAAGTAACAGAAAGAGGTCAGATAGAGCCCCCAGGGCACCACAAGATCTCCTTCCCCAGCCCAAGCCCACCTTCTACAGTCACACACCATCCCAGTCACTCTGGCAGAGGATTCCGCCATGTCTCATATCAGTTTTCAGGAGCTAATTGTCTCTGGAGAAACTCTCACATAGAGACCTGAGGTGTGAAACCTAGACCATCCTCCATCCAACCTAGTTGACCACACCAGGTATGGTGGCACAGTCCTGCAATCCCAGCGTTCATGTCATGGTGGCAATAGGGGAAAGAGGATCAAGACTTCAGTGTCCTTCTTGGCTACATAGTGAGTTCCAAGCCAGTCCGGACTACATCAGACCCTGCCTCAAAAATAAAATAAAACAGGCTACTGAGACATTTCTGTGGTTAAAGGCACGTGTTTGCCAAGCCTGGTGACAGGATTTTAATCCCTGGGGTCCATATTATGGAAGGAAAGAGAATGGACTCCTGACCTCTACACACATCATGACCTCTCCCCTCACATACCGCAGATATAGATGACCATACTGAAGAATGTTTAAATACGTAAAATCAACCACGACAACTTCTCCCTTCCCTCCATCTTCTACTCGTCCAGATTTTATTGCCAATGAAGTGGGGCGGAGGTGACTAAGGGCAAAGCCATAGCTACTGAAGGGAAATTGTTCTGAGCTTCCTGCCTCTGAGTGTGCCTTGGGCTCCTCATCATCTGTGCTCCAGAAAGACAACCCCAGCTCTTCCTGTTCAGCTGGGACTGCCTCCGACTTCCTGAGACTGTAAAATCTTTCTTATTTATTCACTCAGTGAAAGTCCCCTGGTCCCTCAGCAAATACAGAGGCTTTGCAGAACCTTGAAAAGTCATCAGAAAGTCTCCAGCCATTATGAGCCACAGTTTAAAAAAAAAAAAAAGAACCACTCTGAACTCACAAAATTATCATTCTGCCCCAGATTTAAACCCAGTTGCAGAGATTGTAGTATACGTTCTGTGGTTCTGGCTGAGAGGGCAATTTAATTAGAAGCCTCTGTCTCTAGGCACTTGTAACAACACCCCACCTCACCCCCAAAAATAATTCTCCAGGATGAAATTCATGCCGCCTCTCAGCCTAAAGGTATATTTTCCTGTAGCGTGTTGAGTAAGATTTCATTTACGCTATTTTAAAAATTCTAGTAAAAGGGCAAAGGGGGGGGGGAATTTCACCACTTAAGAAATCACTCAGATAGTTTTTTTTTTAACTTGAAAAAAAAAAAAACTCAATGCAAAGTGATTTCTTAAGAACTTTCAAGTTGCCTCTCTCCATGCCTTTGGCATGTATGAAGAAATTTTGTTGAGCTGTAATGAAGTCGTTTCCCAAATGTATGTTGTTTGGATGGAGATTCATTTCCACCTTTTAAAAGCAACTAGCATAGAAGTGGCCTGTAGGGAATTATAAAATCACATCCATGATAAAAGGGTTGTGTGTGCACATTTGTGCATGTGTGTTTGTGTGTACTTGACCTTTCTATGAAAATGGCCTAAGAAGTCATTGAGAGTCAGGCCCTTCTTTTACAGATCAGAAAATTCATGTCCAGGGAGTTTTAGCCTGAGTGAAAACCTTCATGATGGTGGAAGTGAGCGCCACACAGAACCCAGTAGATGTCAGAAGGCCCCTTGCCCAGGGGAAGGTTATAATCACACAGATCTGGCAATCATTGAGGGGAGGCACTCATCCTGGCAGATCATGTAAGGGGAAACCGGAGGGGCCCAGGCAGTCTCCTGGCAGCCTGCCTGCCTCTGTGGGCACTAGTATGCCTTCTTCCACCCATGCGTGGAAAAGCAATTCTACCACTGAGTTCCCAGCCTCCATGGGGGATCAGGTGCTTCTTCCTGTGTGAGTATATGCAGTCATGGCTTCCATCAAAGTGGCTAGACCTGTAATCCCAACACCTGAGAGGTGGAGCCAGGAGGATCAGAAGTCCAAGGTCACACTCAGCTACACAGGAGGTTTGAGGACAGCTTGGGCTACATGAGATCTGTCTCAAAAAAAAAACATATAAACAAACATACATACAAAACAAAACAAAAAAAAAAACACAAAAATATAAAAGAGCTACAACTAGCGGCTCAGGCCTGTAAACCCAGCTCTTCAGGACGCTTAGGTAGGAGGGTCCCAATTTCAAGGCCTGCCTGAGGCATAGGGCAAGTTCAAGACCAACCTGGGCAGCTTCATGGGACTGTCCCAAAGTAATAAATAAATAGATCTGTGACTGAAGCTTGTTGATGGAGCATGTGTTCCAGAGACCCTGGGCTTAATTCCGGTCCTTAAAGAAAAAACAGGCCAGGAATTTTTAGACCAGACAACTTATGTGCAAGTAACCCTCCCTTTTATCAAACTATATCACTAAAAATTGGATATAGACATAAACTTAAATTTAAATGAATGCTAAATTTCACAGTGTTGAAGTGTTCCATTGTGATTCTTTTTTTTTGTTTGTTTTTGTTTTGTTTTTTTTGAGACAGGGTTTTTCTGTATAGCCCTGGCTGTCCTGGAACTCACTCTGTAGACCAGGCTGGCCTCGAACTCAGAAATCCGCCTGCCTCTGTCTCCTAAGTGCTGGAATTAAAGGCGTGCGCCACCACGCCCAGCTTGTGGTTCTTTTATTAACCAACCACAAATAATTAATGGGCAGTTGGGTGGCCAAAGATATATGTTAACATTTCCACAGAGTTTTCCTGAAACTGAGGGAGTGGTAGCTTTGGACTGTGTTGTCCTTTAAAATGATGTTACACGATCACAGCATATGAATTACTTGGTGCACGGTTTTCTGTCATATCTTCCAGTTCTGTTATGTGAGATTACGTAAGGCCATTTTCACAGGAATTTGTAATCATACATTGACACTCCAGCTCATAACACTACTCTCACTTTTCTGCTACATTAAGCCCCTTTGTTTCCTAAACACCATTGATTCTGTTTTCATTGCATGTGTGCATATGTGGTTTATGCATCTGTAATGTCCAGGGCCTGATGGGAGGAAGCATGTGATGCTGGTCCTTCTAGGATGGACCTTGTTCACTTACCATGATGACCTTGATTACATCCATTTTCCTGCAAAGGGCATAAGTTCATTCTTCTGGAAAAAGTTCCCGTGGGTATAAAGTACCACATTTTCCTTTATCTACTCCAACAGCTAGGTTACAGCCATAACATACATATTGTGAGCCTTTTTTCATGGTGTACAGTGTTTTGACCACAACGTGCATTATAGTTCCACTGTTTCATTCAAATGTGCCGTGTGCAATTGTACAGAAACAGTGAACATGCAAACATGATGTTTTCAGAGCAATTCAGATTATACACAGTAAAAATTTGTGATCAGCAACCCAAAAGATATGAGATGCTTTCCAAGACCTGAAAGCAATAAAACCGTAAGAAAAGAGGGCTGGCAAAATGGTTCAGTTTGTAAGGAGGCTTGCTGCCAAGTCTGGCGACCTGAGTTCAATTCTCAGTTACCATCTGGTGGATGGAGAATAATTCTCCTGAACATAATTGTCTACCTCTACACCATTGCCATGGCAAATGTACACACACACACACAGAAAAAGAGAGAGAGAGAGAGAGAGAGAGAGAGAGAGAGAGAGTTGCAGAAGTAAATAAATTAAAAATTTTAAATCATAAGAAAAACATAAGGCAGTAGAAGATGATACATGATGGGCTGGAGAAATGGTTCCATGGTTAAGACCACAAGCTGCTCTTAGAAAGGTCCTGAGTTCAATTCCCAGCAACCACATGCTGGCTTACAACCATATATAGTGAGATCTAGTGCCCACTTCTGGCAAGCAGGTATACATGCAGATAGAGCATTCATATACATAAAATAAATAAACCTTTAAAAAAATTAAAAAGGTCAAAGAAAGTAAAAAAAATTAGTAAAAAGGAAGATGATACATGGTATATGAATTTCAGTGTGAAGTTTGAAGTTCAAAGCTGATATAATCTAGGAACACTGTAGCCCATTCAGGAGATCCTGAGGCCAGTCAGGAAAGATTGCAGAGGAGGTGGGACATAAATTAGGCCTGGCAGTCTTCAGAAGATGTGCTGCCACCATGGTGCCTTCTCTCTGTTTCTGTGGCCTATCAAGTGACTTCCTAGCCTGGGGCCTTTGCATAGGCTGCAGCCTTTGCCTCAAATGTTCTTTTGCTATCTGCCTCAGTTCCTGTTTGTCAGTAAGCATGATTCCTTCAACACGCTCCTGCCTATCTACCCAGGCAGCCCTCCCTCCACTCAAATCCTTTCTTCTATTCTGTCTTCTTTTCCTCAGTAGACAGCACCAGTATAACTGTCTTGTCTTGGTACGACTCCTCCATCCAAGTCCTGTGATGAGAGCATAGCTTTGTGACAGAGGACATGTCTAGCACAGGCTTAGGCAGTTAGGTTGCAAGCAGCAGAAACCCCACTTGAACCAGCTGCAACAATAACATTTTCTTGGCTTCTGATACCATAAGTCCCAACATACCATGTCATTAAGGAAAGATGGCTATTTGCCACAGTGTTGGCTTCAGTTTGAACCTCATTCTCCACGCCATGGGGCAATGCTTTCCAAGGGTTTGAGAGGAGTCTTGAATGCCTCTGATCAGACTAACTCGAATCTTTTCACAAACTTTCTCCAAAGCCATAGTAGTAGATCCAAAGAGAGGAACCATGGATTGCCTGAACCAGGATGAAGGGCATAGATATATAAAACAAGAAGGAAATGCTGGGAAGATGAACTATAGAGAAGGGCATCTAACCAACTTCCAACCTTGAATGCATGAAGATGTGTAAGGCCTCAGTATAAAGAAGCTGCTTCTTCTTCTTCTTCTTCTTCTTCTTCTTCTTCTTCTTCTTCTTCTTCTTCTTCTTCTTCTTCTTCTTCTTCACTTCCTCCTCCTCCTCCTCGTCCTCCTCCTTCTCCCTTCTTCTCTTCCTATTCTTATTCTTATTGTTTTTCTTCTCTCAAAAGGGTCTTGTGTATCTTGTGTATCCCAAGCTGCTAATCCTGCTTCAGCCTCCTAATTGCTGGAGCCACAAGTTCCACATCCAGCTAGTGCTGAAGACTTTAGAGGGAGTGTTTAGTCGTCATGTGGTAAGCGATAGAGCAAGGGAGAGGCCCCAGAACTGCATAATCTAACGAACAAAGTGTTGTGGGAAAGTTTGGTAGAACTTTGTAGACTCAGTGAGAAGAGATGAAAGAATGGAGAGGGGCATGTTGAGTCGTTGGGCAAAGGGAAAGATCTGGAGCCAAGGAAGGCTATTAAGAACAGTCTAAGTAAGCAGGTAAGATAAATAGAAGATACATACAGGGCTGGGCCTGTAGTCAAGGAACAGTGCTTGTCTAGCATGCACCAGACAAGGGGGTACATCCCAAGCACCACATAAAGCAGCCATGACATATCCCTGTAATACCAGTACCTGAGGGATAGAGGCAGGAGCTGAGAACACCAAAGTGCATTCAAAAGGCTACATGAGACCTTGTCTTAAAATCAGTCCATCAACCCATAGATGTATTCTCTAGCATGAGGTAGAGAAGCTGTGCACATCTCTAAGAAGAAGCCATCTGCTGAGGGACTGGAAAACCTGGATGGACGTGCCCATCCTGTGTACCCTCTCATCCCTGGTCATGCCCACATTTCCTGATCTATAGAGATGTGCCTTTGACAAGTCCAAAGACCTCCAGGCATCTCCCCAGAGTTGGTGGCCTCCTAACCTGCTTTATGCTCCTACATCTTTGAGAATCTGTCGAACTCCCAAATGAGCACATGCCATTATTTCCAGTAAGACCCCCTCTCCNCCATCCTGTGTACCCTCTCATCCCTGGTCATGCCCACATTTCCTGATCTATAGAGATGTGCCTTTGACAAGTCCAAAGACCTCCAGGCATCTCCCCAGAGTTGGTGGCCTCCTAACCTGCTTTATGCTCCTACATCTTTGAGAATCTGTCGAACTCCCAAATGAGCACATGCCATTATTTCCAGTAAGACCCCCTCTCCCGTTTTGCTGTTCACCTCAGACCATAGTGGAAGGACTCCAGGCTTCCCTCCCGTCCAGATGAGAAGGAGGACACAGTAGGCTTCCAGTAGGCTTGCCTAGAGAAATGGATTTAGGGGACGATGGTGGCTTTGAAATGTCTGTCATTGAAGGGACCAAATTCTGAACAGAAGTAACTTTAGCTGTATGGGAACAGGTTTGGTTTAGCTCACTTAAATGGTAGAGAAGGCTTGGCAGCTGCAGTAGCTTGGCCCATGACAGCAGAAGCTTGCAAAATGTCTTATTCTCGGTTGATGACTGTGAAATAGAGAGCTTCAGCCAGAAGCAGGCTAAGCGGTGACTCGGAAAAGCCCACCCCTACTCAGAGGCCTGCCCATGCCAGCCTTCCTCTTATCCTGGCATGTTTCAGAAACTTCTCAACAGTATTGGTAACAGGTGACCAAGAGCTCAAACACGTGATGCCTTGGAGGGAACTCACACTCAACACACCTATTCACTGCTCCCCGCAACATACACACCTATACCCTAGGAGCAGCAAAAGTGAGGAGAAATGGCTGTTCTTGGAAGTCTGCTATGTTGATGACAAGTTATCTACTTCATCCCTTAAACAGCATATGGTGTCAGGCACCCAAATTGGACTGGGGATGTCACTTGGCAGAAGTATGGTGGACATTTTTCACTTCCATTATTTTTAGTTATCAATTTCAAAACCTAAGCACATATTCTTTTTTATACACCCAGAGGCAAAAATTCACAAACAAAGTCAAGGAATGTGTACTTCTTGGAGGAGGGAGGATTGTCAGTGCTGGGGGGATTGTCAGTGCTGGGGGATTGTCAGTGATGATCTCACACAGGAAGCTTGCACTGAGCACCCCATCAGTGACTGGCTCTAGTTTCTAACCAGGAGGAGCTGGCTAACCTGCTTAGCACAGAAAGGTGCTTTGAAGGGTTTGGAAAGAGCAGAGACATGCAAGCATCATATGTTAAGGCTAAACTCTGTCCTCTCATGTTGGAAATTAGAGGACTGGGCTATACCCTGGGGCAGAGCACTTACTGGAGTATGGGGGAGGCTCTGGGTTTGATTCCCCAGGTTTGTAATGTCCACACACATCCAACCCAGACACCACTTACCATGTATAGCTTCTCAGATAGCAACAGTTCCTTTAATTCTAGCTGGGTAATAAGAACCCTGATTTGCAAAATGAAAAAACAACAACAAACAAACAAACAAACAGCTGAAAGAGAACATTGGCTGGATCTACAACACATTAAATTCTGTACAAATCCAAAGGAAACTGAGCAAGTGAGTCCTGATCCTTCCCTTAGCATTTATGTTTCTCCTTGTCATGAGACTTTGTCTGAGGAGGATAGAAATGGGGGTGCTTAATTATAATCTCTTTCAGTCCTTCACTTGTGATTCCTGAAGATGGAGGTAAGGTCTACCAATCGGTACTACTCATGGGCTCTCCAACACCATCTTGCTTACCATGCCATAACTCTAACCAAGCAAAGAGAGCCAACAGCTTCCTAAAGCATCCAGCCATCCAGCTGGCATCCTGTAAGCTCAAGCCCCGGGGGCCTTTCCACTTGGGCCACACCCAAGGGCGCCACCACCCATCTACACAGCTGTTTTGAAGAGACTTGTACCACGTCTTTTTCAGATGAGAAAAATAAGATTTAAAAAGATGAAATGAATTGCTCGAGGTCATGTGGCACTCACTGGCAGTCTCTCTTTTTTCTCTCTCTCTCTCTTTAGCCTTTTAACTTCTTAATCATCCAACTCTAGTGGGTGTTTCTAACTCATGACTATAGTCTTAATGCCCAGCATAGGAAGAACACACAAAGGCAGAGTTATTTTCTGAGCTGTGTTGAGGGTGATAGGTTAAAAGTTCACATGGTCAGCTGGCTTTCTTGTCTCTATCTTTTCTTTCCCCCTTCCCTTCCCTTTCCTTTCCTTCTTTCTCCCCAACCCCAACTTCTTTTTCTTCTTTTCCTGTCTCTTATTGCTCGGACCTGTGGTTTAGAGATAGAGGCAAGTACATTCAGCTGAGCTCCTTTTCTCATTTAATTCTCTGTCTTTGTCTCTCTGTCTGTCTGTCTGTCTGTCTGTCTGTCTCTCTCTCTCTCTCTCTCTCTCTATATATATATATATATACATATATATCTGTGTGTATGTACATATATACACATATGCATATATATATATATACACATATACATATGTACACACACATATCCTATATATGTCCAACTTTCATTTTAATTATGACATTCAGGAGACCTGCACACCACACTCTAAGTGCCAAATCATCTTGTCCCTTTTCTGTGTCTGTGGCATAGTTTGAAAAATTAAAAGCATTAAAATGATACCATTGGTTAACTTAAAATACCTCTCTCTTACCATTAATGAAACATGGTTCCCTTCTGCCTACTTCCTATTTTTAACTCAATAATAAAAGTATCTAGCAAGGCCAAAGAACCATGCTTATCATGATTTTCCCATCTCACATTTCAAAAGCTAAGTTGTTAATGCCCTCACTTCTAGAAAGTGCTTTCTTCTCAAGGAGATGTGAGAGAGGGATGTGTTGAGAAGCCCCATTGATGATATACATCTCTGTGCAGTGGTTGACAGTGCATCCCTCCTGACTGTCATAAGCAGCCTGGTGGATTGCAGCAATGCCCCTTTGCTGACCCTGACTTGAACAATACCCAGACATAATGTGTATTCGGAGTGCTCTTTTTGAACAGGCTTAGTTAGAAGGATGACCTTGGGGTTATTTTGGAATGGCCAATTGGTTTAAAAGGCTTACGCTCACTGCTTACAGGTGTCGAGTGAGCAGATCATGACAACCCCACAAGTCCTGCCCCCCCTCCCCTTTCTGACTATGCTTAATCAAGGTCAGTCAGGTGAAACACACATTCCAATAATAATCAAATAATGACAGGCTATTTTTTTCTCCATATCAACAAAATATAAATTATTGAACTTATATATCAAAGTTTATCCCTTTGTGATATGCTCCCCAAAATAAGCCAAGCTCCATGGCCATCTGTCTGATCACAGATAAGAAAATAGATACCGCTCTAGGCAATGTTATGTGTGGTGCTTTGGAGAGGAGGGCAGGATTGCTCAGTGGGTAAAGACAATTGCTAAAATGTCTGACAACCTTAGTTCAATGTCTCGGACCCAACAAGCCAGGAAGAAACCTACTCCTGCAAGCTGCTCTCTGCATGGTTTCTGCATACTATACCTGTGCATAGCCATGATCAGTTAATCAAAACATCAGCCAAAATGTTAACATTAATTAAAACAAGAATTTACACATTAGGAACTAGGGATATAGTTGGTAGAGCACTTGCAGAATGTCCCAGTACCTACTAAATGTCAAGCATAGTATCACATGCCTATAAGCCCAGTGTCTAGAGGTGAAGTAGAAAGATCAGAAACTCAGGATAATCCTTGGCCAAACAGCAAGTTCAGAGCCAACCTGTAACATGACATCCTGTCCTAAGACAAAACACAAGCAAAATAACATCTAGACCATGTCTTGGCGCGGGCCTAAAAGAAATACTACAGAAGGGAAAAAGAAAAGAGCACACAGAACACTAGCCCACACCTTGTAGCAGTACACAAAACAAGGAAACCTCTCTGTAACAACTCCTGAGCAGGGTCTCCAGTGATGGGGGAGTTGGGGATAGCAGAGACAAAAGGCATTCCACCTACCAAACCCTGAGTCACAGACCCAGGACAGTGAGCCATGCATGGCGGAGGTCACTAGCTCCAGTCAGTACCTGAGCTCTACTAGGAAAAACAAAACAAACAAATGAAGCCCCCAAACACTAACCAAGCACGGGGCTCACATGGCCTGCGTCTGGAACTTGGCTGTGATTGCTGTGAGAATAGCATGCGTCCAACGGATGCCTCATGGTCCAGGTTCCTTGCTTAGAATTTTCTTTAGTCTCCAGTCAGTGCAAACGCTGCCCCTTAAAAACAGGCAGATATGTATTCACCCTCCAAACGGAACACGATGCTCTGTCCCAGGCTTTGCAAGTGGACAGTACTAAGAATAGAGATATTCACCCAAAGCAAACATTTCTTTAGCATCTCTAGCTCCCACTTTAAGTTCACACCTGATTTTCCACTCCATTCATTAAAGTCCTCACTGGGACCTTACAGTACTCAATACCTCTCATTTCTTAAGTCGTTTCGCTCCAGCAACAGCTTTCTCCCCACTAAACTCTGGTTGAGTCAAAGAAGCCAAGTGTTTACGGGCTGCTGTGGCCCTTCCAGTAGCCCTGACTCCGTTCCTTTCATCACAACCATGATGTGGGAGTCCCTTCAAATGCTTACAGCCAAGAGAGGCAAGATGGAAGCAGTTTAGCATGACTCAGTTGGCTGATGCTGGTTCAAACGTCTAGGGTTTGACCTTGATCCCTTTATATTTGATACTTAAATACAGTACAACTTTGGGAAAAAGTTCCATTGACAATTATCACAACAAAGCTTAAGGCCTGGCTACATCAAAATTCCCTTACAAAATACACGTCCTTTGCAAAGCACCTGTGACCTCTTCCATTACCAGTGGGTTCTACTAGCTGAGGAAGTGGTACTCAGGATAAGGGTCAAGGGAGGAAGGGTTTGTAACAAGCATAATAGTAAACTCTGTTGCAAAGTGCATGGGACCTCTTTCAGAAGAATGGGTTCTATTGACTAAGAAACGGATGTTCAGAAGTCTGGGGGATTCCAGCGAAATCTGGAGCTACAGAGTAGCAAAGGTCGCAGCTATTAGTAGCATCGCTCCCAGTCATGGGGGTGGAAAGCAGACATACATCCCTTCCTTTGAAGAGACAAGCATGCTAGTTTAACGTCTCTGGTTTCTCTAGTGCTTATCTGTGAGCAGAGAGCAACAGTACCCTCTACACTGTTAGGAGGAGACGGGGTAAAAGGGGGCATGGCTAGGTTTTGGTAAAAGGGGGCATGGCTAGGTTTTGGTAAAAGGGGGCATGGCTAGGTTTTGGTAAAAGGGGGCATGGCTAGGTTTTGGTAAAAGGGGGCATGGCTAGGTTTTGGTAAAAGGGGGCATGGCTAGGTTTTCTTCCGCTGCTAAGCTGCTAAGCAGCTGGCTGAGCCTTGCTTCTCCACGTTGAAGTGGAGGTGTTGGGTGGAGTGGGAGGAGGTAGAGGAGATGGTCTGGGATGCTGCAAAGTTCTGTGGTAAGTTAGTCAACAAGGCTGTGTAACTCCTGCTCAGACAAGGAGAACATTGTGATTTATTGCCCAGGTCTCTCTTCTGCCTTTCCATAGGCTACTTGTGATTTATCTAGTCACATAACCAGATCTAGAAGCCTCCTCAAGTAAGTGCTAGATTTATTTTTAAACAGAAACATAAATAAGAATTTCTGCCTTTTCTTACTAATGATCCAGTGAGCAGCCACCAGTGAAAGCTAATGTTTATTCTGACAGTCTTGTACTCTCGTGCCGGATACCTGCTGGGGAGATCAATCTTCATGATCAGCTTGACTGGATTTAAAATCACCTAGGAAATCAGTAGCAACCCTCCCCCTCCCCAAACCCCTGCTGAAGTTATATCCCACGGACCTGAACAGAATGAGGAGGGGTACAAACTGAGTGAAGACATTGCTGCCTCTCTGTTTCTCGTCTACCATGGAGGCAAGACCAACCGGTGCCATATACTAAAGCCTTTACAATTTAAACAAATGCATGGGGCCAAACAACCACAGACCTTCTAAGGTTGACACACTTTCTTCTCTTTAAGTTAAGCTGTCAGGCATTCAGTCAGAGCAGCACAAAAGTGACCTGCCAAGAGCAACACTGTCCAGACATATACTTAAATATCAGCAAACGTGCTAGTCTCCACACTGCCGAATTTATATCTAATGATGAAAAAGTGATTGGTTGATTGATTGATTGATTGATTGATTGATTTAATGTAAGTACACTTTTCAGACACTCCAGAAGAGGGCGTCAGATCTCGTTACAGATGGTTGTGAGCCACCATGTGGTTGCTGGGAATTGAACTCAGGACCGCTGGAAGAGCAGTCAGTGCTCTTAACCACTGAGCCATCTCTCCAGTCCCAAGATAAATTCTAAATACTGGCCTCTAGTTCAACCAAGATCATGCTCTAAACTTCCAATGCAAACTTGATGATCTCCCCTGTCTTCACAGACCCAGCCATTACAGATTCCTCCCCAACCCTTCCACCTCTGGGATGTGAAGCATGCTTGTAACTCTTGGGATTCCAACTAGCTGTTTGTGGTGTACCTTCAGGCTAGACTCATTCCTCTTTTCCCTGCTCGTCTGGAGAAAACCCGCACCACATAACCTTATCCCTTCCTCGTTTGTGCTTGCATAACCCATTGTCTACTGACCTCTTCTGCATTGGAGCACCCGGCAGAGGTTGCAACATTGTTTGCCTTCCCCCTAGAAGAGAATTCCTTGAAATAAAGAGTGGCAGCCATTCACCACAGTTTCTCTCCACCATGTCGAATAATTATTGGTTAAATACATAAAATGATATTAGCACATTCTCCTTTCCTTTGAGATGGGATAAAATGTAGTTCAAGTGAGCCTTGAACTGCAGTGCCCAAGGTGAGCCTGAAGTTCTGGTCCTCACAGTTCCCACACGTCACTGACAGCCCTGTATGTTGCTGCTACTGCCCCGTTTAGGTTGTGCTGAAGACCAAACCTAGGGCATCTGGTAGGCCTGGCTGACCCTTCACTCCGGCTCTAGCAACATATTTTATCATCAATTTTTGCCTTTATAAAAGAAAATTTCTCCTCTTTGATCTAGGATAAAACTGCCCACCTCTGTCACCAATGTATTAATAGCATGATTGTATCACATCAAACATTTACCTTTTTACGTATGTATGAGTATTAGTCTACATGTATGCAGTGCACCATGTGTGTGTGCCTAGTACCCCTGGAGGTAGACAGAAGAGCTGCCACATGGATGCTAGGAGCCAAACTCAGCAGCAAATGTTCTTAACCACTGAGCTGTCTCTCCAGCTCCGTTTATGAATCTTAAAAGCTTGCACTTGACAAGTCTCTCGTCTCGGTGGATACTTTTCTTTAGCAATATCAACATCAAAGTGAATCTGAAGCTCCAGAATAAGACCCCAAGTGAGAAGGTCTCCAGTGCCTTCTGTGTCCCTATGATGGAAGTCAGGGTACCAAACGTGACAGGCTTCTTCTGAAGAAGCTGAGGAGCAAACAGTGATGGCTGGAGATGTAGGTGGATGCCAGAAGGCGGCTCGTTCCACGTGGCAGTCTGCGTGGTTTGGGGGTCCAAGAGTTTCTTACAGGGCTTGGTGCTACAATGTAAGTGACAGTTAATTTTAAAAGGAAATAAAGTGTCACTTTGAAAACAAGATAAGAACAAATGTAGTTTTGTTTCCGATTATTTTTCTTCCTTTCTTTCTTTTTCCTTTTTTATTTTTAAGTCGGGATCTCATTATATCTCTGGCTATCCTGGAACTCAGAGAACTGGACCTGCCTCTGCCTCCTGAGAGCTTCGATTACACAGGAGTGCCACCAAACCCTGCCTTGGGCTATTCTTCACAGTTTAAGAATAATAAGTAGAAAAAAAATCCCATCCATTGATCTTTTTTTTTTCTTGTGAGCTAATCTTTAGTGTACTGAATCCAGAGAACCAAACTACAATGTTCTACTCAGAATTGTTCGGCTCCCTGACAGTGAGCAGGTGTTATTAGCCTAGACATGGTGGTTAATACAAGAAATTTTAAATTTGACCTATACTTCCAAATTTATAGCCCCACTGGTGCCATGTTTTTATTAAATATAAAATGTCTCTCATGGCTCTGGCTCTGAATACTTACCCCAACTGTTGATGCTATTCTAGAAGTGGGTGGAATCTTTGGGATATGGGACCTAGCCAACAGAAATGGATTGAAAGTAATGCCCACTTCCATTTCCGCCCCCAAACCCTCTGCGTGTCCTGTCACTGAGATACGAACAAGTCAATCCATAACCTCTAGCTATCACACAACAAGCCATTCCCGCCACCTCAGTGGTAGGCTGCACCTTCTGAGTCATGAGCCAAGCAAAGCTGTTCTTAAAGTTGCTTTTGTCCGACATCTACCATAATGGCTAGAGCAACTAGCACACAGTCAAAGCACGGTCCCAGTAAGTAAAGAGTAAAGGATCAAATGGATGGGCTGGAGAGATAGTTCACAGTCACTAAAGTCAAGGACTGTGACCAACACACCCCTGTAATCCTACTGCTGAGGACTGAGACAGGAAGACAAGTAGGACTGTTTGGTCAACCAACCCAGTGGAATTGCTGAGTTCCAAGCCAATGAGAGACCCTGACTTAGAAAAACAAGATGGACAGCATCTTGAGGAATGACACTCAAGGCTGACCTCTGGACTCCAGACAAAAACACACTTATGTGATTAAACATCTGTTCACATGTCACCTCCTACATAAACACACACACACACACACACACACACATCCCATTCAAATAAATGAGAACTTCTGTCCTGCCCCCCCCATACAACAAAACTCCCAAACAGACTGTGGCATTGTTGTGTTGTTGTTGTTATTTTATTACTACATTACCTGCTTATTTATTTGTGTGTGTGCATGCATGCATACTCAGATGCTACTGTCCACACTGCTGGAAGGTTGTAGGGCAGATGTTTGGCAGCAAGTGCCTTTCTCGAGCCATCTTGATGGCCATAGCTGTTGGTCATCGGACAACAAAGAGCTGAGAAATGGGAAAGCCAGGCAGTGGTCTGTAAAGTGCCTTCAGTTCCTACCTTGAGAAAGAGTCCAGAAAGCACCATGGACCTGCTGGTTTCCCAGGGTGCCCATAAGAAAGTAATTCAATTGAGGTGAGTTTTTAAAAATGTATTTACCACAGACCAGAAGGCCAAAAGTCTGATGTCAAGGTATAACAGAGTTAGTGCCTTCTGAGGGCTGTGAAGAGGAATCTGTTCTGTCAACTCCTGGTGTTCAAGAACCTCAGGCATTGCTTGGCTTCGAGGACACTCTTTCTCATGTGTCCACACTGCCTTTCTTCTGACTCTTCCCAACTCTCCTCTTTTTAGAAGACCAATAGTCACTTGGCATAGAGTTTCTTCTGACATCTTCATTTTATCTTAACTATCACTTGTAAAGATCCCAATTCTTCCCAGCATGGGGTGCACACATCTGTAAACCCAGCATTCTGGATGCTAAGGTAGAAGGACCAGGAGTAGGGGGGCCAGCCTGGTCTACATAGTGAGACCTTGTTATAGAAAGAGGCACACTCACAAAGAGACGAACAAAGAGAAACACACACACACACACACACACACACACACATACACAGAGAAAAATAAAATAAATATATTTAAGAGTTTAAAAAATATTTTCAACAAACGAGGTTTAAAATGTTACATAGTGATAAAGTAAAAACCTTCAATCCGTACCTGTACCTCATATAAAAAGGATTCAAAATGGCTTGTAGAAAAATGAACTACAACTCCTAGTGGGTAACCAGATCCACCATGCAAAAGCAAATTTACAAATTAATTTGAAAATTTATACATCACTTTCTTCAGGTAAGACATCTAATAAACAACTCTCAGACTGGAGGGTAACATTTGTGAAGAGTGTATCTGATCAAAGACCTGTATTCAGTAGGCCCCCTTATCTGAGTAGGTCCTCAGTGGATGCAAATGGAAATCTCACAGAGCCCTTAATTTAATCCTACTGCCTTGACTCAGCACCCTGCCCTGCAGCTGCAGTGAGACCTGAGGTGTGCCAGCAAGGCTAGTGTGACCTCTCTTCTCCTCCAGCACAGTTTCACAGGCAGAGATTCATCTTACTGCAGACCTTAGAAGCCTCCACGTATGGTTTCTTTTCCTTCTTAGTAGGTGAGGACCTTTTGTCTTTTCACTTACAGAAAGACTTTATGGCCCTCTTATCCTTACCACCAGCATCCTCACTCCTGCACCTTGACGTGGTTTCTTTGGCACAGCAGTGTGACAAGTATCATGGCCATGCCCAGCCAGGACACCATAGATGTGACACAGTGTGGACGAGACATGGCTGCTCCAGGTCCATGCAGCTGAAAACAGATGAATTATTCATTTCTGGAGTCTCACATTAGTATTTGTTAAATTCAGTCGGCCATAGGTGACTGACACCACAGAGAACAATACTTTGGGTAAAGGAGGACTGTAGTATATAAATATCTCATAACACTTGATAATTACTGATTTAAAATCCTATAATGACAACACTTGAGGGCGGAGGCAGGCGGATCTTGAGATCAAGGCCAATATGTCAAAGAGGGGAAAAAAGTGGTAAACACCTGTAATTCAAGCACTTTAGAGGTAGAGTCAAGAGGACCTGTTCAAGATCATCCTCAGCTACATACAGAGTTTGAGACAAGTCTGCACTACAGGATTCTATAAGACAAAAAAGACAAAACACTTCTAATGATAAGGAGTCACAACCCCTTCAATGTGCATTAAAGATCTGATGTGAACAAAATGGTCACCAAAGAAGACACAAAGATCTGATGACAAACGGGCTCATGCAAAGCGGCTCCCTCTGGTTTGCAAGCCTCAGGAGATGAACTATAAAGCCACACTGACCTCACTTTTTCTCATAACAAGGAAAATCGAAGACTGGGGATACAAAGAATGGGCAGGAGTGCAGAGGAGGAGATGCACCCAGTGCTGGTCCAGTGGAAATGGTGTCAACACTTTGGGAAATGAGTTGGCAATGTTTCAAAAAGACAAAAAAAAATGTGTCTCACCCAGGATCCAGCCATTTCATCTTAAATACTTCTCAAAGAGGATATCAAGTGTGTATTTATGTAAAGACATGGACATACTGCTTTTAGCAACTTTATTTGGTGAAAGTATTAAACATTTTTGAAATGCTATACAATAGAATACTGCTTGGAGAAGAATGTATATGTACAGCAATTGATCAGCATTGTGAGTGGAAAGAGTTTGCTGGAGACAAACCTTTGAAGGTTATTCTTGCCTCTGGTTCTAGCCGGATTGTTCTGCTTTCTGGCCTTCGACATGAGACAAAATTCTGTCACACACTTTGGTCTTCCCCGCTATCATGGAATGGAATCAATCTTCAAACTGTGAGCCGAAAATAAACCTTCCCCTCCTTGAAATTGTTTCTGTCGTGGATTTGGTTACAGCCAAGAAATAACTAAAACACCGCTCAAGTACACTCTGGTCACCGGGCCTGCAGCCAAGCGTCAAGTGACAGTTTCCTGAATTTTTTGCTAAAGCAGAATTGAGCACAGCGTTTGTCTACTTTCTCCACTCTCTGTCTTATTTCCTGGAACATAGGCATCCATTTGGGTCCAGGAGAATAAATCAATATCTAAAATAACATGGTGAGCTGGAGGGACCTTAGGTTCCAGAAAGCCACCACATTAACTCTGGACTGCACACCTATTTCTTGACTTTCAGATAAAAAATAATAAACTTACTGCACTTGGGCTTTCTGGAGTGTGGAGTCTCTGCTAATAAGTGAGCCTTCTCTGAGCTGTTAGAACAGCCCAAGGCTATTTTTCTGAGTTCTTGCCTGTAGCCTAAAGTGAAGAGTCATATGAAGAGAACGTAAAGGAAGGACTGAGGCCTTTTAACTTTACCTCTTCATATATCTCTGCTATTCTGTCTCCTTGTCTTACCAAAGCACACTAACTAAAGGCCAATACATCACAAACACTTCTAGAAATTAGAGAAGAGGATGCTCCTGAACTTAGTCTACAAACATCACTCCGATATTGTTCAGATAAACACATTCATCCAAGGATGAAAAATGACACTGGCATTCCCTACAGATACAGATGCACTGATGAATTACACACACACACACACACACACACACACACACACACATAAACACACACACACACACACACTTTTTTTTCTGACTCTAATTTCTGTTTTCAAAATTTTAGATATATTTATTTTATGTATATAAATGTTTTGTCTACTTGTACACATGTGTTCCACATGCATGCCTGGTTCCCAAATAGGTCAGAAGAGAGCATAAGACCCTCTGAGGCTGGAGTTATAGACAATCAAAAGCGTGCTGGGAATCAAACTTAGGTCATCCATGAGAGCAACATCTATGAGTGATCTTGGCCACTAAGCCAGTTCTCTAGCACCCAAATGTACTTTTTAAAAAGCAGCACTTGCTTTTAAGAGTTAAGAGCACATGCTGCTCTTGCAGAGGACCTGGGTTCATTCCTGAAACCCATGTCAGGTAGCTCACAACCACCTGTAACTCCAGGTCCAAGAAGACCCACTGACTCTGATCTATGCAGGTACCTACACTCATGGACAAGAGCACACACAGAGACAGACAGACAGACAGACAGACAGACACACACACACACACACACACACACACACACAATTAAAAGATTTTTAAATGTTTTTAAGAAGAGAAAAAAATTAAAGCACCCAGATTAGAAATAATGCAACTGTTTGCAGATGACACTCTGTGTGTGTGTGTGTGTGTGTGTGTGTGTGTGTGTGTGTCTATGACTATGTGTGTAAAATGCTAAGAAATCCACTAAAAGATATCAAAACCAATATGTTCTGGAAGGACCTAATACACAATTTTCTATTTAAGCTCAACTTTCTTTGTTAATGGTGAGCACTTTAATGACACACTGAGGTTAACCCCTTGGTGTGGTCAGAGCTGATCTGCTGGGAGGTGGGTGGGGCTTGGCTAGAGGAAGTAGGTAATTGGGTTGAGCCTATCTGGCCCGTGGTCCCGTTCTCTATGTCCTGTCCCCTATGTGGTGAGGCACTCTGCTTTATCAAATGTGCCCTATTATTTTCTACCTCCCTTTTTTTTTCTTCAAAAGATATAATAATGGGCTGTAGTTGTAGAGCAGCTGATAGAATACTTACCTAGCATTTGTGAAGATGTGAACTAGATCCCTAACACTGCACTCCTGCAATCCCAGCACTGAGCATGTGGACACAAAATCCTGTAAGTTATAATTCATCCCCAGCCAAGTGGCAAGTTTGAGGCAGCCTGAGCTACATACAACCCTGTCTTCAGAAGCAGTGAGAAGCAAGTGTCTCCAGGCCGAAGCCGCGTGCCAAATAAACACGGCCCTTTTCCGTTGTCGGTCAGCTATTTGGTTGCAGTGATGGAACATGGTTAATACAGGTTAACATGTAAATAGACAGAGTAGACACAGATTCCAGAGCCTTGAGCTTTATTTTCAATGGGATGCCTGGGCATGCCGAAACATTAATGATGACAGGACATTAGCTTCAGAGAATGGATAACTCTGAGCAAGAGAACGGGACAGGAAGGAAGACTGAAAGGCAGTATGCATCATACCACAGGCAAAATTGTATACAAAGGTGACTGCAATGGCTAATTAAGCAGTAAAACACACAGAAGAAAGATGAGGAGAAAAACCTTCTTATTCTTGGATTTGGTAATATTTTGTTGTTGTTGTTGTTGTTGTTGTTGTTGTTGATGATGATGATGATTATACCAAAACTGTAAATCCAAAAGGAAAATGGCTTTATTAGATTTACCCAAAATTAAAAACATTTTTGCTTCAAAAGATATTCTCATGGACTGGGGATGTAGTTTAGTTGGTTGCCTAGCGTTCATGAAGATCTGGGCTAGATTCCCCAGCACTGAATACCTATAATCCCAGCACTTGGAAGGTAGAGACAGATGGATTAGAAATTCAAAGCCATCCTCAGCTACATAGCAACAGAACACACACGCACACACACACACACACACACACACACACAGACATACACACACAAGATGTCACCAAGAACTGAACAACCTGTAAAGTAGAAGAAAATATTTATAAATTACAACCTAGCAAGAGACTTTTCATCCTCAATACATAAAGAACTTCTATGACTCAACAGTAAAAAGACACTTTAACAGATAAGAGTTTCTGTCAGAAATCGAAGGGTTTTTGTTTTTTCTCTTTGTTTTGTTTTGTTTAGGGGAAGTCCTAGCCCCAGCCCCTGTCCTGGTGTGCTCACTGCAGAAATACTTCACTAGCATGCCAAGTTAGTAAGTCCTTGTTCCTCCTCTTCCATGTAGGTCAAGTGCTTCCTGACACATACATAGTAGGCAGCCTTGTCTAACTGAGACACACACAGTAGGAAGCCTTGTCTAACTGAGACACACACAGTAGGAAGCCCTGTCTAAGCGGGGTCAGGATGCCTGCCTAACTGGCAACACTTTTTTTCTAACACACTGTTGTTTAGCAGTGAGGATAAAATGTGGACATCTGCGCTCAGACCCACTGTTTGCTGATGTTTGTAAGTCAGGTGGAATTTTTGTTTTGCTTCATTTTGCTGCCATCTTGTTTTGAGAAAGGGCCTTGCTGTGTAGTCCAGGCTGGCCCTGAACTCACTACCCTGCCTCAGCCTCCCATTTCCTGATGATGGATAAATACCACCATCCCTAACTAAGAAGTGATTTTTATTATTATCTCTTAAAACTTAGCAACATCTTTTCAAGGTGAAAAATATGATTTATGATAACTTTCTAATCTTGCCTCAGACACATTATAATCATAGTGGACCTCATGGGATCTCTCTCCTCCCCCTTCCTCCTTCTTCTCCCCCCTCTCTTTTCCTCTTCCCAACCTCCTCCTCCTCTTCTACCCGATATTTTCTGAAACCAAACACCCAAGGCCTGCTTGGCCAAGCTAGATGCTCTGGCAATCAGGAGCAGCAAGGAGCCATGGGACAGTCCTGTTGTTCCGGGGCCAGGGCTTAACCCAAACCAAGCAGTGGAATGAAGAAGCTGGGAGGGCCAGCCTCAGCTCTGAGACCTGAGGGTGTCTGTAGAGACATGAGGCAGAGTGAGGGATGGGAGACCAACTCCTTCAAAGGGGAAGCATTGGGGAGGCTTCTGGATGCTTCCAGTACCATCAATCCCACACTGGGGTCCTGACAAAAGAAAATCTATTAGTCCTCTGTTCCAGATAAAGAACATAAAGGGTTTAGCCCAGGAGGAACATGTCTGAGGTCACACGGCCAGCAAATAGCAGGGCCCATGTTTCAAGCTAGATGTCTCTGCTACTAAACCTTTCCTTTCCTTTCCTTTCCTTTCCTTTCCTTTCCTTTCCTTTCCTTTCCTTTCCTTTCCTTTTCTTTCCTTTTCTTTTCTTTTCTTTTCCTTCTTTCTTTTATTTTTTTTCCTTTCATTACTCAGCTGCCCCCAGAGTCATGAGCAAAGAGGAAAGTAGGACAGTGCATAGAAATGAGGATTGTAATCCGTAATCTCTGAGAGCTTAAGCTGGCACAGTGAAGACAGGCACAGAAGTGATGAGGCTGAGAACACATGGGTCTTGTTGTGCATGACAGACCGGTGGCAGGCCATCCCGGAGGCTGTTCTGAGTCCAGTGAGTGAACAGGTAGGGGAAAGGAAGCCTAGAACAGACGATGCGAGGAGAGATTGGTAACTATGAGATGCTGGGCACACAACCACCACAAAAAGATGATGGGTGCCATCATCCCACACAAACAAGCCATCCCAGGACGATGGGCTTCTTCACACCCTTCACTGCAGAAAAGCTAAATGGCCAAAAGTTTATTTGAAATGTCTTTTCTGTCAAATGAAATTAAACGAAATGGTTTTATACTGTGAAAGTTTAAAGAATGGGTTTTCAGAATCATTTAAGTCAGCCAGGTATGGTGGCCCTCACCTTTCTTTCTAGCACTTGCGAGGAAGAGGTGAACAGATCTCTGTGAGTTCAAGGCTAGCCTGGTCTACATAAAGAATTTTAGACCACCCAGGGCTATAAAGTGAGATTCTGTCTCAAACCAACCAAACAAAAAACAAACAACCAATCATATAGCCAACTTGTAAGAAATAGGAACGAGTCACAATTCCAAGTGTTGACTTTTTTAAAGAGAATATATTTTATCCTAGTGTGCCTGAGGCTCTGGATTCCATCTCTGGCACTACATTGCCTGGGCATAATGGCACACACCTGTAATCCTAGCACTGAGCACAGGGAAGGTGGTGTTAGAAAGGTGGAAAATTTAAGATCAATCTCATATATATATATATATATATATATATATATATATATATATATACATATATATTCAACTAGAGCCATGAGTCCCTTGATTGGTGTATTATGTATATATACATATATGTATATATGTGTATGTATATATGTATGTATTATGTATATATGTATACATATATACATATGTGTGTGTGTGTATATATATATATATATTTTTTTTTTTTTCCTGTAGTATTCTTCAGTGCTGGGGTTTTAACCAGATCCTTGCACTTGTTAGGCAAACACTTGAGCACCGAGCTCCATCTCTGGCCCAAACGTTGTATTCTGAACTCTTATATGCTCAGCCGCACAGTAGGCCTTTTAGCCACCACCATCATAATCATGTGACCCGTGTATTACAGTGCATGACAGCAACTTGTAACTAGGTTATAGGAAGCATTTGGATCATTTGGCTCTACTCTTTTTTTTTTTTTTTGGTAAGGTTATTTTTTTCCTTTCTTTTTTTTTATTGGATATTTTCTTTATTTACATTTCAAATGTTATCCTCATTCCTGGTTTTCACTCCAAAAAACACCCTCCCCCTATTCCCTTCCCCTTCCCCCTGCTCCCTAACCCACCCAATCCCACTTCCTGGCCCTGGCATTCCCCCACACTGGGGCATAGAACCTTCACAGGACCAAGGGCCTCTCTTCTCATTGATGACCGACTAGGCCATCCTCTGCTACATATTCAGCTAGAGCCATGAGTCCCTTGATTGGTGGTTTAGTCCCTGGGAGCTCTGGGGGTACTGGTTGGTTCATATTGTTGTTCCTCCTATGGGCTGCAAACCCCTTTAGCTCCTTAGATCCTTTCTCTAGCTCCTTCATTGGGGACCCTGTGCTCAGTCCAATTGATGACTGTAAGCATCCACTTCTGTATTTGCCAGGCACTGGCAGAGGCTCTCAGGAGACAGCTACATCAGGCTCCTGTCAACAAGCTCTTGTTGGCATCCACAACAGTGTCTGGGTTTGGTGATTGTATATGGGATGGTCCCCCAGGTGGGTCAGTCTCTGGATAGTCACTTCTTCAGTCTCTACTCTCTTATGGCACTTCTATCATATATGTGTTTGAGAGGTGGCACATGGCTCTAGCAGACATGACAAAGGCATCATGAATATGCACAGGTGCCAGAAGTTGCAGTCATGGTAACTGAGTGTTTTGTGATTTTTCTATCTGCTTGAAAAAACAATTCAGTGCCCAGGATTTTCTTTTTATAGTTTTAGACCAGATGCTAAAGTATCTAGAGTTTTGCCCTGCTGCTTCTGTGTGGACTCTGGTGTCCTTTCCTGCTCGCTCCTTTGTGGATCTCTCCACAGCTTATGTGATGGCTAGGGGATGGGGGGGTTGGGAGATTGGGGAGTAATTCTAGAGCCTGAACAGACTGTCACATGACCGTGTCCCAAAGTCAAGAGACTTGCCCCCAGTGGCAGCTCAGGATGTCTTAACATGAGACAGAAGACCTCGAACCATACAAAAGAGGATCAGGCAATCCCTAAGAGAGGTGCAGAAAAGATTAAAAGGGTCCTCAAGGTATTTTCAGATACATGATCTAATATGAGGCACTAACTTTCTATTCCCCCATTGTAGAAAAAATATAACATAAACAAACAAAACTCCTAACAGATGAGTTTACCATCATGGCCACTATATAGAGACTTCCTTTTTATTTTTTATCAGTAAGTGAATTTCATTTTTAAGTGAATCTCTTTAAGAGATACAGTGTGGCTTAGTCAAAGTTTCCTGAGGACATGATTAATGTCATACCTTCCATGTGTGTCTGATCCAGAGTTTTGGAGTTAGGAACACTCAGAATGCGTATAGCCAATTTCTACCCATAACAGAATACTCACAGCAGACTGAACGGGGTGCTTGCAGATGCATCCTATAATGTGGCTCTGCATACAGCAGCAGAGGAGAAATCCTGAAGCATGGACAATAGACTTAAGCTGAAAAACCCATCCCTCTACCTGAAAAGGTGGCTTGATCAAACGTCTTGTCAAGGAGGGTGCTTTGAGCTGAAAATAGTAGAATACTAAAAATGGTCTACTACTAAAATGTTTCTAATAAACAAGAGCTTTATTGTTACATCAGATGTACAGTGTGCCTGATGAGATATCTCAGTGCCTGATGTGTAAGCATGAGGCCCTGAGTTCAGGTTCTGGGCTCAGGGCTGCTTGTCTGCAACAGGAAAAGGGGGGAAAAGATACAACATGAAAGGGAGGACTTCTGGAGCTCACTGGTCAGCTAGTCTTGCCCAATTGCTAAGCTCACAATTCAGTGACAGACCCTGTCTCAAAAATAAGACAGAGAGCAACTGAGGAAAGCACCAGGCATTGACCTCTGGTCTCCACACAGGTACACACACACATACACACACATATACACACACAGGCATGTACACACATTTACACATACTTTCTCTCTCTCTCTCTCTCTCTCTCTCTCTCTCTCTCTCTCTCGCTCGCTTGCTCGCTCTCCATCATTTCCTAATTCAGTAGCTCAGAGTTAGGCCTTGTGGAGTCTGTAAGCATGTGTTTGAGGACAACCTGGTCTACATAGTGACTTTCAAACCAGCCTGGGCTACATAGCAAGACTTTTGTCTCAAAAGCAAGCAAGCAAACAAATAAATAAAATCATCAGCATCTCAACCACAAAATCCTTTCCTCCTTCCTATTCTAGCCTCTCATGTTAACTCTTCTCATGTGCTGTTTCCACTATCTGGGTCCTGGGGATTCAACTCAGGCATGGCAGAAAGCACCTTTACCCACTGAGCCATCATCAAGCCCTGTAGCTAGTTTTTAAAAATAATATGGGTTGTGGGAGAGGAGAGAATAAAACCTCATGAAATTTTTATGAGGGCGGGGCAAAGTCGTACTTGGATATTTCATCACAGAAAGCCTAGTATATTATGAGCTCAATTAATGCTAATTGTTACACTCCTTCTATCTTTATTAATGTTTTAAATTGGCCAATGGCCAAGCCAGGATCCAAGACTCAAAGTGTGAGACCTAAGCTCATCCTTCATCCTCACTGCCTTCATCCTTCATCCTCACTGCCTTCATCCTTCATCCTCACTGCCTTCATCCTTCATCCTCACTGCCTTCATCCTTCATCCTCACTGCCTTCATCCCTCATCCTCACTGCCTTCATCCCTCATCCTCACTGCCTTCATCCCTCATCCTCACTGCCTTCATCCTTCATCCTCACTGCCTTCATCCCTCATCCTCACTGCCTTCATCCTTCATCCTCACTGCCTTCATCCTTCATCCTCACTGCCTTCATCCTTCCATTCCATCTCAGATGCAATCCACAGATGGCCTGAGAGGCTTCAGTTCCCACGCTGACTCCTGGAGGCATTCTCACCAATGGGCCCAGGACACAGAAACTCAGGAGTTTATGGAAGCTCTGGAGATAATTTACAGTTAGTGGTTTTCTTCCCACCTTCCCTGAAGTCTAGGATCTGAGGCCATTCCCAGTGTTGGCTAAGTCCCGATGGGAACATTGGTAACCTGTGTAAGCCAGGTCCCGTAGGCACTTCCCTACCTGACTCAGGGTAGCTTGACTTTCCACACCATGTCTCTCAGGGGGTTCTCTTTGTGTCTTGTTGAAAGGAAAGGCAGCTATCTCCTAACACAGGCTGGATGATCTCTGCAGTAGAGTTTCCAGAACTTTCAAACCCTTGCTTAGCTCTACACCTTGTCTCCTATCTCAAGCAAAGTCCAAATGGCTCACCTAATGTCCCACTGTATGGGCGCCCTATGGTGGCATGCCTCTCGGGCAGCTGACCTTCTGAGGAAGTGGTTTTGGAGTCTCCAGGAGCAACTCTTTAATGATGTGTTTCATGCACACTGGATGCCCTGTTTCCAACATCAACCTGTATAACTGTCACTACACACTACATGCAGCACACACACACACTTGACTTCAGGGACAGTCTCTCAGCCACTCTTTATCACTCCAAATCCCATGCATACTGACAAACTTTGTCTATGTCCAACGTCTGTTTTCCAGTGCCTTTCCCCTACAGTGACAAATTTTCAAGGTATGATCTGGGCCTCTTTATGGCACACAATTCATGGATTGTGTGAATCTGGGTATTTTCTTAGAGCCTCCTTGTACAATGTAGTGTTCTACAAGACACATAATGAGCGACACCAGAGCAGATCCAGTGAAGAAGCAGACATGAGAGCCCCACTGTCTTTATTACATCAGACTCGAGGAAAACATAACACGATGTCACACTTCCTGCAGTGTATTTTGTTTTGAAAACTAAAAGCCACAGTTGAGCTAAGCATTGTGTACACTTATAACCCCTTCACTAAGTAGCCTGAGGCAAGAGGACTGTAAGGTCATGGCCAGCCTAGGCTAGCTAGCCAGACTTCGGTTCAAAAATAAATATGACCAAAAAGCGAATTTCATGAATGTATATGCATAATTATTATGCATGTATATGATGTTTTAAAAATATTTTTTAAAACTAAGTCTTTCAATATTTTCTCAGTATTTTTTTTTAGATAATAAACATTGATAGATATAATCTACACTTGAATGCTTTTGGAGTCCTTAAATGGTTCTTTATAAAATCTTAATTAAGTTGATGGCTTTTAAATTTTTAATTGTGTGTGTGTGTGTGTGTGTGTGTGTGTGTGTGTGTGTGAGAGAGAGAGAGAGAGAGAGAGAGAGAGAGAGAGAGAGAAAGTTTGAGTACACATGCCACTACAGGTATGTAGAGGTCAGAGGACGTCTTCCTTTCATCCTTATATCCCCTTGCATCTGGGGGATCAAACTCAAGTATCCAGGTTTGCACAGCAAACCCTGTTACCCCCTGAGCCATCCTCTCCTTACAATCATGGCTGTCTCACTAGCCTTTAATGCCTTTTACTAATGTAAAGTCATTGCAAGGCCAGGCGCTCTGAGGGATGCTACTTGACACTGTTCTAGGATTTCCCAGCGTAGTGCCTTCATAGTCCCCAGTGAATTCTAGAATTTTCCACATAAAAATAAGCTCCACTACAGTAGCTAAATATTGATGGATTGGAAAAGGCTCCAAAGTGAATGGAAGGTCTGTCAAAGCTCTTCCAATCTAGGGCTGAGGGTGTGGCCAAGGTGTTGAATGCTTACCTGGTGTGTGTGAAGCCTTGGCTCAACCCTAGTGCCATAAAGAGGCCCACTTAGCTAACCATGTTTACTTGTTTAATATTTTAATTAAAGCACTCCTATGGAAATGTGACACTTCTAAAACTTCAACTGTAGTTCATTATTTTTGATAGATTTAAAAACTAGTGTCAGGAACATTCTGTCCAAGGATAGCTGCTGTTCTTGGTTGCCAGTTTTGCTTAAAAATATCAGATGCACAGCACAGCATAATTCAATAAAACATGACACTTTGAATAATAGTTGCAAACTATGTAATTATTCCTCTGACTTGGACCATTGAGCTGAATAAAATCTCATTTTTCCCCTTCTTGCCATTGTACCTGGACATTTCCCAGTTAGATAATTCATTGCTGGATGTGAACCAGACATTTACCAGACTCTGTGAAAGTTAAAGCCCAAAGAAAACTGCAGATCGTTGTGTGAAGCCCGTCATTACAAGACAAAGAGGCACCAGCGTGTTAATTCTGTTGTTCGAGGTCACTCATTAAATAGACGAGGAAGAACTTCTGATGACAGGATTTATTGCAATATCTTGGTCAAACATTAAATTCTTTGTATGGATAAACAATTCCATTTGGGGCTAAGAAGATGGCTGAGCAAAGAAACCTAACGACCGGAGCTCCCTCCCAGGACACACATGGAAGGAGAGAACCAACTTCCACTAGCCTCACTCTGACCTCCATGCAAATACTGAGTGTGCGCTTGCTGCGTGCGTGCACACTGAATGATTGTAAATTTTTCAAAAAGAATTCCATTTGAATAGAGATGTTCAGGATTGAAATAAACTACAAATGCAGATGGTAACCTGATGGTAATTGCAAAGTCATTCTCCAATGACTAAAACAAACAAGGAATGCCTTTTCCTAACAGATCTCAATTCCGGTTAGGCACAACACATGGACAATAGGGCTCTAGCTATCTCCTCTCTCCTCTGCCCTCACGAGCAACCTCTAACATGGTAACGACAGAAAGAGAAAGCTGACTTCTGTGGTATACTCCTATCACACCTAAGCTCTCAGGAGGATTGAGACGGAGGCCAGCCTGGGTTACATAGCAAGACCTTGTTCCAACAAACCAAAATAAATAAATAAAATTGAGGTAGAAAACTTGCATGAGGTTTCACACAAAGTTGCCAGCAGCCATGTCTGGGAGGGGACATCCTCGGGTCTGGTCCTCTCTGCTGCAGCCTTTTTCTCTCTACCAGACTAGAGCAAGGCAGCTCATCCTTGCCTTCTCTCTGGCCCTTACATTTATCCCCACTGAGGCTCCTTCTCTCAGGTCACTTCATTAACTCCGCCCAGGTCCCAGCTCTCAGCTTGTGTTACATCTCTTCCAGCCCTCATTGGTCTTCTGGCCTGGGTGGCCACACCCTGCCCACCTGGGCTAGGCGAGGAGTTCTGTACAAAATATTTGTGAGGACCTGTCTCCACATGCCCCATCTCCCTCGTGCACAAAAACCAGCACTCCTGAAGGCAGGCAGTGTTGGTTGCATACCAGGGTGCCTCGAGGGTTCAGCTCCATGCCTGGCATATAGTCATCTCCTTATGGATCACTGCTGAAAAACTACTTGGCTGAGTTAGTATATAGTAAGCCTTTAACTTACTGCTGTCAAATACAGTTATAATGAAGGCCCACACACATGAGTTTTAGTTTTCTGTAGCCAACTCTCAAAAAAGCAAGAAGAAGCAAATGGAAATGATTGTATTAATATGTTTGTTTAGCCCAGCATGTCTAAAAGTTCTTTTTAAAATGTACATGTTGGGTTCTTTCTTTTCACCATGTAGGTTTTACCTGGGGTGTTGAACTCAGATTCCCAAGCTTGGCAGTGAACAACTTCATCTGCTAAGCCATTTTGCTACCCCTTGCCCCCAGAAACAGACTCTCATGCAATCCAGACTAGCCTCAAAGTCTTTATGTAGCTGGAGCTAAGAGAACTCTGATCCTCCTCCCTGCACTGTACAGACATTTGGATTACAGGCACACGTCATCACACCTGATCTGAGCTCATTTTTGCAGCATGTAATCAGTAAGACACTGATAGTGAGCTACTTAACCTCTCTAGCCCTGTCTTCAGTATTCTAAAATGTATTTTGTAGCTATGCCATGTCTCAGTCTGTACCAGGCACAGTTCACAGTGACACACTGCTGAATTGGACAATATAGACACATTCCTTTTGAGAAATTTCTGTCTGGGATATTACATCACATTCAGTGGTCCTCAGAGCTCACTCTCACACCAACAGGATTGCCTCAGAATACTGACCTTTCACAACAGGATGACGTCAAATTGATAAAAATTTCTGGAATAGCACCAAACCCAATTGACTTTTGGAAAATAGAGATACCACCATGTAGAAGCAGTTCATCTGTGCATGTATATATATGTCTCTGTGTGTGCTTTTTTGTTGGGGGGGGGTTGTGTGTTCGCATCAGTCTCAGGACGACCTGAGCTCTCAGCATGGATCCTAGTGTTGAACTACACCCAATCTACATTTAGGTCTTAAATTTTATAACAGGCCACAGGATGCTGACCCAAACAGTTAGCATCCCAACCATACAGCTCCCCAGATGCCCTCTGGGATTTGACTGTGGCCTCTTATAGCATCAGGTTTAGAAACAAGGGAACATCATTGCCAAGGTAGGCAAAGATCAAAGCATCAGTAATAGTAATAACAACAATAAAAAAAAATCATGTCCTTGGGCTGTTGATACCATAAACCAGGCTCTCTTCAAGACAATACCTGTCAAGCACTCTCCGTGTGTCTGCCCTTAGCAGAGCATAGATCACTTTGGGGAAAATTCTTGTAGCCTTAGCGCCTCCTCTATTGGCTGCAAGCCCTGCCCACCCAAGCTCCTTCCTGCATAGACTCCCCTCACCTCTGCTGTGCTTTGCTTCATCGTGTTCAGGACACCTGACACCAAACCATACATTAATAAATTTCTGGTTGTCCCTGCTATAGTCGATGTGAGAAGTCAGTCTGCTTTACCCAGTGTCTGTCGCCCCCACCCCCACCCCCTTCAGCCTGAAATTTGGCTGGACATCAGAAGGGTTGGGAGCACGAGTCACTTAATTTCCCACATCAATGACTTGTCTTTGGGCTGATGGAACCTGAGCTATCATAAATGTAGAGAGCCTCAGTAAAAAATGCCATTATGCCAGGCAACACACCGAGTTCAAGGCTGACCAGGACATCTTACAAAACCCTCTCTTAAAATTTTAAAAAGTTTAAAAGTTAAAGCCAGGACTGGTGATGCACACATTAACCACAACATGCAGGCAGAGCCAGGAGGATCTCTTATGAGTTCATGTCACAATGAGTTAACAGCCAGAGCTCAAAATAAACAAAGCTCAAAAGTGGAGGTGGTTGGAGGTGGGGCCGCAGAACTTCAGCAGGAGAGCCCTTCACAGCGTGCTGAAAGGTCTGCTACCAGTCCCAGCACTGCAAGTCAACAAAGCTATAGGAAAATAGGGCTGGGCTCCAAAAGCCTCTGCCTCCCAAATACCGGGACTGAAGGTGTGCACCACCATGCCCAGCCATAAATACTATTTCAAACATGGGATTTAAGGAAACTCCACGAAGACTGAGTTACCGTTAGCCACTTGTCCGTATGGCCAGTTAGACAGGTGTGCGTAAAGCTGAAAGCATCACATTCTTCATTGCTCACTTACTTTTGCCTCAAGAGGTAAACAGAACCTTGCTGGAGCGTGGAGACCCATTAGCAAAGGAAATTGCCCAACGGGAGTATAACTAAACCAAACCAAACCTAACCGGCCCCCATACCATCCTTGCCAGTCCTGAGCTGTCTCGTTACTGCTCATGTTTCTTCATGCTAACAGGAAGGAAATGGGAAAAGCGGTATTTTCCACAGAATTTACATGGAGCTGAACTCTTAGCCCCCAAATATCTCTTCTCTCTGTGTGTGCATGTATGCGGTGCATGTGTATATGCACATCCAGGAGTGGGCCAGAGAAGGACATCATGTGTCTTCCTCTACCACTAGCTTTGGCCAGGGCCTTATTTCCTTGGTCTCACTGAATCAAAGCTAGACTATTGCCAGCTGGCAGTCTTCCTGTCTCCACCTCGCACAGTTCTGTGTTACAAGCTTGAGCAATGTCCAGCCTTGTTTTACATGGGTGCTATGGACCCAACCTCAAGTCCTCACACTTGGGAAGCACCTGCTCTTACCCACTGAGTCATGTCCCTAGTCCTTCCCAAATATGTCTGTATAGTGCTTTCATTCAAAGAGAGTACTGCTATATTCATACTCTCAGAGAGCACTACTAAATTCAACAGGTCACAGACATCTTAGGAAAAACAGTACAAAGCCCAAGCTAACTTTATTTAAGCCATATTGAATTGGCCTAATTACCTAGATTAGGAATCTGTTTTCTTTTCAAACCAATATTTCACATAGCCCAGGCTGGCCTCCAACTCATTGTATAGCTGAAGATGCCCTTGAACTTCTGTTCCTTCTGCTTCCATCTCCCATGCTGAGATTCTAGGCATTTGCTTCCATGGCTGGGCTATGCAGTGCTGGGGATCAACCCCAGTGCTTCATGCATGCTAAACAACCCCTCTATCAATCCAACTCCACCCTCAACTTCTGTCAGTCTTGTTTTCTGTAGATCTCTATATATCTATAGAATATCTGCCAAGTTGCTCGATTTGTTAAAATACAACACAAAATAAATTAAGTAACGAGCCCACCCCAAATATTTTGATTGTCAAGTATGTAAGGCAACATTTCAGGACACTGACTGCAATGGGGAAATAAATATGGTGAAGCTGGGGCAGATAGAACACATATGCCTGATTGGGTCTTGACCTGAACAGCAGTTATAGTGAAGGAAGGAAATCAGGTGTAAAACCAGGAAAGTGGCTCTGGGACATGGAGTCACACTGTAGGGAGCCTGCATGAGACATGGAGTCACATTGTACAGAGCCTGTATGTTACCAAACCAGGACCAGGGACTTAATCACTAAAGTAAATCCCAGATCAAAAGCTTTTTGTAAATTTAAACATAACACTGGTACATTCAAACCTCTGGATGAGTTATTGTGTGTGTGACCATAAGAAAGAGCTCATATTACATAAAATTAGCTTTCTTTTTACTGTAGGTAGGTAAAGATCCCACAGGTATGATCAGAGCATCTCAGGAAGTCAGCCCTCTGTAGTGCTAGAGGGACCACAGAGAGATAAAGGCAGAATTTTCCGTCTTGTGTGCTTCCTGCTTCATAGGTCTACATCTTCTACATGTATTCAGTATCTCGTAGAGTCGGGGAGAAACAAGCAAGAGCACATCCTGTGGGAGCTATATGGGCCACATAAAATAAGCCTGGCTTTGTTGAAAAGCATTCTTATTTCCTATGCAATTGGTATGTGGTAATTATATTTGCTTTTTCATTCGTAATGAGCACCTCTTAAGTAATTGGCACCCTCTGTCCATGCTCCCTTGCACAAAGAATTACACTGGATCATTTCCATGGAAGTGTGTGTGTGTGTGTGTGTGTGTGTGTGTGTGTGTGTGTGTACACATGTGTGTGTGTAATTTGATGACTGGGAAGGGGAAGAACGCTTTATAATTGCAATCAGTTTCCTTGATACATTTAATATTGGCATACCAAGAAAGAGAAAGGAAGTTGTAAAATTTTGATTAAAGGGGAGTTTTTCTGTGTCTCAGGGGCTCCTTCATATAGTTACCTATAGACAAAAGGGGAAAACCATAATTCTCGCATGGCCTAAAGCCCAGAACTCAGCAGTACAGAACCAACAGGAATTGTCAAGGTGGGTTCAGGTGGGGCCAGCTTACCCAACATTCAGTGTAAAAAGAATGAATTAAAAACAAAGAAACAAAAAGAGTTAAGACACAGCCTTTTTTATAAACCTTTTCACAGCTCATGACAGCTCGGGATAAAAAATGAGACTGAAGAGTGACAAGGTCAGCTGCTTAACAGATAGCACACCTGTAAACGAAGGAAGATGTGAGTTCAAGGCTTAACTGTGCTATAGAGCAAGATCAAGGCTGTCTTGGCAACTTAAAATGACTCTATGTCAAAACAAAAGTGGAAAAAGAACTGGGGATATAGCTCATGGTAGAGATCTTAGTGATCTCCTGTACCAGAGGAGGAATATAAAACCTCCTTTATGGAGTGTTTTGTTTGTTAGTGTTTTTATTACATTTATTTATTTACCTACTTATTTAGAGAGTGTGTATGTGTACAGGCCAGTGCCTGCTTGTGTACATGTGCCTCTGTGTGTGTGTGGGGGGGGTGTCAGAGGACAATTTGCAGTAGTGGGTTCCTTCTTTTTTTTTTTTTTTTTTTTTTTTTTTGGTTTTTTTGAGACAGGGTTTCTCTGTGTAGCCCTGGCTGTCCTGGAATTCACTTTGTAGACCAGACTGGCCTCAAACTCAGAAATCCGCCTGCCTCTGTCTCCTGAGTGCTGGGATTAATGCGTGCGCCACAACGCCTGGCTGGGTTCCTTCCTTTTAAACATGTGGATCACAAGGCTTGAATTCAGATTGTCTAGCTTGGCAGCAAGTGCCTTTACCTGCTGAGCCATTGCCAGCCCCCATCATAGAGCTCTAACTTCAACTTCAATTGCAAAGGTATTTTTATTAAAACCAGTTTGGGTCTTTTACAAACAGCAATATATCACCTGTGTTCCTGAACAAGGTTTGCAAACAAAGCTTCTGAGAGGGCGAAAGCACGTGATTGTTTACAGGACTTTTAAGTCAGTGTTCCTAAGGGAGTATGTTGAGGGTAGTGACAGCGTGGGAAAGATCATTTCCAGTGGCTTCTTGCCAGTTATTTAATGTGTTCCCAAACCAATTCAAGCCACAGGTACAATTGTTTTTATGGGAAATCAGAATTTTTTTTTAAAAAATGCTCAGGAACGTACTGAAAGAATCACACTCAAGAGAAAGGAGGACCCAGTTCAAGATGGTATTCTAAGCCCTGACTCCCCAAAGCTTGTATCATAGTAACAAAGGCATCCTAGAATGGATGACAGATGTTACGTGTAGACAAGAAATATCAAAAGAGCAATGCAGGTGAGCTCATGCTTATAATCTCAGCTGAGGTGGGAGGATTGCCATGAGTCTGAGGCCAGCTTGTGCTAGGGAGTAAGACCTTATACCTCAAAAACCAAACAGAAGGGGCTGGAGAGGAGAGCTGGTTTGAGGGAAGAAAGGGAAAGTTCTAGAGCCCATAAGCAGAGGCACTGCAGAGAAGAAAGGAAGACTGCTAAGGGCCGGGTGTGAGCAGCATAAGCCCTGACAGTGATGAGTGCTGAGAAAGGTTCAGAGGCTAGAGGGAGAGCTTAGCTGCTCTAACACAGGGGCGACCCATGCCTGCTAAGGTTGATGGAACCACATAGAATGTTAAGTGCTTTGCATAATGTTGCCAACATAACCTCCAAAATAACTAAACAGCACAACAGAGAGAGAGAGTCAGAAAGTAGAAGGTCAGAAAGAGAATGGGATAAAACACCAAATTCTCCACTCTTCAAGGACCTGACAGAGCCTGTCTAATGTTGACACATTAAGAAATGAGGTGAGACTGGAGAGACACCAGCAGTTGAGAGCACAAACTTAACTGCTGCTCCCAACGCCCATGGAAAGTGCCCCACAATTGCCTGGAACTACGCTCCAGGTGAACTGACACCCTCCCTCTTCTGAACTCTTCTGTTGTTGTTGCTATTGTGGTTGTTGTTGCTGTTGTTGCTGTTGTTGTTGTTGTTGCTGTTGCTGTATTTCATTGGTTGGTTGGTTTTTTTGTTTTTGTTTTGTTTTCACCCACAGGCATGTGGCACAACACTCTCACAAACACATATTTCAGGAAGAAAGAAAGAAAGAAAGAAAGAAAGAAAGAAAGAAAGAAAGAAAGAAAGAAAGAAAGAGAGAGAGGAAGAGTTTGAAGTGTCCGGGATAACCACTTAGCATATTTAAAGTAGGCATGGCCAGTGTATTGGCTCATGCCCTTAATCCCAGCACTTGGGTGGCTGAAGCGGGAAGATTGCCCTAAGGTCAGGGTCAGGCCAGTCAGGCTATATAATGAGTCCCTGGCTAGTCTAGACTATAGTGTAATATACTCTCAAACAAATACATGAAGATTTCTAGCATTAACCCCTGAGGTACTGAATGACCCAGAAACAATGACAAGGGCAAGTTGATTTTATTTCATAATGCTGACACTAGAAAATGAAGACCAGTTGATACGCGAAGGTGGAAAAGCAAGGTACAGAATACTTCAAACATGATAATAATTATTTTTAAAAATATTTGGCTGATACATTAAATACAGATTTATGAAGGTAAATAAAAGGCTTTAGTGGCTTGTTTTTTTCCATAGCGGAAGAACATGGACATATTGAAGAGAGATATGAGGTAACCGTTTTCCTAAAGCACTGGCTCTCAGCCATCCTGACGCTGCTACCCTTTAACACAGTTCCTCATGTCGTGCTGACCCCCAACCATAAAGTTGTTTCCATTACCACTTCTCAAGTGTCATTTTGCTACTGTTACGAATCATAATCCGTGTTTCCCCATGGTCTTAGATCATGCCTGTGATCTTGACCCACAGGTTGAGAACCACTGCTCTCCTGCTTGTTCAAAATAGTTTGCAGGAGTACCTATGGCCCTTAAAGGTGTAAACACAGTTCATAACAGCTAAGCAGCCGGCCAGTTAAGGTGGCTCAGTGGGTAACTGCCTGCAGCCAGGCCGATGATCGGAGCTCCATCCTAGAGGAGGAAAGGATTCCAGACGGTATCCTCTGGTCTGCACAGGCAATCTGGCATATATGTGATTCCCACAATAAATATGTAAGAAGTTCTAATTAGTGAGTTAAAGAAATAAAGAGATTGGTTAAAAACATGTGACGATATCAATACACATGAGTCCCCACTCACTCATTTCTCAAGCATATTGGATTTCTCCATCTCTCTCATAATACATTGTACTCAACACAAGAGAAATGGCAATAAATCGTGTCATCCCTGTCTTGAATAACACAGGATGTTGGCAAAATATAAAAGATGCCAGAGTTGGTTGCACACATCTGTGAACCCAGAATTTGGGAGGTAAGGGCAGGAGAATCAGAAGTTCAAGGCCATCTTGAACCACGGAAGGAGTTCCTAGCCAGCCTGAAAGCTGCCCCTGGGGAGATGGGGGCAGGGGAGGAGGGTTATTTGACAGTGGTGATGTCACAAGGGCTACACATATTCATGCGGAGAAATATACAGACCACGTCGTTCTATAGGTGTATAATGCCTGTGTCTACGATATGAAAGTATTCAGATAACACAGGAGTGTGCTGGGGAATGCCAAATGTTGTCACAGCTGACAGTTAGAGCCACTGTCTTTGGCTCTGCTCCAGAAACTCCAATAGTAAAACCAGAAGCTTGTTCACAGAGAGCCTAAGGAGAAAGCAGAGACAATCTTGTAAAATTCTCAGGCACGCAAACTCCTGGCAAGTATGGGGAGCACATTACAGGTGGAGTTCAGCCTAAAGGATGATCAACCATCCGAATACTACAAAGGATCTTTCCCTGAAGGAATCCACACGGTCTACCTAGCTAACCCAGGGCTCAGCAAGCCTCCCAAGTCACACAACACTGGAAACTCCCACAAGCGCAGCGTGCTACCGAACGGACCTGAGGAAAGTCTAACAGGGCTCTGCCCTGGAGGTCACAGTGGGTGGGAAGCAGCCCTGCATCCGAGCCAGGTCCCCAAGCTGCACAAGGCCTCAGGGCCCCGCAGGCGTTGGCACTGGCTGGACCAGTTCAAGTCTACACGTGTACGGGAGTCACCGCAACGCCAGTAGAGCCTTACTGGCAGGTTCGTTATGCCCTGCAGTACTTTCGGTTGGGTTTTATGGTCTTTTTAAGCCATCGTGAAAGTCAGTGGGCCTGGAATTCAAACTTCTGACATCTTTCCCCTCCGAAGGCGAGATTGGAGTGTCCCAACCTGTTTCCCTTTGCAGCAGGAGTCTTTGCGTTGAAGACAAGATAAATGAGATGGGACAATAGCAGAGGAAACTGTGGGTTTATGTCTCCAGGTGGGCTAATTTCCAAATTACACTGGAGAAAACTGCTCAAGATAATTTCACAGATTTCCTCCCTGGTTCGCAGTAGCAGGGTTGTTGCACCTGCAGATTTTAATTACGGGTTTGGGTTCTTTTTTTTCTCTCTGCCGCCAAGATATCACGCTAATTGGAGGTTGCTTGTCTTCGCTGGGTTTGTTTTCTGTGGAACCCAGAAGAAGCAGTTCTATGCTGGGGTTAAAGGGCTCAGTGGCGTAATTACGCTGCAAAATTCAGGTGCCTTCACTTTATCTCCAAAATCATTGGCTCGGCCATGTGAAGAGTTTTAATTCTTGCTGCCACACACCCTTGTCTCGCACGGAGAGGATGACATACTCTAATATGACCATTGAAGCTGTGTGTCTGGAAATCTTGACGCTTAGGTGGCTAATGGAGAAAGAGTTCAGTGTTTGTTTGTTTGTTTGTTGTTGTTAGTATTAGCGTTTGCTTGCATGCGTACATGTGTGCTGCCAGGGTGCCTGGTGCCTGCAGAGGCCTGAGAGAGCATGTCTGAGCCCCTGGAACTGCAGTGACAGGCAGCTGTGAGAGCCACCAGTGTGTGTCCTGGGAACCCTAACTTGGCACTCCACAACAGCAGCAGGTGCTCTTTTTTTTTTTTCTTTCTTTCTTTTTTTTTTTTGGTTTTTCGAGACAGGGTTTCTCTGTATATCCCTGGCTGTCCTGGAACTCACTTTGTAGACCAGGCTGGCCTCGAACTCAGAAATCCGCCTGCCTCTGCCTCCCGAGTGCTGGGATTAAAGGTGTGCACCACCATGCCTGGCTGCAGGCGCTCTTAATACAGAGCCATTTCTCCAGCCCCCAATTAGCTTAATATCGGTTGTTATTATAAATAGGCCACGTGGACAAATTGAATTCATTTCAACAGATACATAGAAAAGAATGCCCTTTTTTGATCCATGAAAAGTGCAAATGTAAGGAAAGCCTCTTGCCACAGTACTTGCACTCTTGAGAATGTACATGTGCCTGTATAAACACCACACAGTGTTGGATATGTCCACTAGTTTAGAATATGAGTTAGTGTCAGTAGAGTATGCTACAGTGCTTGAAGGATATCGGCGTGGATTCCCTATTGCACTCATTTTTGGAACACATACCCAACAACAGTTCATTTGTTGGTCATCTTTTATCAAAGGAGGTGGGGTGGTGTTTATTTTAGATTCTCTATGATTTTGTTTTCTGCTAATTATGAGAGCTTGTTATTTTATTGTGTATTAATTATGATCTATAAAAGTAAATGAATTATAATGACCAAGAAAGAGGAAATCTGGTGGAGTGAGAACTCTCGTTAGTACCAGTGAAACTGGCACCTGACTCTCATCCCAGAGTGCAGTCAGCCTGTGTCACGGCTCACCAGAAGGGACATAAAGGGTATTTGAGGGGCTCCGGCCGGCCCCCACTCGCTCCGGCCGGCCCCCACTCACTCAGTCCCTGATCTCTCTGGTCTAAGGATTCATTTATTATTATTCTTAAGTACACTATAGCTGACTTCAGACGCACCAGAGGAAGGCGTCAGATCTTTTTTTTTTTAAAGATTTATTTTATTTTATTTTATTTTATTATATGTAAGTACACTGTAGCTGTCTTCAGACACTCCAGAAGAGGGAGCCAGATCTCGTTACGGATGGTTGTGAGCCACCATGTGGTTGCTGGGATTTGAACTCATCACCTTCGGAAGAGCAGTTGGGTGCTCTTACCCACTGAGCCATCTTACCAGCCCCTTTGTGAGTTTCAAATGCAACCCAATATAGAGATGGGAACTTACTGATAATGGATTCACCCTTTTTAGTACATAAAATTCTTTCTGTAAGATTTTGAATAGTTTTCTGAAAACCAAACAACCTTATACATCCAGAGAAACCCTCACCTGTTTTATGCAAACTTCCCATGTGCCATTTGGCAGCCCGGTCCACACTAGGAGGGGAAATTCACTTTGGCACACTTCAAGTTTACAGTATTCATACAAATGCCGGTCCAACAGCTTCTCCCCTACGTCATTACCTCATTTAGCATCGTTGTGCCCAAGCACTTCGTTGTTGTTTATTTAAATATAACGAATTCTTTTTATTTCTCTTTTATATTACCAAACAGGACAAAATCATTGCATTTTTATAGAATGAGGTTGTCAGTGTGGGGGGGGGTGGAGGTGTGCCTGTGTGTGTGTGTGTGTGTGTGTGTGTGTGTGTGTGTGACTGGGTGTGTGACTGGGTGTGTGTTTGTGTGCACACACGTTTGTGTGTGTATCATAGTGAACAAGTGGAGGTCAGAGGATAGATCACTGGCAGGAATCAGTTCTTTCCTTCTGCCACGGGGGTCTCAGAAATTGAACTCGAGAAGCCAGGCTGTTTTACCTACCTAACCATCATGCCAATCTCATATCATGACCTTGTATGTGATGATAGCATACACATAGCATAATATTACCACTGTAGCCATTTCAACAAAGTAATATTAACCTTGTTATGTTGTATGTCCATGTACTCATAGACTCTTTCCAGCTGCTCCAACCAGGAGCACAGACACACATACGACATTTCCCTCCAAACTTCAGCCCGGTTGGGCAGACCTTTAAGTGCATTTATGAGCATTTTAAGTGCTGTTCTAGGTCTCACAGCAGTTTGGCCACCTTGAAATGACCTTCAGCACAAATAGAAGCTTGTCAGATACCTCAGGGCTTCTTAAACTCTATTATACTTGTGATCCTTTATCACATAAGAATTTTTCCACGACCCTAGAATAGTCAGGTCTATAAGATCAGTATAGAAATCAAATGTTTAATGATAATGAACCATATAGAAATTTATTTTTAAATTTTTTTCTGGTATATATAACTTTAGCCATTTATTAAATAAATGACATACATGGAACATCTTCAGTATTCTTTAAAGCTGAATGATATTTTGCTATTATAATGATCAATTCTGTGATTCACATAAATACATAGCCAAAGATGGTAGAAGGCTGTCTAGTGCAATTTCAGAAATTGTTAGGGCCATGCTAGAAAATTCATTTAATGATTTTTAAAATTTAGTCATTTTCCATTTATGAGTGCTCTATCTGCATATACACCTGCATGTCAGAAGAGGGTATCAGATCCCATTACAGATGGTTATGAGCCACCATGTGGTTGTTAGGAATTGAACTCAGGACCTATGGAAAAGCAGACAGTACTCTTAACTGCTGAGCCGTTGTCTAGCCCTAATGATTTTTATTTTAATCATCGATTCCAATAAGAGTTTGTAAAACAAACATTCTAGCACAATCTTATCTGAAATATTCTATCATGATAGTTACCTGCAAATTTAAAAGTCTTTGCCTCCTGTAATTTATTATGTTTTATAGAGGCAGAAAATGTTGTGTACATGGTAAATAACATTTGCAATTAATGAACAGGTAAATAACATTTGCCTAGGTTGTTAGTGTTTGGGGCACCTTCCTGGTGTGGTGCTGTTTGATGGCAGTGAAAGGTGTGTGTGTTGCATGTGCAGAACCAAGGCTGTAGTGGTGTTGTATACTACAACACGGGTAAGTGCAACCAGAGACAGCAGTCATTAGGCATTTGATTTCTGAATTAACTTCTGTTCTTCCTATGTTTCTAACCTTTTACTGTTGGCACCCTCCCCTTCAGTAATATATGATTGCTCATGAAGTTCTCCCCCATATTAGGAAACTGTGGTCTAATTTATTTAGTGTCTTAGAAGCTTACCTTCATGACATCACTCCTGGATAAATAACCATTGGTTGGTTGAAGATACATTAATGAGAAGGAGCCCGGTGTGGTTGAGAACCAGCCTGTGAGGTTCGTTCACATTCCTTGTGATGGTTTCTGCATCTGGAAGCGACCAAGCTTGCCACCCACAATCAGAACATCTTCTGCTGATCAGTTCTTATGGGATTGTTTTGCTGACAGTCATCAGAAAGTTCTTGTCCACTCGCACCACTGACTCCTCAGCCCCTTCTAAAGCCAACAGAAAAAACTGGGTACAGGGATGTCTAAGGCAGTTGGAAGAGTGTTTGTCTTACACATACAAAAGCCTGTGAGTCTAGCATCTGGAAGGTGAGAGGACTGGCAGGGGAAAGTTGTCCAAGGACATACAACAAGCTCCGGGCTTGGGATACATGAGACACTGACTCAGAAGACCAGACCAAAGCAGACCAAACAAACAAGCAAACAACAGAAGTGCTAGCAGAGATCATCTGACCCATGAGCTGCTGAGCACTAACCCTATGGTGGGTTACCTCCCCTTAAAAATCACCCAAAGTGATTTTCTTACACAGAAAGAAATCTTTGTCATTCCATAGCAGTGCAGGCTATGAATAATAATAATAATAAAAATCTTAGCACTAGCATGAGGACAATTTAAAAGATGGATGTGAATTCCATGTCATCGTTCCTTTTCATCCCCATGGATAAATTCACTTGGTTTGTCTAAACAAGGCAAACAGGTGCACCTTAACAAAGCTTACATTGCTATGCTGTAACTCTTTAAAGGGATGCTTATCTAAAGTGTGACTGTTGGGTAACATGCACAGTTGTCACACTTGAGTCAAAATGCCTATAAATAATCAGATGTGGGCATATTTAAAACTGCAATTATGCAGTGCCCTTGCTTATTTTCCTTCCTTCCTTCCTTCCTTCCTTCCTTCCTTCCTTCCTTCCTTCCTTCCTTCCTTGTTAAGACTGCGTCACTTTCCCAAAGAGAACTGAAGGGTAGCAGTCCTCTATTTACTTCACCATCTGTTCATTCCCTAGCATGTACTGTACTTACAGGTTGAGTAAGAATTAATCCTGAAGCCTGCTAATATTACAGTGACTCAGTTCCTATCCTCCCGCTAGTGAGAATGCTTTTCCACACTTGGTGGCTATTTAGAAGTGTACTAGTGAGATCCTTAGATTCTCTAAACAAAAAGAGAGGGATTTTAGATGTAATGGCTATGTACCAGTACAACTGTTTTCTAATCAAGAATAACAATAGGAGCCGGGTGTGGTGGCGCACTCCTTTAATCCCAGCACTTGGGAGGCAGAGGTAGGGGGATTTCTGAGTTTGAGGCCAGCCTGGTCTACAGAGTGAGTTCCAGGACAGCCAGGGCTACACAGAGAAACCCTGTCTCGAAAAAACAAAAAAAAGAAAAAAAAAAGAATAAGAATAGAAGTGAAGGATTTGGAAATGGTGTATATGTCCTTTGAATGCCTAGAAAAAGCCCAGAGAGTTATTGACCTTCAGTCAGGATATGAGGGAGACATCGTCGCAGAGAGATAGCTCTATCCATGCCTGGGGCTTTTGGGGGGAGCTATAGAATTGTCTTCAGAGTACAGGGTGGGGTTTGCTTGGCAATAGAGTTACAATGATAGAAAGACTGGAACATTCCAATAGAGATATTGGGTTGTCCTTACTGTATGACTTTATCCTCGGACATTATGGAATTGTAAATATTTGAAGATTCTGAAATTTATTTCAGTCAACTGAATAGTGACCTTCCTGTCTCTAAGGTTTGAATTATTAGACTTCATAGAATTCTTTAATATTAGAGAAAGAAGGCAATTTTGTTGTTTCCAGATGATGAGGTTGAAACCCAAAAAGTTCAATTTGTCTAAAGTCAGAAGTCTCATTGGTAAAGTGCTCAGAGTCCAAGTCTTCCAGTGGGGATTTCTGCACTAGATTTCTTACCAGTCACAGTCTAGAACCAGCTCTTTGCGATGGCTCTTAGATCAGGCCTATCTTCATCTCTGCTCTTTCTCAGCATCCTTCTCTGTATTTTCCTGCATGCTCTCACAGCGTTAATGGTTTCAGCTTTCTCTGTGTCTTCAGTGCTTCCTTGATTTGATCCTTACAGGGTCCTAACTGAGACTCCTCCTGTACCCATGAAGCACCTTTGCCCTACTCCATGGTCTTTTTAACTCTCCTTGTTTGCAGTTTAGTTGCTTTACTACCCGGATTATGACCGACAGCGTGTGATTATACTGGTCTTTGCTCAGCCCTGTAGACAAGGCTCTTCAGTGACAGCCAAGTTCCAAACCAACTGGTGAGCTTCCCTTCACTTCCCATATAAGTTTGGCCTGTGGGTGGCTGAGACCAGCCTTGGTGCCGGTTCCATATGTGCTCCTAGCTATCAATTATTGATATCTGATTTACTCAGACTCTTAGACAATTCGATCATCATCATTATATTCTCTATGTGCTGTGTGTCTTTCTAGCTAAAATTAATTTTCAGTAGATGGTGTTCTGTCTGAAGGGAGAAGGTGAAGACCAAGTTTTAAAAAGATCTTTCTGACCCGAGGTAAACTCAAAGTCACCTGTTCTTCAAGAATAATATTCACCCCTGCTTCCCCCTCAACAATTAATCTAACAGCTCCATCCACATCATCACTGTCTCAAGAATCCAGGCAACGTGTGCCTCCCTCCCCCTGTGTGAAGCCCCAAATGCTTTTTGGAAGGAGAATTTGACAGCCTGAATAGGAGAGTGTTACTGGGGGTGGGAGGAGAGCAGGGGAGAGGTAGGAAGTGTTTCTTTTCCATGACATTTGAGCTGTGAATTGTCAGGAAGGGAGGGCTCTGAGTGGGTTTTCACTCCATTCCTAGTGAGTCTCTGAGCAGAGCACAGCACTGTGAGCTGATCCGGGCCTCCTGTAGAACGATGCTTGGTGGCACAGTATGAGGTAGAATGTTTGGAATCTTAAACGCAGGGTAAAGTCTTTCACTTTGCATTACAAAAACAACTTCATTTACATTTATTTATGCTGTCCTGTGCAAGACTGTGTGTACGAACCACCATGCATGCATACAGGTTTGAGGACAGTTTTTAGGAGCTAGTTTCTTCTCCACCATATCGGTTCTGGGAATAGAACTCAAGTTGTGAGGCCCAAAGGCAAGCACCTTCACCTACTGAGCCATCTTGCCAGCTTTTCCACCCTGCAGCTTAAGATCCGGTTGGTTGGTAGCAAGTTGCTTCCAGTGCTCTCACTATTTATCAAGCAGAGGAAAATACAAGTACCTCCTCACTGCGTGGGATGAAGTTTAGTTAAGATAATACATGGAAAGTGCTTTGTAAACTGGAACTTGCACACAGAACTCCGTTCTGCATTCCGCTTTAGCATTGAGGAGTGCTGAGCTCATTCCTGAGTTAAGTACTATTAGGCAGTGGGGGTAGGTTCCGTGTGCAGCCCAAGCATTTAAAAAATATTCAGCAGTAAATCCTCTCTGTTCCCTCCAAATCAGATCAAATGTTTACACCCAAATTGAAAGGGAGGAGGAGGTGGCTGGTGGGAAGAGGGTGAGGGAAAAGGGAGGAGGGGAGGAAAATGAACTATTTATTTTCATAAGGAAAATACATGTGTAGAAACTTTAGAACTGTTTGTTTTAGAACAGGATCTCATGTAGCCATGCTGGCTTCAAACTCATTATGTGTATGTAGCCAAGGATACTCCTTCTGCTTTCTATGTGGCTAGGATTGCAGGCATGCACTTCTGTGCCTGGTTTTGTTTTATTTTGTTTTGTTTTGTTTTTTAGTGCTGAGCTAGAACCCAGGGCTTTAGGAACGGCAAGCAAGCATTCTACCAGATAAGCTACATTTTTCCTTAGAATACTTATGGATGCTTTGCTTACGTGTCCCTTTACTTGTTTTGTGCCTGGTGCTCTCAGAGGTTAGGATGGGGGCATCATATTCCCATGATCGGGAGTTGCCATGTGGGTGCTGGGAATCAAATCTTGGTCCTCTAGAAGGGCAGTCATTGATTTCAACCTCAGGACCATCTCCCTAGCCTCTTTTTCCTTTAAGAGTATCCACCAACAAAGGTCACTTTTGCACAAGACCTCGTCAGTGTAGAAAGGGAACCATCAACGCTTTGCTTCCTGTCAGAGCTACGCATCCGAAGTCCATCAGTAAGAGGAGATCAGCTGCAAATTAGGGAGGAACAGAATGTCAGCCTGATTGAGCTGGAAATGGATCATGCTAATTTGATATTTTTTAACTTGTATTATTCTAGGGTGTAATCATTAGATACAAAGATATAAAAGACTGCTTTTATGCTCTATCTCAGGTTTGGGGTTGTTTTTGACAAAAGGAAAAACTTTTTAAGTGTAGCTAAGGAGAGGAGTGCTTGCTTAGCACAGTAAAAGCAGCCAAACAGGGAAAACAAAGCCTGAGTTGCAACGTTGGCCCACCATTATCTGTTAACTAGTCCATCTTCCACTGTGATAGTTCTGCTTTTTGCTTTTGCTGTATTTCGGCTTTCTTTAACAGCAATTCTCGAGTGTGGCCACCGTCCTTCATTAAGCATACAGGAATGAATTCTCTATTGCCTGTACGAGAAAAGACTTCAAAACGGTCTGACTTAAAATCCTGTGAGTGTGTAAGAAAACGAGGCATTGGTCATCTTGGTTTGGATTTCATAGACAACATCTCTCTGAATCATCCCTCGTATCATTCTGCTGCCCCTCCTTTTCTTCTGACAGAGGGCAAGAGCAGCCTAGAGGGAACAGAGACAGACAGCAGCTTTTTAAAACAGATAAAGAGAAATCTCAGCTGGTCGCCAGCTTCAAAGGGTGATTATTTCTTGTTTTGATCAGCAGGTCCCAGGCCTCTGTCTGTGCATGAGAGCAGGGCCCTCACATTCCAGACCACCCTCCGACAGGGTCCTTCTCTGGAACTACAGAGATTAATGTATTCTTCCTCCCAAGAAGTCACAAGTAGCTGCTGCATCCATTGTTACATAACTTTTTATGTAAGTGACTTTCCCTTGAATTGCTAGCACACTTCCTGAGGCTCTGAGACATGCCTGGGGTTTCTTATCCCAACATAAGGATTAGCAGGAGAGCCTTTCAGTCCCCTGTTCTGAGGGGAAACAGTAAAACAGAGACTTGAGTGGAGTTTGTCTGGATCTGTTGAAAAATGATTTATGGCAGCTTAGGCAGAGAGTATCAAAGGGAAGGTGGAAGGCATTTGGATTCCAAGAAGAGACAAGTTTTGCTGAGGACCCCCCCCCCAGATCATTTCCTTATTTCTTCCCTACCAGAATCTGCTGCAGCCAGGGTGTATGTGTTCTGCTCTTTCATCTCAATTTGCAGCCTAAAGTGGCATTGACCTCCACGAGGATATCTCCCCATCAGCTGGGGACCCTAGGGACAATTTCCAGTGAAAACCAATACCTAGACAGACCATCTCTTCTCTTCCTCCTTCAAGGTCCCACTCCCCTGAGAGAGGTTTGGGGACTGTAACTTAGGGTTCTGGAAACCATAGCTGGTTGTGTGGGCTATGATTTGGGAACGAAACCACAGAGCCTGTAGACTCAAGCTGAATCTCCAGTGCCATTCTCTGGGATCTCTGGCTGCTCCCGTAAGACCCGAGAAGCCTTACATCGGGGATGTCCCACTCACAGAGATGCAGAAACGGAGATGGATGCAAAAAGCAAGAGGTTTATTAATCCAGAATGCTGGGGTCGTTCTGAAATCGGGACAGAAGTGACCCTGAGTAGCTAAAGCACACACCTTTTATACATTTGGGGGGGCAGTTTATCATTGGTTAACCTTTAGTGACATTAAGGGTCAGACTTAAGGACCAGAGACATTGTGTGGGCTTTTCTATACAATCAGAGGACTATCTCTTGGCACACCTTGCAGTGAGGCAAATTCTGGGAAAAGAGCACATTTACTTAACTTTTTACAACCGTGGTCATTTTGAGCTACCACAAACCTTACACGTCACACAGTGCCAGCTGCTAGGGTCTCTTGGCACACTGGCTGTTCCAGAGAGTGCTCCCAGCAGATGCTCCTTGAACAATCATCCTTCCAGGCTGCAAGTTCAGACTCCCTGTCAAGTCAGACAAGGACTCACAGAGCCCCATTATCACCCTTGGTGGGCAGAGACACATTGTCTGTGAAGTGTCAACCAGTTCTGAGATCCTGCTGGTGCGGTGGGAGAAGCAAGTTTTATCAGTTTGTTTTGAGGACAGAAAGAGCTTGATGGGATTGCTCTGGTGCCTTTGAGGTACAGGTGTGAGGCTGACAGTGTAGGAGGTGCAGCCAGGGAAAACACAAGGCTGAAGGCTGGGCAGGAATCGCTGTCCTTGTGGAATGGCTTCTTACTCCCTTTGTGCTGGGGTCACAGATAAAGAAGCCAGGGGCCTTAGGCAGATCATAAACTTTGGAAAGTCAAATTTCTGAACACGTTGTTCAATTCAATGGTAGAACACATGTACAGCATGTTTAATACCCAGACGAGAAGGTGAGGGGAGGAGAAAAAATAAGGATGGAGAAGCAAGAGGGAGAGGAGGAAGAGAAGAAGGAAGAGGAGAAGGAGGAGGAAGAGGAGAATTAGCAGTAGTAGTAAATAATAATAACAGTTTAACTTTTCCAAATCTTGCATGGAAATAGGCTAAAAGAAAACAAGATTTAATTACAGCAACGAAATGGCAAGCCATTGGACTTAATTGAGTTCACAAAGTGGTTCTTGGTCACTATGCGCTTGTATCTGCATTAGGCACTGGGTGGGAGGTGAAGCAACAGAGCAAACCGGAGGTTTCATCCTGCACCAAGACACAGGCATCATCTTGGGTAAGAAATGTAAAGAATACTTGTGAAGAAAATGCCCCTTTCAAGTGAAACTTAACAGGGAGAGAATGATCCAGGCATAAGAAAGCGTCCAAATCGGTAATTTTCTACAATAATAACAACAAAAATAGCAATGATTCATGTACTCAGCACAGATCCTTTCTTCTAATGATTTCAAAGACTTCAGCAGACGCTCCTGTGCTAATCCTCCAGTACTAAAGCTGACTCTTCTATGCTTCTTGAAAGAAAAAAAAAAAAGGAAGAAAAATTTGGCACAATCACATCCACATTCCCCAGGGCAGAAGGTTCTAGAGACAATGCATGTTCACTCCACATGAGAAGCATCCAGCAGGAAATGTAAGAGTCCAGTTAACTCATCCAGTAAAGCAAGGTAGAACTCAGAAAGAAAAAAAAAATCAAAACAACGCCCACAAACTGCACACTACTCAGGAGGAAAGTATGTGTTTGTTTCCTGGAAGTGGAAAGCTATTTTTAATGCACCTTTGAAAACCAGGAATGGGGCACTCTGCCCGAGTCCATCACTGAACTATGGAAATAGCCTGGATTAGTGACAGCCATGCTATTGGAATAGGGAAGCCTAAAGTAATGGCATAAATTTGAAGGACAAAGAAGAAAGCTTCCAGGTTCCTGGCTCGGAGGCGTTGTGAAGATGGGCATACCGGAGAAGGTCTAGACGGACTTAAATAAGTGCCCCATCCAACTGATTTGTACTATGGAAGTGGCCACCTCCAATGTGACTCTGTTTAGACATATGGTAGTTAAGGAGATAACTGTGATAAAATGAAGTCTGAGAGTAGGAGCCTAACCCAGGAGAGATGGGAGTCTTTGGAAAAAGAGAGAGAGAAAATGACACTAGAGATCTTTCTACACTCTTTCAACCAGAGATGAAGCAGCCAGGCCCAACTGACACCTTAATTTTGGATTTTGAACCTTCAGAACTATGAGAAAATTCATTTTTGCCATTGAAGTCATCCAGTCTCAAGGCAGTAAGTGTGAGTATGTGAAGGCAGCTAAGGCACACTGATACACTGGGAGTGACAGTAAATTCACTTGATGAAAGCCCACTAGAGATCGAAAGCAAGTCATAACTTGTAGTTGACAGAGCTAGGCACCCTATGGAGGTAAGAGTCTGAGAAGGAGCTGACAGAGGCTGGGAACGGAAACTGAGTTTCTGTTCTAGATAAATGTGCAGATATAACATATATATGCTACAAATAGTTTCTGTGGCTTTTGCCACAAATCCATCTTTCTTTGGCCTGTGGCTCTCAAGAGTGAGGTGGGGAGCCAGCAGCAGCAGACTCTGGGAGCTTGAACCCCCTTATCCCACCTGGCTCGGGCTCCATCAAACTTGGGGAGAATGCCCAGCACTTCCAGTTTCCACCAGTCTCCTGGGCCATTTGGAGGCAAGTCAAGAGTCAGAATCAGCTGGGACTGCCAGCCAGGTATTGTTCAAGTGTGTGGACTTTCTAGCACTGTTTTCTTTGGAAACAATGATCACAGGTGTGTTCAAGCCAGAGGTCAAACTGGATGTCATTCATCATATCCCATCCACTTTGTTTTCTGAAAGAGGGCATCTCACTGGCCAGGAATCCACAGAGTAGGATTGTCATCCTAAAAAGTGGGGACTCAGTCAGGGAAAGCCTGCAGAGAATGCTGGGTGACCAAACTGGGGCTAAATCCTAGGGAAGTTACACTTGGAGAAACTGGGTGATGTTTGGCCAGGGGGAGAGATGCATTGCAGTGGTGTTGAAAACCAGGGCTTAGGTAGCCTTAGCTCCAACCCTGCCTACTTCCCTTAAATGATTGACAGGTCACATTGGTTCAGCTTGGGTCTTCTGAAGAACAGGTTTCATAATTTTCATTTGATTTTCCTGGGGATTCACAGTCCCAAAGTGGTTAGTTACCATTGCTGGAGAGGAAATTGCTTTCTGGTTTGATAAATTATATTAGCTTTAGAAGCAATGTTTCTTGTGGTGGGGTCAGACTGGTATTAAAATTGTCTGGACAGAGTGTGGCATGCACATCCCTGTGCCACATTCTTGACCTCTGTAGTTGACACCTAAGAGTCTGAAGTTTTAAACAAGTTCTCCAGGTGGATGGGAGATTCTGATGCAGGCTCAGACGCCAAATCTAAAGACCAGCAATGCTAGGACTGAAAGGTAGCTCAGTTGCTAGAGTGCTTGCCTTGCAAGCAATGAGAACATGAGTTCAGTTCCCAGAACCCTCATGAAAAAGACAGAGGTGGTGCACCCAACCTTCTTATAGCTAGTTCTAGCAGTGAGGAGAGACTGTGGGTACCTGGGATGCCCTGGCCAGCCAACCTAGCCTGTTCTGAATCACACACACACACACACACACACACAGTCTCAGAGAGAGAGTCTCACAAAGAGAGAGAGACTCACAGAGACTCAGAGAGAGAGAGAGAGAGAGAGAGATTGATTAACTATGAATTTAGAATACATGTTAGTCACCAAAACGTGGTGCTAAGGTCTATAAGGCCTAAAAAGCCATTGCTAATAATCACCTAAATGCCACCAAACTGGGACTGATGCCACAGCCAGCTCATTCCTGAGCCTTGCCCTGTGATCATCCCTTAAAGCTGTCCTTTGTATGTCACCATATGGCTGCAGAAGGGGCCTGGCTTGAATATTCCCTTCAAACCCTGGTAGTTCAAAATGGCCTCCCAGGATGGGAGCAAATCAGCCCCCGAGAGCCTCTAAGGTACTGGGAAATAGAGTAACTAGAAGGAAGCCCAAGAAAAATCTGTTAGTGAGCACACCAGCCCACCTAATCTGCATTCTCTCTCTCTCTCTCTAGAGCAGATGTGTGCTTCCTTGAACATGTCCTCTTCCTGCCAAAATCCATCATCCTAGTTCATTTTCCTCTCACAGAATCTCACTGAGCAGGCCATTTGTAAAGGAAAGAGGTTTACTTCTTACAATTCTTAAAGCTGAGAAATCTTAGATCAAAGAAAAGGTCAAAATCCAGCAAGAGCCTTTTTGCAGGTAGAGGTAGAGATGATGCAGAGGCCTGAAGAAGCGCAGCCTGTCTGAGGCAGGACAGAGCAACTGTGCCAAAGAAGGCTGCTTCTGTGACAAAGCCATACCCTCCATTACCCATTAAGCCATTAATCCCCGAGTGAATTAATCATCCATGAGAGCCTAGTCCTCTCCTGAAGGTCTCGCCTCTCAAGTGCCATTATCATAGCACACTGGGGATTAAGTCTCTAGCACATAAAATTTGGAAGACACATTCAAACCACAGCATCCACTGATGACAAGTTTTGATTTCTGAATGTTTAAATATTTAATATTTAAAACTTAAATAGTAAAATGTATTGGGTTGAATCTGTAGAAATATACTAGAAAACAGATTTTTTTTTCCTGGAAAAATAGAAAAAGAATCAAAAGAGACTGACCAGGAGAATGGTTCAGAAAGCTTGTGTGCTCTGGGGTTGGACAGTCTAGGGATATAAGAAACATAGAAACCAACTTCATATGTACTTGTAAGACAGAAAAGAGTTTTCCAAGTCCAAACCCTCAGCAAACACTCCCTAAATGTGACCCAGAAACAAACACACACACACACACACACACACACACACACACACACACACACACACACACCCTACCTAGGTTAGATTTCTATGGTTTATACATCTTCATTTTCTCTTATAGCCAGAAAAATACCATAAACCACAGTCTTGTTTTGTGCTTTTTAGCTTCAGGAAGAAGCTGCAGAGAGAAATGATAGCAAAGTGGATGCCATCGATATTAGAAGAGTCTGGTTTTATTTGGAGAAGTCACCTGTGATCCTGGGACATCTCAGTCGGAGGACAGATTGTAGAAAGAGTAACCTTGAGGAGTTAGCAGTCTTCTACCAGCAGCAGTGCTGCTCTAACGTTGTTGCCCTGTCTCTGGATGTGGCTTTCTGGATGGAGAGGGCAGACTACAGTATTTGTGGGTTCCCTGCCCCTCCCTAAGCAGGCCTCCCTGTCAGCTGTCAGGCAGGAAGCACAGAAGGCCCAGCATCAAGTTAAAGAAATAGAACAAACTCATCACAGGGTTTCTTTAAATATTCAGATAAACCCATGTGCCCCTGTCAGTTAAATTAAGCTTTTCTTAGAAAAAGTAAGTCAATTAGTTCAAAATGTGGGTTAGAGCTTCTGGGTATTTAAAAGGGTTTTTTTTCCTTCTTCTTTTCTTTTTTCTTTTTCTTTTCTTTCTTTCTTTCTTTCTTTTTTTTTTTTAGTTCATTAGAAACACAGCCACAGGGCAGGTATATACTGACTCCTTCTCACATCCTATGAGGATCCACCAAATACCTTGATACCACTTTCTGATATCTGGATCTTCAAATGCTGGTCCTTAAACTATCTCTGGGCTTGGAATATATCATTAACATCAAGTCCTTTTGCTTAATATCCTGTCTTCTCTTTCATTATCAATAGTCACCAAGAGGTGCCTAACGAGGCTGCTGAGGAAGTCTGTTCCCTTCTTCATTTAGCAATACTTTGTGAACTTTTGTCCATAAAGGCAGGTCTCTGAGACATTGTGAACTATCACTGTGGAACACACTTTGAACATAAACCACAGAACTCATTAGTCCTTGTGGCCTAGACACAAAGTAAACCAAACAGAAATAAAACAAGATTTTCTTAAGAATCTGGCCTTCTAGCAGTGATGTCTTGGCCATTATCCATGAACATAGTCATGAAATGGTCACCTATGTGCTTTCTTTAGAGACTGTCCTACTTAGTGATGTAAAAAAAACAACTATATCAACATTTGGAGATAAATTATTGTTTTTAATTTTTGTGTTTACTTTGTTTTGATCTCACTAGTTCAATAAAGTACTTGAATATAGCGAATAGTTTCAGAAATATTTTATATACTCAAAACATTGTAAATAACTCTATTACTCAAAAACATTTATTACATGACATTAACAAATATTTCTTCTTCCACTTGAATTAGCATTGTGATGGAATGGAAATATATATAATATATTACATAATAAGCATATATATATGTGTATATATATATATATATATATATATATATATATATATATATGTGTGTGTGTGTGTGTGTGTGTGTGTGTGTGTGTGTGTGTGTGTGTGTGTATGTATGTATATATGTATAACAGTACTGATGGGCGCTTCAGTAGACTCTTTAAAGATACCTGGCTGGAAGATAAGGAGATGACTCTTCTTGCTAATTAAGTTTGACTATCTTCAGATTTGAATTCTTTATTGGCCAAGTGACATTTCATTGTCAGGATAGTATAACAAAGGGAGACAGCATATTTTCAGATTCTTCAAACACACAAATTGCTTATGGAAAATCACATTCCTCTTATATGTTATTCATTATTATTAAAAAGACCTAGGAAATTGGTAAGTAACTCTTAGCAGGGTAGGTTCAAAATTACAGACACTTAGTAGCAATTAGAATCTAAATGTTCTACTCCTGTTGATCACTATGTTAAGTTTACTGTGACCTGTTTTTCTAGCATATAATCAAAAACAAAAATATGTAACATTCCTCCTTGCCCCCAAAGACACAGTAGAGCCAAGAACTTGAGTAGAATGTTTTGCAGGTTAGCCTGGGTGAGGTGGGGAGCATTCCCGTGTCTCTAGTGTTCCACTCTGAGTTCTTCTAAAATACAGATGGGGCTTTACTTCCAATAAATTAGAAAACTAGAACCACCATGTGACAAAGGTCATACCATGTCTTCACCCATTTCTGCAATACTCAAAGCCTAGGGCCTCACCCTAGCAGCATGTCTTGTCAAAATCCCCAAGTCACATACACAGAAACTTGAGTGGCAGGCAATTACTTCCTTAAGAGTAAGAGTGGTGGTGGTGGTGGTGGTTATAGTGGTGGTTATAGTGGTGATGATAGTGGTGGTGGTAGTGGTTATAGTGGTGATGATAGTGGTGGTGGTGGTGGTGGTAGTGGTGGTAATGGTGGTGGTGGTGGTGGTGGTGGTAATGGTGGTGGTAGTGGTTATAGTGGTGATGATAGTGGTGGTGGTGGTGGTGGTGGTGGTGGTGAGTCTGTGTTTATTCTTTGATTCCTTAGTGACTGCATGTGGTAAAGATGTTTGGTCATGGCCTATGGAACCAATTTGCCTATCCTGGAGAGGTCTGGAAGACCTGGAACATGTGTTTTGACTTTTTAACATTTATTTTAAGTGTTTCTACAGTGTTGGTAGCCAGATTGGGGACCTCTTGCCTGCTACACTAATGTTCTTTCACTAACTACACACCACAACCTACAAAATAATCTTTTAAAATGCATTGGCCTTGGTTTTCTCAAAATATGAGAAAGATTGAAGCTTTAATAGCTAAAAGATAATGGTGTAGCCTAGTGTGGTTCAGCGTGTCTGCACTCCAGCACTTGAGAGAAGGCTGAGGCAGGAAGATCTTGAATTTGAGAACAACCTGAGCTACATCATGAGTCCTTGTCTCTTAAATCAAACCAAATCAAATCAAATTAAATAATCAAATAAAAACCAAAAATATAAGCCAATAGTTAAATGTTTTATAATGTTTCAAATACCATGTTACATTCTTAAAGTAGCAAATAATTTAATTTCAAAATAATCAAAAGTTGTTGACTTATGTCCCAGAACATAGAAGAAAGGATCAAGAATTTTACACAAAATTCTTACTTGGTATAAGGGAAAGTTGGATTTGAACCCACCAACCAAGGTTCAGGAAGGAGGCTCTCAGCAGTCCTGCTCCACAGCACTTAGGTGAAGTGAGCTACACACAAGTATTTGTACATTTATTGAGTATTTTCTATATGCCAGTCACCTTGCAAAAATTATTTAGGGGAAAATGAATGGGCATATTTTTGTCCTTTCAGAGTTATCTCTCTTTCACTTTGTGGAGTTAGAGTGCATGAATTCAAATTTCATCTGAGTTCAAACAATGTTACTCGAGATGATCCTCAATTGAATACAACAAAATTACTAGTGAAATTGGAAGAAAAAAAAGACATCAAAATAGCTTCGATTTGAATTCATATTTAGCCTCAAAAGCACCTTATGAATCTTTAAGTAATCAAATCAAGAGAACATGGTTTTCTCTTTTGATTTGTTTCTTTAAAGTGATTAACTAAATGCTTTTTCTGGCCTCTGCCCAAGAGCCCACAAAATCCTGGGGTTTAGCAATGCCAATCCTTTCCAACTCACCTCTCATAATACACAGATACCTCCTCCACAATAACTCATTAACCCCACTGGGTGGGGAGGAAGTGGTCCCTTTCTCACTGCGGCAATAACTTTCTACAAAATGTTCCACTAGAGAAAAAAAATGATGATGGATATATTAATCCAAAACAGTTGTTGAATTATCTTTAACTTCCAGGGACTGGGGTTGTCTAATCGTTATTATTATTATTATTATTATTATTATTATTATTATTATTATTATTTTGTCCTGCTTTTAAATCGCAGAATATCTTCCATGCTCTTTTAGGTTTTTCAAGTTTAAAATTCCTGATAAATATGGGATTTAACTAAGCACAACTCCCATTTGTTTATTTGCTCATTTATTTATAATAAGTGGCTAGAGAACTAACTCACCCTGCCCTGGGCAACATTCTGAGACACTTAAGTGTATTGGGTTAGTAGAGAAAGTAAGGCAGTCCTGTACAAAGTTCTTAACAGATGAGCCCCAGAAAACTGGTAGTGTTGTCAAGACATTTTGATGGCTTTTCAAAGAGGTTGCCTAATGGTTTTCTTAAAAGGGTATCCTAATTGATCCTGGCAACAAAAATGTGAGAATCTGAAATAGGAATTCATGGCATATAAAGCAGGTGTGTGAGAGTGTGTAGGATGTCCTCCTCAAACAACCTAGTCTCTATCTTCTGAGATGGGGAAACACAAAGACCTAGGTGACACTTTCTAATGATGTTGACAGAGACAGCTCACATGGACAGAGCACCTTGTGGATGTTGCAAACTTCTTCAGGGGGCTTATGATGAAGAATCTGACAGCTGGATGGTTGCAGCACAAGTGCCACATTGAACTGGATTTTATTTTTTAAATAAAGCATAGCTCTTACACAGTTGTGGGTGAGGAGCTGAGTAAATTTTAAGATGTGGAGTCAAGTGGGGGGCTTAGAAACCAGACAGACTAGACAAGTAATACTGCCACAACAAAAAAAAAGAGAGAAGTCTTTTAAAAATTACCTTTTCGATTTCAAACTGAGTATATGGAACCACGGGACATTTTTAAGAGATCATTTAATGATCGTAGAACTGAACTCTTTTCTGAGTTCAACTGTAATTTTATGCTATTGCTTTTTTAAAAAGTAGGCAATCTGTCCAGCGCCTTTCCCTCCTTTGGTAGGAGTGGTGAGGAAAGGGTGAGTATTTGATACTTCTCGTTGTGTTTGCTTTGTTTTGTTTCTGGCGGTTCTGTTCCGTAACTATGTTGGTTAATAACCTGTTTCAGTGTCTGATGAAGTATCCTTATAGGTATAAAGTTTTGGTAGCTGGTCAGAAGGTGGTGCGAGAAGAACAGTTCTGCAACAATCAGGCCAAAGCATACTTTCCAAGGTGTGTTTCTTTCGTCCCTAGTTTAACTTCGGGTCCTGTCGGTTGTTCGAAAATTGTCAAGGCAGCTCCTGAAACTGCTGTTTCTCCAAGTCCGTTAAAAAGCGATTGGTGCCTGAGTGGCATTTCTCCCTCCCTAGTCCTGCTATACCCCACCCCCATCGCCTAGCTTTTGCCAGTAGGGACTTGCCCTGGGGGGTATTTTGTCCTGGGAACACAAAACTATTTTCTTTTCTGGAAATACGTTGACGTCAACTGGAAGCTGTTTTTGGTTGCTTTGTTTCCCGGAGCGTCCAACCCAGTACACCGCCTCTGGCAAACTGCTAGCAATTGGAAGCAGCTCCCCTAGAGGGAGGGGAGCCCGGTGTCTGCACGGGAGCGAGTTGGGGGAGTATTGTACTAGCTGTGCTGCAAAAGTGGGGAGACCCGGAGAGCGGCTCCCTCGTGGGCCCAAGCATGGAGCTTGATCCTCTAGGCGAAGTTCGAAACGCAGCCTGGAGCCAGGAAGGACCCCTGGTTCTTAGGGCTTCTAGAAGTCAAGGTTACTGGTAGGTAGTTAAGTGACTTGCCTGATCCCAACTGAGTTCTCTGCACTGCAGCAATTCTCCAAGGTTTCAAAACCTGGCACTATCACGGACGAAATTCAGGCACGCCGGAAGTGGCGGTGGGCAACTAGCCTGGGCTGGCTCTTGAGCTGAGCTCTGAGACATGTGTGTCCACTTAGTTGCCCACTGCTACAAGCTCTGGGAAGCTAGTACATTTCTTTATATATATCTAGAGCTGAGACGAAGAACAGAATGCTGTGACAAATCTGACTGCTTCTCTAGTAGCACTTGGAGAAGAATTTCCCAGAAGTATAACCTCCAGGATCCTCTTCTCCTCGGACAGATGTAATAAGAGGGTGTGTGTGTGTGTGTGTGTGTGTGTGTGTGTGTGTGTGTGTGTGTGTATTGTTTCCCAAAGGAGCGGGAGAGAACCTGTGAGACAGGGACTTGTTATAACTTGTTTCACACCTGGCTTGGCTTCCCGACGCTCTGTGGTGTCCAAGGCTGAGGAAGCTCTTGGAGGGCGATGAAGAGCCACTTTGACGGCCACTGGGCCCAGACTTGGCCTTTCTTTTTTTCTTATTTGACATTCCTTGTAAATTACAACTTGATGGATGGTTTCTATTGTGGCACAAAATGATAAACGCCCCGGGGCAGGGGGTGGGGGGAGATAGGCAACATGGAAAGAGGGAACAAATAGTTGAGGCAGGACTCCCCACAGCTGAATTGAAACATAGAGGCAAATTCCAATGACGCACGCGAGGACCCGGCGAGGTTGCCTTAAGGCACTTGGGCGCACTGCTGCGTTCTGGCTCCATCGGTTCTTCCTGGCCTTGGGTTTCAGGCCTGGCTGGCAAGCCAGTGAACACTCGCTGGAGAAAGTTAGGATGACCACCCCAGTTACTGCCACCAACGAATAGAACAGTTAAGGTCCTAGTGTCACTAGGGCACTACCCCCAGGGCCGGGAGTGGGGTTGGTGGTGACGCGAGGACGTGCCCAGAGCCCGGGCGCGCCGGGGGCGGAAGCTGGCTGGAAGTGGGACAGTATGGGAAAGACTATGGGAAAGCGGGACCCAGAGAGCTCTCTGGCTGTCTTTCCAGTTTCCGAGGTGCCCGCCCCCACGCGCCGGAGGCAGCGCAGCCCCGAGGGCGAATGCAAGTCAGTTGGCAAACTTAAGTGAGAGCGGGCTAGAGATCCTAATTGCTAGAATTAGGCGAGAGCGGGGGCGACCCAAACCAAAGTTCACTTTTTCCACCCGCCCGCTCTCCCGCTTATCCTTTAGGGATCCGCACTGTTTTAGTGCCAACCTGGGCACTCCTCGCCCCAGAGTGTTGTGTCATTTTGCTCTAGGGCAGGGAGGACGGCGGCCCTAGTGGGTGGCAAGTGGGTCCCCGGGGTCCCGGAAAACTGCTCTTCCCACATCTCTCCTCCCACCAGCCCCTCCCAATCTTTCTTTCTTGCACTTTCCTGGGGCTGGCTAGACCGGCGCGGACTTGCCCCAGACCTTTGGGGAGCGCCCCAGGTCTTTAATGACAGCTTAAAAGTGGCAGTTGGAAAAGTCTAAACAGATGAGGCTGACGTGGGGCGTGTTTCGCTTCTTAGCAAGAGTCGGGATGGGAGCTGGGAGCCGCGCTGCTGGCCCCAGGCCCCCGCGCCTCGCCGCCAGCAAGTAGGTGGGGGAGCCGCTGCTGCCGCCAGCCCCATCCCGCTCCCAAGCCTCGCCCGCTGCGCCCTGGCCGCGGGCGCACAGAGGGTGCAGGGCCTCCCAGAGCCTCCTCCACCCAGCTCATTAACCTGCCTGCTCCGGGCGGTCCCGGACACCGGCTCCTCGCAGCAGCACCGGCGGCAGGCTCTCTGCAGCAGCCTCCCGGATCCCCCGGATCCGGGGGGCAATGAGGGGGAGGTGGAGGGGGCACCGCTCCTCCGGCATTACCTAGTGAAGCGACACCGCCCCGCCCTCCCGCCGGCCCTCCCTCGCGCCCGTCCGGGCCCGCGGGCCCGCTCCGCCAGAGGGTAAGTTGGGAGTATTTCGCCCCCACCGACAGCGATCCCTCCCCTTCCTATTTTTCCCCCCAAAGTTTTCCTAGAAGTGGGGATCAGGCTAAAGAAGGAAGAAGGTACAGCTGGCCTCTCTCTTTTACCCCCTCCTGGCCACAATTATTCCCCCCTCCTGCGCTTCCCCTCCCTAGCATCCCCTCGCCCCTCCCGAGAGGCGCTCCGGAATGACAATTGGAGCGCGGCTCCTTTAAGAGCCCGGCTTTGCCTCCCGGTAGCTGAAGGTCATTAAACACAAAAGCTCTCAGCGCTGCGGTCCAATATAGCGCATGCGCCCTGCCCGAGGACTGGCAGGGAGACGGCAATATGGCGAGAATGCCTGGCAGCGGGGACTGTAACACCAGCGCGGGCGGCAGCGCCGCTGCTGCGGCCGAGAACAATGGGGAGCGGGGTGAGGGCGAGCGCGGGGCCGGGGGCCGCGGCCGCCGCTACGGCCGCCCGCATTACTGCAGCGCGGGCGAGGAGGAGGAGGAGGAAGAGGAGGAGGAGGACGAGATCCAGGAGGTGCAGATAACGGGGGACGAGGAGGACGGAGGTGGGGGGCTGGAGGAGGACGAGGAGGAGGAGGAAGAGGAGGAGATGGGGATGGACTGGGAAGAGCCCCTGGAGCCGGAGGACTCGGCCGGGGAGGAGCTGGAGCCGGAGCCGGTCCATATGATCCATATGGACCAGAGCGCCGCGCTGGAGCCCGAGGCGCCGCCACGACTGCTGGCGCCCCGGGCCCGAGCGGGGCCGCCCGGGGACAGCGCGGAGCTGGACCCCGACGTGCTGCAGCGCCCCGAGCGGGCCCGGCTGAGCGAGAACACTAGGCTGGCCACCCGCTACGCCGTGCGCATCTTCCGGGAGTACCTGAGCGAAAAGGCTCAGAGCCCGGACTTCGAGACCATGGACAAGGGGGCGCTGTGCCGCGTGCTGCGCTCCTTCTATGCCGAGGCCCGTTCTAAGAGCGGCCAGCTCTACAGCAAGTCCTCGCTCATCAGTATCCGCAGCTCCCTCAACCGCTACCTCAACGAGCCCCCTTACTGTCGCACGCTCGACCTCACCAAGGACCCCGAGCTGCGCAGCGCCAACCTGACGCTGGCCGCAGTCATCCGTAAGCTCGAGGAGCAGGGCGCGGGGCCCGTGGTGCAGAAGCAAGCCATCACGCGCGCCGACCTGCGCAAGCTCTACACCTCCAGCGTCTTCAGCACCAACACGCCCTTTGGGCTGCTCAACAAGGTCTGGTTCGAGACGTGCATGTACTTCTGCACGCGAGGCCGCGAGAACCAGCGCGAGCTGGAGGAGGACTCCTTCGGGCTGGCCATGGACGAGGACGGTCGCAAGTTCGTTTACTTCAAGTCGCTCGGGCCTTACCACAAGTCGCGTTCCTCGTCCTGGAGTAAGAAGCGTGCGGAGAGCAGCGACGAAGAGAACTTGCCTCGCATGTACGAGACGGGCACTGAGTTCTGTCCCTACGCCAGCTTTGTCAAGTACCTGTCTAAGCGCAATCCCCTCTGTAAGGCGTTTTTCCAGCGGCCCCGGGACCACTGCAGCGAGGGCGATGTAACATGGTACGAGAACAAAGCCATAGGCAAGAACTTGCTGGGCACCAGGATGCAGATGCTCTCCAAGGCAGCCAAACTGTCCAAGACCTACACTAACCATTGCATCGGCGCGGTGTCCATCGCCACACTCAACAGCATCGCGGGTATCGGGACCAAGCTAGGCTCCCCAGCCCCGCAGGGCTGCTATACCGACTCTCTGAACGGGTCAGCTCGTCACCACTCTCACCATGCTCCCACCCATCCTTCCCACCACCACCGCCCCCAGCCGCCCTCGCTGGGTAACACTTATATCCTCCCCAAAGACAGCCAGGTCGGGCCAGAAGTGAAGTCCGAGGCTGCGCCCAAGCGCACGCTGTACGAGTCAGTGTTCGGGTCAGGGGAAGTCTGCGGCCCTTCTTCCCCCAAAAGACTTTGTATCCGTCCCTCCTCGGAACCTGTGGATGCGGTGGTGGTGGTTTCCGTGAAACACGACCCCCTGCCTCTTCTTCCAGAAGTCAATGGGCACCGAAGCACCAATTCTCCCACCATAGTTTCACCTGCTATTGTTTCCCCCACCCAGGTAACCAAACTGATGTCTATGCATGAAATATTTGTCCGGTACCAGTTCGGGACTAACTTTTGTGCTCTTCTAGATCGGGGTTGTGGGGAGATTTTTTTTTTTTAAGTAGTTGTTACACTACACGGGATTTGATACAGTCCCTAGAAATGAAACTCTTCGTGCTTTCGGAGTTGGCGACTTTACGCCTAACCTTAAAAAGATGCCAAGGACCTCTAGCTTCCAAGTCGCTGCAGCAAAGTAAAGCTAGAAACCTCAAAGTTCTCAGAACAAAAGGTTTAAGCTCGCTCTTGCTATGCCTCCCACGGTGTCTGAGTTTGATAAGGCGAGGACTGCAAGAGAGCGCTAAATAGAGGTAGTTAACCTAAAACATTAGAATGAAGTTACATTTAAAATGCTCCATTACATAGTCGTCATAACTTCAGAAGATAGGAAAAAAAACGCCTCTAAATTATTAAATAAGGAAAAGATGCCAATCCCACTTCCTGTAGATTGCTTTTTGTTGTTGTTGTTAAAGAAAGGGGGCGGAGAGTGCAGCAGCCTGCTGTGAAGTACCAGTTTATTCTTTTAACTTGCAGCCCTGTGTAACCTGACCTTTGGGATGTCATTCCCATTAGTGGCTGTTAACCTTACTCAGATTGGAAAGTGATGTCTGAGCTAGGGACATGATACACAGGAGTGCAGCTGAGCAGTGCCTAGGACACTTGCCCGCTTGAAACTTGCTATCTTGGGACCAAACAAGGAAGATGAGGGAGGCACCACCTCCAAAGAAAGTCAAGAGTCAGACAAGAGTAAAATATGGGCAAATCAGCTCACCTGTCCTGGCTTAGGTATTCAGATTTAATAATCTGAAAGAAAGACTCAATCCATCACAGTACTGACTACACCGAGAATGGGGCCTGAGTGTTAGAAACTTTCCCTTGTTCCTCTGCCCTGAGGAACCTGTTCACTAGCACTGACAAGGTTATCTTGCTATCTTGGAAGCTTCTCCAGAAAGCAGCAGTAGGAGGTCGCTCGTGCCCCATTCTGCTGGCAGATGCCACAGGAAGTTTATTTGTAATCTTGACCTCCCCTACTATAGGCAGAAATAGAAATTCTGCCCCCAGTCTGGAGCTATAATGCAGGCCCATCACTACCTTTGTGCTTTTTCTCCAAAGTGGAAATTCCAGTTCTGGACAAGCTTACCAGCTAATGGGCATGCCTCGAGGCTGCCAGGGAGGACTGGGAATGACAGTCTGAGCAGCACTGGCCTCTAAACCACACAGGATCTGTAGGCTGTATCCTGTGCTTCACCCTGTGTTTCATTCTGTCAGGGGTAATTTATAAATGTTTTTAGGTTAGAGAGGCAAGTTGGGGGTTTACTTTTTCTTTGAAAGCAAAACAGAAATGTTCCCATTCTTCTAATAAATACACTCAAAGTGCCCTGGGTTAGAATGGCACCTGATTAAAAATTTTAAAGCTTAAGAATATATATATATATTCTTAAGAATATAAACATATAGTCATTGCTAGACATTGATGCCATATAGATGCGTGACTAAAGGGTCCGGAAAGTTATTTTCCTTCTTTTTTCTTGGCTTTTGTTTTCCATGAGTGTACGGCCCCCTTCCCTGGGGTTCGGCCCCCTTCCCTGGGGTTCGTTTACTCAAGTGGGCTAAATCAGCCTATACAACTTCACACTGACACTTTTTATTATTCTCAAGTCATTGTCAGGTAACTCTGGGAGTTAAATGCAGATCTAAGTATATTTGCTTATGTGATTACTAACCATGGCTGCCCAACAAGGTCTTAGCTGTGAGGCTTTTAGTTAAAACTCTGAAGAACAGGGGTTCTGTTTGCACTTTGGCGGTAGGAGGTATTCCTACAGATCAAGTCCAGGGTTCTGCATGTCAGGCAGGGGCTGTACAGTAGTTCTGCGTCCCCAGCCATGTGTGTATGTATTTAAAGTCACACTTTCCGTTCGAAGAGAGTAGAAAACATTTCTTTTTAAAGAAACTAGCAGTAAGATATGGAAGAGAACTTTAAACTGCTGGCTTCATCAGCACCCACTGAAGGGGAAGCAACATGAAACGGATGTTTGCTTTAGGGAGAAAGATGATACTAAACTTTTACCTTTGGCATGCATTAAAGTTCCCATCTTTGTGGATTAATGACTGGTGAGGTTGGTGGTCAGTTGAGACGTAAGGCATCTGTTCTTCTCACTCTTCTCAGTCGCCTGGAGTTGCCTCACCAGGACTATGAGCTCCAACTGTGTTTTCCTTAATTATAAACATGGCACCTTAACCTCAATATTGGCCACTGGTGGCCATGCTGGAACAGACTTCCTAAGGCAGAGGTCAGTACTGGTGCTGAAGTCTCCTTTAACATGGTGAGTTCCCCAGGAGATGAAGAGTTTGCTAATGGAGATTCAATTCACAGCGTAGTCCCTTCTTGTCCTCAGGCGACACATTCCCAAGACCACCACTCACACATAGCATTGAACCATGAATATCCTGTCCCCTCATCCCCCCTGACATACATACCTGTTATAAAATTTGATTTATATACCAGGCACAGTAAGAGGTGTAAAATAGCATCTTTTGATAAAAAATAGAACAAGTGCAATATCCTGCAAGAAAACTTATCTAATGCTTATGACTTATTCATTTGTGGAATTTTCCATTTAATATTTTAGACTATAGTTGACCTTGGAAACTATCTATAAAGGATGAATAATCTCTTTCCTCCCCCTTCTCCTCCTCCTCCTCTTCTTCCTCCTTTTTCTTCTTCTTTTTTTAACTCCTGAGGGTGTGATGTGTCTTAACCTATGGGGACAGTAGAAAATGAATACATGCAAGAATAAATAGGAGTATGAAATTTATGATTTTTCTTCTAGTGTATCTGCCTTTGGGAGGGCTGATGGTAATGCTAACTGACCAACTCTAATTATGTTTAGTGGTGTTAGCAGTCACAAGTACTTTATGTTCCTTTTCCCCTACTAAAGTGTCCTTGATTATCAAAGTTTTGGTAGCAATTATGTGTTCTATTGTATTTTGTTGTTTGTTTATGTATTTACTTCAGTTCTGGGAACTGAACCCAGTACTTTGCATATGGTAAAGACTTACTTGCTAATGCTCCATTTTAAAAGCCTGACACCATCCAGCATGGTGGTACACATTGTGAGCCTATGACTGGAAAGGTTGAAGCAAGGAGCTTGTACTTGAGGCTAGCCTGGGCTCTATAGTGCAATCCTACCTCAAAAATAAATTTTGAAAAATATTAAGTAGGCCTTTTACTCTATCTTATATCTTTATAACTATCCTCATTGCATGAAAGTACAGCATTTCACCCACCAAGTAGATGGCAGAAGTTTGTAGTTTGTTTGTTGTCCTGGGATTGAAAAATTGAATCTCTAGGATTCTCAGTAGGCTCTAATGTTGTATCACAATCCCAGAATTGTATTCTTCATCACTCAAAGGTATTAGTAGATTTACACTCTAGTTGCTATAGCTTTTTGTTGATGTTTTTACAGATGATCTATCTCTTCTGTGAGGAATAAAAATGAGTAAGTTAGTTCACTCTAAAACACACCTGAGGCTGAAGATGTAGCTCCATGATATAGCTTATACTATGCATGCACAGAGCTGCAGCCCCCCACCCCACACACACACCCATAAACTTCAGGAGTACTTGCAGACTTGTGACCTAGGCGTCTGGTTACACTTTCTTGGCCTTAGCTCAGATTCATTCTGGAAGTACTTTTAAGCAATTCTTTAAGTAGAAAGACTGGCAGTATAATGGTTCAGGTAGAAGAAGTCCCCTCTTTCTGTGACACCTGCCTCATTGTGTTTTTCTTGAATTGACCCTTACAGTATACAAGCTAGACAAGGGACCAACCACCTAGCTGACACACACAGCTCTTTTAATTTACCTTCTGGAAGAAGCCAGACACGCTCACATCACAGTTGCTTTTAGGGGGATGCAGTGGTGTTAGAGAAAGTTGTGTTGTGTAGCCCAAACTGGCCTAGAATTGCCTAGTGCTGGGATTATAGGTGTGCCCTACAATGTCTAGGCCCTGGAAGCCATGCTCACATTCACACGCCTTGGTGCTGAAGAAGCTGCTGTGTGCTACGCATATATTTGATGGAAGGAAATGAGCATTTACTGTAGTACTGAAATCATCTCTGAACTTGTATTATGGTCTCTGAGGAAGATTAGGCAGAGAAATGTCTCTTTGTAAGGTGAGAATTTGTGCAGGTATGAAAGGCTTTGGAGGAAGCAAGACTTCTTTGCACTGGTCACCTGGGAGCATGAAGCTTAACTTCCTTGTTAAAGATGGGTGCTTTCCTTTTTTTTAGTTTTGGTTTGTGGCTACATTCTTTGCCCTACTGTAAGATGTTTGCTCTTTTAGGGAAATTTTTACATGTCTTGTGCTTATGTGCTCGGCTTATCGTTCTCATTCAGGAAGTAGTAACTGCATGCTGACTAACTCAGCCTTGTGCCAGGAGTTAATACATTGATCAATTTTCTCCTTGGCAAGTAATCTCATTGGGAAGATTTCAGCCTCGTTTTATGTTAAAATCAGATCAAAATAAGAAAGTTGAAAGCTGTTTTTTGAGGGGGAGAGGAGAGCTATAAGGGTCTCATGTAGCTCAGGCTCGCCTACTCCTAAGCCTTTTTTAAAAAAAATCTCCTGAGTGCTCTGGTTACAGGTATTAGCCATTATGCCTGGCTGGTACATCCAATGGTTTGCAGCTGTTGTCGGAGGAGTGATCTGGGTTTATATTTTTTTATGGAGTCTTACATGTTACTATTATGACAAGGGGGTGTTATTATTATTATTTTTTTTTATTTTCATTACTTTTGGTGAAATAGGGTCTTTCCTGTCTTAGCCATTTAAGCAGCTAAAATTCAGGGACACACCACCACACCCAGAATTTATTATTTCAAATTTATATAAATCAGTACCAAAGAATAGTTCACTGTTCATTAAAGCAGATAAAACAGGAAAAGAAGTGCTGACCAAACAAAGCTTGGGTGTCACCTATGTAAAACCGGAGTGTCCAGCCATTGGGCTCCTCTGAGTTGAGTTGTCATCCACAAAGCTCATGGTTAACCATCCCAGTCCCCAAATCTTGTCGCATTTTAAGTAAGTTTATGCTGGATTGCATTCATAGCTATCCTGAGCTACAGGTTGGATCACCCTGATGTAAAATTCAAATCTTTATGTCACTCTGATTTGAAATCAGATCCCCCTAAAGACACCCACTTGTGATTATCAAAGTAGATTCTGAACAGAGAAACACCCCCTTCCATCCCTTTTGGTTTTCTGAGACAGGCGTCATGTAGCCCAAGCTGGTCTCGAACTCATTGTCTGGCCAAGGGTGAACTTGAACTGCTGATCCTCCTGAGCAGGAATTACCCCAGGACACCAGGCTTGTGTTGTGCTAGGGATGGAACCCACAGCTCCAGGCATTTGAGGCAAGCGCCCTACCAGCTGAGCTAACCCTTTAGCATGGGAAGCTTTTTCTGTCCTCCTAATTGTACTGAAGATGACTTGGAGTTCTTGAGGCGCCATTGGCCAGTGAGAAAGCCCACTCCAGCTCTGAAATGCTTGGTTTCAGGCTATCTTTTGGGCTCTTTCAAAAGCACCGATGTTGGAGTTGCTGGGTAATTGCCCGAGCTACAGGTTCTAGGAGCAAGTGTGTCAGCTAGTCTGGCTCTGAGCCAGGCTTGTTCCTAGAAGCTGTGTGACTTCTCTCCATTCATGGTCCACTGGTGAGGTAATGATCTAAAGACTCCTTTGGAGTGTGCACTATGTAAGGAATGGTGTAATTGAACTTATTGTTCCAGAAGGAATATAGGAATATTGAACTTAATAAAAGTGAAAAACAAAAACAAAACCACAAAACAACTGCAGTTTTAGAATTTGAAACTTTGAAGGAACCCACTGTGTGTGTGTGTGAGAGAGAGAGAAAGAGAGAGAGAAAGAGAGAGAGAGAGACAGAGAGACAGAGAGACAGAGAGAGACAGAGTATGTGTGTGTGTGTGTGTGTGTGTCGAGGTGTGTATGACTGTGTATGTCAGTTTCTGTCAGTGTTTGTGTGTATGTGTCAGTGTGTGTCAGTGCATGTATGTGTATGTCTGTGAGTGGGTGTGAATGTGTGTGTCAGTGTTAGTTTTTGTGTATGTCAGGGTGTTTGTGTATGTCTGTGTGAGTGTGTGTGAATCAGTGTCTATGTTTGTATGTGTGTGACAGGGTGTGAGTGTGTGTGAATGTATGTCTGTGTATCAGTGTCTGTGTGTGTATGCTTGTGTACATGTATGTGTCTGTATGAGTGTGTGTGTGTGTGTGTGTGTGTGTGTGTGTCTAGGACTTTGTCTTCCTTGTTTGCTTTCCACTTTAATTTTGAAGTCAGGTCTCTCACTGAAGCTGGAGTCATTGATTTGTCTAGCTGGCTGGCCAGTGCCACACAGGGATTCTCTTGTGCTGATGTAGACACACCTGTCCCTGTCCTGGCTTCCCCATGGCTCTGTACTTGGACCCTTGTGCTCATGGCCATCCCGAAGCCTGAAGTGGCCCAGTTTTATGTAACACTTTTATGTTCTATGATGCTGAATTCAGTTCAGCCATAACTGAGCATCTTGTTGTGTGCTACAAAGAGGAACAGGGTCTAGACCCTCCCCTTGGTGCAGATTTGCAGGGGATGTGGAGTCAAGGCAGTCCTCTGTGTAGTCACAAACACAGTGGAAATGGGCAAACTCTTCCAGCCTGGCCTCTGGAACTTCTTTTGAGCTTTCAGCTTATAGCTCTCTCTTAGCTTCCTCTTTCCCACTTTCCAGAGAGGACAGGCTACATGGTGTGGATGGTTTCTGTGTGGTCTGTAAATGAGCAGTAATGCCCTGTGAGATGTCTTGATACAGCCAAGGCTGTGACCGAGGCTGAACACAGATCTAAGGCTGCATGCCCATGACGGTAAACTGGGTAAGAAAGCTTGCTACAGTGAGCTGCAAGAGGCCAGACCTTTAAGGTCTTCACTAATTCTGGTCCCTCTAATCTACACTTGGTCAAGCTGCCTTTTCAATCTGAGAGAGATTCTTTTGTATTTAATGGTGAATTAAGTGACATTTTTGCCTTATGTCATGGCTTAAATTTTGCTCAAGTTGTAGATAAGTCTTTTTGTTTTAATTATAAAAGTAGAAGCTGTTGTACAGCAGCACCGTGAAGCCAGAGATGGGAGCTTTGATTGACCCCTGAACTGCTTGCTTCTCAGCATCCTTCTGTGCTTGCCCAGGGCTTCCCCGTGTTAGTCCCAGGAAGTCTTTTCTGGAGACCCTCTACATTCTAAGGGGTGTAATTTGAGCCTTTTGCCAGGTATTGACATTGGCTGTGTTTTTAATTCCCTGCCCCTTTTCTCCCCTTGGCATGCGCACCCCCCCCCCAACCTCTTAGGCACTGGCAGAGTGAGGATAGTGACAGTCTCCAATGGCGAACCCTCCAGAGTCACCCCAAGAACTGAGAGCACTGCAGTGATCTTAAAAGAGAAAAAGTGGTGCAGGCTAAAAGAATGGCTTCCTTCCTCCTCCCGAGATCCTCCCTGTCCCTGGAATATGAAGCCGAGGCAGTACTGTTGGTAAAACTTTGCAGGGCAAACCTTGTCTGGGAGCATCCCTTGTCTGTCTAGGAGCATTCCTTGTCTGTCTGGGAGCATCCCTTGTCTGTCTGGGAGCATCCCTTGTCTGGGAGCATCCCTTGTCTGTCTGTGAGCATCCCTTGTCTGTCTGTGAGCATCCCTTGTCTGTCTGTGAGCATCCCTTGTCTGTCTGGGAGCATCCCTTGTCTGTCTGTGAGCATCCCTTGTCTGTCTGTGAGCATCCCTTGTCTGTCTGGGAGCATCCCTTGTCTGTCTAGGAGCAGCCCTTGTCTGTCTGGGAGCATCCCTTGTCTGGGAGCATCCCATGTCAGGGAGCATCCCTTGTCAGGGAGCATCCCTCATCTCTACCCACTTTCCCATGGCTGGCAGTGAACTCTGGAAGCCTTGTTTTGATTGGGTCTGAGAGGAGGGGCAAGAATGTGCCACAGGAAGGGGCTGACAGATTTAAGATAGCACGTGGGGCCAGGCCCCTGGGAGAGGAGAGGGGCTGGGCAAAGAATGTAGATGCCTGACCTGGGTGTCACTTCCGTTGTGAGGAAGTTACCAAATTAAGATGTCAGGACATTGAGAAGCTTGTAACTGTCAGTTTCTAGTCTTACTTCATGCCTGAAGTCAAAGTTAATGCAGTTTAGCTCAGCATCTTTCATTTGGTTCCTTCTGGACACAAGGAAAGAGAGTGACTATTGGTAACACGGTTCCTTTTGGAGCCATCCACTCTGTACCCAGGTAGGAGGCTACATTAAAAAGTGTATATAATATATTTACATATTTAACTTATTAAACATAATAAACATTTAAAATCTTATATTATGTTAAAATCTTGTATTACCTGTAGATTTGTCTGCCTTATTCTTTTATAAAAATGACATAATCTTTATACACATAAATACAAATAAATTTGTATATGTGTGTGTGTGTGTGTGTGTGTGTGTGTGTGTGTGTGTGTGACAGGGTTTTACTATGTATAATTGCAAGCTTGCCTGAAACTCCTTGCTATGTAGCCTGAAGTTGGCCTCAAAATTTGTGCCTATCCTCCTGCCTCAGCCCCCTGAGTGCATCACCACACCCAGCTTTGCATTTGATATTTTAAAAGAACAATCTTTCATTGTCTTATAGTCTGTGAGGTAATTACTCAGGGCAAGCTCCTTGAACACGGCTAATTTCAATACCATTGCTTGTTCCTTTTTCAAACATGTGGTTTTAAGGGCTGTCATGTAGGCATGTGAACTATTTCCACGTTCCCAGCTGTCATGGGTCATAGAGTAGACTAGCCAACCAGATCGAGGCGGGAGGGAGAGCGGAAGTGCGGTGCTGGGTTCTTGTTTCACTGGGCTGTGGGCTGCGGAGACTTTTGCTGCCAGGTCCTGGTGTGTGTGCGTGCACTCATGGCCTCTCGCTGATCAGTGAGTAATGACCAGGGCTCACTGGAGGCTCCATCAACCTGAACATGTGCAGCATTCCGGTGCTTGTTGGAAATGCAGTGTATTGGTCAAGCTTTGGGGGTGGGGGGTGGGGTGGGGGCTGACAAAATGCCTGAGAAAACCAGGGGAGGAGACTTCCTGTGGCCCATGGTTTCCATAGTATGCAGAGCACCTTTGTGAGGTGCGTGTCATGGAGAAGAGTTGCTTACCTCACAGCAGATGGGAAACAGGGAAAACAGACAGGAAGGGACTGGATAAGATAGAGCCCCACGGCCTTATACTTACTTCTAGCTCAGCACCTACCTCCTAAAGTCCCGTCACTTCTCAAAACTGTGCTAGCATCTGGAGAGACAGCCTTTAACTGATGAACACGGGAGGGATGGGGACAGGCTCTCATCTGAGTTTCACAGAGTTATGGCCCTTCTTTACAAGTTACTTTGGCGACCAGGCTAGTAGATGTTGACTAGCTTACTTGATGACTGTCAGGGGACTAAGCTGGGATTTGAACTCTTGGATTTAAGTACATAATCTATTGGTGCCAAATTTCTTATCAACTTTTCAAATAAAATAGTCTGAAAGTAAAGACAATGGAGCATCAAATCACATCCCACCCTTAAGGGCTTTTGCTGGCAGCCTGTTTTTACACAACACTGAGAAATAACCACCTACAAATGTACAGAATACAAACATTGTTCCCTGTGCTTGGGGCACTCTCACAGCCCTGTGGGAATCTCAGCCTTTGCTGAATCTGGGGACTGGAACAAACTCTTGAGAAACCAAATCATGGAATAGGACCAGCCAGTCCCCAGATTTGGACCCCTAAATCAGTTCTGCCTCCAACTTTCTAGGGTCACCTCCCTCTTTAGGCAAATGGGATGTCCATGAGTGTTAAATTAGTTACTGTTTGAAAAGTTCTTAATTAGGTTAGGTATGTGGCTCAGTTGGCAGAATGCTTGCGTAGCATATATGAAGCCTTGGGTTCAATTGCAAGCACGAATTCAACCAGGTGTTGATAACACGTGCTTTACAAACCCAGTGGTTGGGAGATACAGGTAAGAAAAATCAGGGTTCAAGATCACCCTCAGCTACATAATGAGTTCAAGGCCAGTCCAGAGTACATGAGATGTTGTTTCATAAAACAGAATGAAACACCAAAAAGGGTGTGTGGAAGAAAGGAGATTGATTGTCAAGACATAGCCATCCTAGAAGGAGTTACTGTCATTTTGTAAGCAAAAAAAATATTACATGTAGGGAAAAATGCAATTTTTGAGTCAAGCCCTATGTCAGTCTTCAGTGTTCCAGGGGATGGGCAGGGGCCTCTGCAATTTCTTCTCTGTGGACTAGACAGGGAACCCTGGAGACTGCTGACCTCATGATAGATGATGAATTTTGTTGCATCTGTGGGCTCTGGTCCTCTCTGACCTCTGCTCTCACAGTTACCTCACAGAGCCCATCTATGAGCGGGCCTGATCCCCAAACTCCTAAGGAGGAATTTACTCTGAAACTTCTGGGCTCACTCTGCTGGCCTTTCCTATGTCTCTTTATGGGAATTCAGGGCTTCTTCAGGCTGAAGGGAGTTGGAGAACCCACAGGTGGATGGATGTTACTGCTGCCCAAACCCCAATGATTCAGCAACAGGCGTTAGACAAAAGTTTTTTTTTTAATAAGAGATAAAATTTTATCTGGGATGGCTTGGAGGTCAGTAGCTGATCATACTGAGAGTCTTTAAATATTGTGCCTGGAGGGCAGGTGTCAGAGGATAACTCTCTTTCCTTCTACCCTGTGGGTTCAGAGGATGGAACTGTCATTGCTGGACTTGGTAACAAGTGACCTTACCCTCTGAGTTGTCACAACAGTCCCATACTGCTGCTCTTAAAACACAAACATTGTTCTAGCAATCATTTTTATAAGTCTTCTAACTTTAGTGCTCCATAATAGAGTTTCTATTGGACTAGATTTTATGTTAGACTGTTTGCATTTCTCAAATGCATAAATGGACAACAGTTTTCTCATTGAAAATTACAATTTAAGCCAAGTTCTGCATTGGATAAAATAGAAATGAAAACAAGCTGCATTGGATGTTGAGGTGTGCCAATGATGTTGTGAACAGACTCCACGACCAGGGGATAGACTCCATGATCAGGTGAATAGACTCCATGACCAGCAGCAGTAAACTCCATGATAAGGGTGAATAGACTCCATGATTAGGGGATAGACTCCATGATCAGGGAATAGGCTCCATGATCAGGTGAATAGACTCCACAACTAGGGGGAGTAAACTCCATGATAAGGGTGAATAGACTCCATGATCAGGGGATAGACTCCACAGTCAGGGGGATTGGAGCTCTGATGGAATGCTGCCAACCAATTCATGACCTCTTGTGACTTGTTTGTAGTGTGACCAAGTGTGCTTATAGAATAGAAATGACTGATGTGACTTTGTGTGGATTTATTGCCTTCACTTTGTCCTTCAAAAGTCTGTGATACTCAACCAATGCTGTCCTCATAGGATAAGTTTGTGGACTTTGGGAATTAAGTTGTATTATTGAGATAGCTCATCTAGAATATTGGCTTCTAGTTTTTGGCATCTTTTCTGATAAAACTTATCTTAATAGGTTTTAGATATTTTAGGCATTTTATTCCATCTTGAACAAAGATGTGTGTGTATGTGTGTTTACTCTAGGAGACAGAGGGAGGGAAGGACAGAGGGATGGATAAAAAGGAGAAAGGGAGAGAGAGAGAAGGGAGAAAAAGGGGACAGTATTTATTTTTCAGTGGATTGAGATAGCAATTCAAAAAAAAATGTTACTGTGGAAACAGACTGAAATAAAAGTCTGACAGGAACCTTGGAAAGCCAGTTATGATAGGAGTTGTTTCCTCTTCCTGACAAGCTAGTGTCCAGTCATGGCGGGCGTTCACAGAACTGGTGACCTCTCTCAGGAGACACTCTTGGACTAGTGATGGGAACGTTTCAGAAATCGTTCTTAGGCAGTTGTTGTTTTAATGATTTCTACTGTGTGTGTGTGTGTGTGTGTGTGTGTGTGTGTGTGTGTGTGTGTGCCAATGTGCATGCCATAACACATATGTAGAGGTCAAAGGGCACCTTGTAGGAGTCCATTCTCACCTTCTACCATATGATGATTAAACTCAGGACCTCAGGCTTAGCAGTGATTGCCTTTACCACTATCTCTATGGCCTTTTAAAAGAAAACTTAGGGATGAGTTGAGTCGTGAATCCCATCCTGGTACTGCCTAGCATTCCTAGTGATGGTTTATTGAAATGAGAGCTCTTATCCAAAAGGAGTAAGGTGATGGAGACTCTTATCCAGAAAATCTCTGAAAAGTTGATTTATTATTTTAAGATAGGGTCCTATGTAGTCCAAGTTAGCCTGCAGTTTGCTGTGTATCCATCCTCTTGGCTCTACCTCGTTAAGTGCTGGGATTTCAGACAAGAGCCACCATACCAGTTTTATTTGATGCTATAGATGGTACTGAGGATATCATGCAAGCTAGACAAGCACCTACCAGCTAAAGTACATCCCAAACACCTGGATTAGTTTGCAGATGTTTTCACTGAATGCTTACCATCTTAAGGTTTCTATTGCTGTGACAAAGCACTATCACCAAAAGGCAAGTTGGGCAAAAAAGGCTCATTTGGCTTAAACTTCCATATTGCTGTTCATCATCAAAGGAAATCAAGACAGGAACTCAAGCAAAGCAGAAACCTGGAGGCAGGAGCTGATGCAGAGGCCATGGAGGGATGCTGCTTACTGGCTTGTTCCTCATGGTTTGCTTGGCCTGCTTTCTTACAGAACTCAGAACCACCAGCCCAGGGATGGCAACACCCAAAATGGGCCGGACACTTCACCATTGATCATTAATTAAGAAAATGTTTTATAGCTGGATCACATGGAGGCATTTTTTGAGTTGAGTTTCCCTCCTGTCAGGTGACACCAGCTTGTGTCACATTGATACAAGAGCAGCCAGCACACTCACTATGTGCCGGGGTTGGAGGGATTTGGAAGTGAAGAGAATGTGAATGAGCATAAGAGGAGTCTCTGGGCCATGCTGGCTGCAGAGAAAGGCACCTTCTGTCTCATGACTGATCACAAATGAACCCCAGAGAGCAAACGGTTTGTGTTAGTCTCCAAGAAACTGAACTGAAGGTGGATTGGCCAAACTGAAAGGGTCACTCTTAAGTTTATATAGAATATAGAAACTCAGGAAAAAAAATAAAATATTTGTTAAAAAAAATCAAGCTTTTTTTTTTTTGAGATAACACTTTAGCATAGTACAGGTTTGGTGTCCCTTATCCAGTAAGTTTAGGAAAAAAAGAAATATTTCCAATTTCAGATTTTTATGTGTGTGAATTTTAGGATCTCTTGGGGTGAAAGGACTGGAATCTGTACCTGGAATTTACTCATGCCCATGTATACCTCATACATTCAGCATAGATCTGCTTCTGTGGTGCTATTTCATGCCAATCTTTCAACTGTGATCCAGCACATGAGATAAGGTGTGGAATTTTCCACTCTGGTGGTGTATCAGTGCTCAGAACAGTTTGGATATTCAGGTAAAGGATGCTCAACCCATGTACACACTAGAATTGAAGGTCTGCCTCACAGTAAATGGCCATGTTTCCTAGACATGAGTTGCTCTAAGTGTTCACCATGTTTTAATCCACACTTTGTGTAGTTGAGTGTATGCGTGTTCACCATGTTCTAATCCACACTTTGTATGGTTGAGTGTATGTGTAATTGTGCAGAGGAATTCAGAAGCACGGCATGGTTTATATGCCAGTTATAACTTTTAAAACTACTAAAATTCTGGCTTCTTGGCACATAGCATCTTTTCTTTTATCTCTTCATATCTTCATGGTCATGGACCCCCAGTTTGCATAATTGATGAAATGGTTCTGAGGTGTTTGTGGGATTTCGTTCATAGGAAGTGTTGCTGGGCACTGCCCAGTACCGAGTACCAGGCTACATAGACATTGTGACACAGGTGTGTATCCTTGGGGTAGATAAATAACCAGAATAATACATCTCGACAGCATGATAAGCCTGTGATATTCCGTAAGAGGAAAAACACGTTGAGGCATGAGGATTGCAAAGCTAAGGGATAACCTGGGCTACCCTGGGCTACACTGGGCTACACTGGGGAAATTAGTTAGACCCTGTCTCAAAATAAAAGGTTGAAAATTGAAAGGAAAGGCTGCCTAAGGCTCAGTGGTGGGGAATTCGCCTAGTACATGCCTAGCATGTCTGAGAAACTGAGTTTAGTCTCTATGTCAAAATAAATGGAGGACAGGAGAGGAAGGAGGGAGGGACAGTGAGCAAGAGGGAAAGGATAGGCATCAGCACTTGCTGGGCATGTCTTTGAAAACAATTAGATTTTAGAGTTTGGAGAGAACAATCTGTATGAATTAGGACAGAGTGGTCCTGCTCACACATAGGTCTCAGTGGCCAGTAGCTGCCTCCTTAGGTCGACTGAGGATTTCTAGTTTTGTGCCAAGAGGCCCTACTCCCCTCAGCCTTTTCTGCAGTGGTGGGATGCTTGTGGGATCCTCATTGGGGCTTCTGACACTCATGGAGACCAGGCCAATTCTCAACTGAGCTGTTGAGGACTTGCTGCTCAAGGCCTTCAGGCCTTTTCAATCACCTCATTCAGAGCATTTAATTAAAAATTAATAATAATAAACACAATTCTGATACAGGGTTGTAACTAGTAAAAGAACCAATAAAAATGACGGTAAAGTCAAATAGAAAATGTTCAATATAGTATTACAGTGCTTTATGGGCAAGGGTTTGCCTCCTGGCATGGAGAAAGGCCCTCCCACCAAGGCCTTTCTCTTGGCAGGCAGAACTTGTCCAGCAGGAACAGGCTGGTGAAAGTATTCAGCCCTCTTGGAGTCACCCGACTTGTTTTTGCTGCAAGAACATCTATCTCTAGGAAGTGACAACCACAGGCAAGTAGACCTCTCACTGGTGACTGACGACAGTACACAAGCAATGAAGGCCGCTTTGTGGACCTGGGAGCCCAAAGGAGAACAAGGAAAATACAGAGTAAAATGAAAGCATAGGGAAGGAGAGGGGAAGCTGCCTGCAGCCTTCCAGGAAGGAGAGGGGAAGCTGCCTGCAGCCTTCCAGGAAGGAGCTACACATTTTGGGGATTCCCTATTGATTCTGGTAGAATCCAAGGGACAGAACAATTCAAGTTATGCGAACAGCTAACCTGGGTGGTGATCAGACACTTGTCAATTAAAGCAGACACTGGGAACAGAGCAGCTTCCGCTGTATTCTTAGACGCCCTAGTAAGTCTCACAAGCAATTGTCTTCCTGCACCTTTGTGCACCTTTGTGCACCTTTAGTGCCCTGTCCATGGAGGGAAGCATATGCCAGGCACTTGTCTCTCTTTCCTGGGTGAGGTGCAACAGCAATGGTAGCTTCCAGAAGATTCTTCATGGGGAGCTAGCTCAGCAGCCTCAGTGGATTCCTTCCCTGCTATTAAATAAAAACAATTCTGCTTTTAAATCTGGAAAATAAATAGAGACATCACACACAAAAATTAACCAGATCCAAAGTTTCAAAAGCCTCCACCTTTTACAGGACATATTTACAACTTCTCTTTAGCTTATCTAAATTCCCAGGATTGTGGCTATTGTGTTTCAGGTGTTTATTAAGTGAATGGCATGAACACAGGACTTACTGTATGGGTCACATGTCATAAGTACATCTAATGGGCTGATGCCATGGCTATGAAGTGTCTAATTGTAAGGTTAGCAGTCCAGGTGCCAGGCAAAGGGTTGGTCTACACCCCAGGTAGTGTTTACACTCCCTAGCAGTGTGTGTGTGTGTGTGTGTGTGTGTGTGTGTGTGTGTGTGTGTGAGTGAGAGAGAGAGAGAGAGAGAGAGAGAGAGAGAGAGAGAAGGTCTCAACATGTTCAGTATGTAGAACAATGTATAATCTGGAAATTATAAATTGTTTCTTTCTAGAATTTTCCACTGAGTACTTTCAGGGCACAGTTGACCAAAGTAACTGAAATCTTTGAAAACCTGATCACTTGAGTGGGGTGTGTAACTTGTTCTAAGCCCACAATGAAGTTGGTGATGTGGGTCTGTGGTATAGAGTGTTTGTCTGGCATGCCTGATTCTTGGAGTTTGATCCCCAGTAATAAGAAATAAAAATTTTGAATTAAGTGCTTAATAAACTATAGCTGAAAATTCTGTTGTTCAGAGGTCGACAAGTTGAGAGGGCGGGATAGAAGGATTATATAGCATATATTCCTGATTTTCAATATACTCTTAACAGTAAGATCAAGTATTCATGAAATAGCATAGCAAAGTATTTATAAGCACCAGTGACAGAATAGAAATATTTCCAGGAAGCAACTCTAAAACAAATAAGGTAATGATCAAACGATCAAAGCCATCAAGCTATCAAAAAAGACAGATGTTAAATTATAGGTGTGCCAGCTCAAGCAAGTCACAAAGATAGAGCAAAGTGACCAAGCTTTGGCTTTTCTCATTTCGTCATGGTGGGGTGGCGTCATTATTTATATAAAACTGTTTAAAAGACTAACATTTACCATGACTTCTGAGTATTGATAGGCAGTGTGACTTTGGTTCTCCATGGCGTGCCCCATCTTGCTGATATTTTCCCTAGTTACTATCAGTGGCTTATAGCAATAATTTCCCCATCAGGTTGCTTTATACCCGTGAAACACAGTCTACATTTGTTTCAGTAAATTAATGAAAACAGTTCACCACCTAGGATCTTTTACACTTTCATCATTAAATTTTTTTGTAAATTGTTTTCAATAATAGTTTTAAGAATATTTGCCGGGCGTGGTGGTGCACGCCTTTAATCCCAGCACTCGGGAGGCAGAGGCAGGCGGATTTCTGAGTTCGAGGCCAGCCTGGTCTACAAAGTGAGTTCCAGGACAGCCAGGGCTATACAGAGAAACCCTGTCTCGAAAAACCAAAAAAAAAAAAAAAAAAAAAAAAAAAAGAATATTCTTGTGGTCATTACACCACAAAAGATCCCACCCAAATTAAAAATAAGCAAACAAACAAAGGATGTGAGGCTGTCTTTAGTGTATTGCACAGAATGGTAGGTACCATTCTTCATGAAAACTTTACAAGCAAGAGGCAAGATGTCTTTTTCTCAACTACCCTTTCCTTCCTGATAGGAAGAACTAAGTAGACCTAAATCACGTGACTTCACACCTGGGTCTTGATTTGCTCTATAGTAGCTTGTTTGGGATTAATGCCAGCCCTGTCAACCCATGCAGGATGCTTCTAGATTATTAGGCTTCTGTGCATTGAAGCTTCATAGGTATATATATACCTATGTATGTATGTGTATATATATATATATATATATATATATATATATATATATATATATATATATATATATATATATATATATATATATATATATATATATATATATATATATATATATATATATATACCGCCTCTCCTCCAGTAGTCCATCCTTACAATTGACTACACAGTAGCTGGCTATATACGTGTGTGTGTGTGTGTGTGTGTGTGTGTGTGTGTATACATTTCTATAAAGACTCACTATGCATTATGTGTGTATAATCCTCACCACAAGCTTGTAGGCTAAGAATGCAAAATAATGTGCTCTAGCAAGTAGTTATTGAATACCAAACATAGGTCTATGTTTCCCAATTGTTTGTTCATTCAATAATTATGAAGAAGGCTCATTTTTCATGGACTCAGCAATCCAGTGGGAAAGGGAGAGCCTAAAACTGACAAGTCTGCTCATTAAAATAGAACCAAAGTCACCAAACCTGCCTTACAACATGCAGTCTCCTCCAGCACTTGGGTCCCACCCCTACAAAAGCATGCTGATTGAACACTCATGTTGACATAGTCACAGGAAGACTCCATGTGACACTGGCAGGTGAAGCTGTGACTGGTTTCATCTGATCTTCCAGTTGAGTGAGTTTTATAAAATGTAGAGTTCCCTAATTGTAAAGAGAAAGTGTGCGTTGGGGGTGCAGATGCATGTATAACATGGCACAAGTGGAGCTCAGAGGACAAGCTTAGAGGTCAGTCCTCATCATCCACCTTCATTGAAATGGAGGTCTCATGTTGTTCAGCTTCCAGTAAATAAGGTTAGTCTGTGAGCTTGGGAAACGCTCCTATCTCCATATAGGAGCTCTGGTATTACAGATGTAAACTACTTGCATCCAGTTTTATGTAGATTCTGGATCTCTGCTCTCAGCAAGCACCCCTTGAGCTATCTCTGCAGCCAGCATTTCCTAGTTAATGCTGGTTTTAATTAAGAGGACAGTGAACTCTGGAACACATGTTAGCCGAGTTCCTTGAGAACTTAACCTTCCTGTTTGGGTGGGGAGACAGAAGCCCATCTGGGATGAGAACCATTGCCTGTCCAGGGTCAGGAATTGCTCTTCCTCATGATGGCAAAGCCTCTCTCCTCCTGTGTAACCTTGAGGATGCTGTGGCATTATGCCTCACTCTGGCCTCTCTCATCCTAGATGGGCCACCCAAAAACTAAGTGAGTCACTCAGTGGGGACATCTTTCTGTTCTCAGGTGCTTTTTCCATGAAACTTCTCCTTTCTCTGATTCTCATGGAAGAAAGCATGTGAGGAGTCCCTAGGGGACCAACAGCATGGATCAAGTACTGAGTCATAGCTGAATCTTGGGGTTAGCTTTTGAGAAGGAGAGGTGCTAGTCCGTGCTAAGCTCCACCCTGCTGTCAGTCCCTCAGAAGACTACCAAGCAAGACAGGGGAGCTGAGTAGGCCTAGAGGGGTCAAGAGATAGTGGTAGCCCAGTGACATGTGCAACTTCTCTCTGACCTGAGAACCTATCACTCTGTCTTGCCAAAATAACTGCAAATAAAATGTTTTTAAATTAGGTCAAAACAAATGCTCGGAGGGACATAATTTTCTAAAGCTCAGATTTGTTTGTCCCTGGTATGAATTTCAATATGAGGTCAGGCTTTTAATGCCAAACATTTCTGTGTACTCTGTAATATAACATCTATTGTTATTTCTAGTTACCACTTATATGTTAGGGGAGAGACAGAGAGGGTGTCTTTTTTATAATCCACTTTATAAGCACTGGACTTATTGTATTTGAACCAGTGGTTGAAATTTTCTAATTATTTTTAATTTGATATATGTAGAATAGACTATAAAAGAATAAAGGTTAGTGAGGTGGTCTGGTGGTATAATCCTGTCATCTCAGATACTCAAGGGGCTGAGGCAGGAGGATCACAACCCAGTCAGGATGCAGACTCTCCTCAAGACCATCTGGGCAGCTTAGTGAAACCATATCTCAAAATAAAAAGTAAGATGAGGTTTGGGATATAGCTTAGTGATAAACTCCTTGCCTAGCATGCATGAGGCTCTGGCTTCAATCCCTAGTACCATAGAAAGCTTGACTATTCATACACCCCCGTCATTTATTCTTAGGTAGGTAGGTACATTGCTCCATCAAGTACTGCTCTCTTTCCTGTGCCAAGTACATACAGAGAGCTCAGATGCAGTTGTAGAAAAATATTTTATAGGATCATTTAACTGTAGTCCATTTTTTCTGCCACCTCCCTTCCCCAAGATGAAAGCAGAAAGGTTCCCCATGAATGTTATATCCTCATCTGAAAATATAAAAACAAATTCCTTGGTTGTGATGATTGGGAATAAAAAGCTTTTTCCAGTAGTGCACAGAAAAGTATACTGTTCCTTAAGCCCTTGTTGCATACTTCTGTGTGTCTGGCACAGCTCTCTCCTCCATGGACCAAGGGTTAAGACAGCACCGTGAGGTTTAAGTCAGGTATAATAGAATATATGTCCCGATTCTGGTCCTTCTCCTCCCTTGGTTCTTAGTACATAGCAGAAATCATATACAGCCCAGACAGACCACCAGCTATGTAACTGCTGCCTTGCTGAGAGGGCATGTAGTTGGCAAGCTGAATCCTCTGTGGGTAATGAAAGCCAGGACTGAGGTGGACCTGCCCCAGGGTCACCACGACTCCAGCCTCATGTGTGCCTTTTCTCTCTACAGATTACTCTTGTCTCTCTGGACCTCACGCTGTCTTTCCATCCTATTCCATTCCCATAACCATCATTTTTCCTCTATCCTCCCCTTAACTCCAGCCCGTAGAGATACAACCGAGAACTTTCACATCATCCGATGTGCAGATGTTCTCTAATGTAGGCACACAGCAGTACTGAGGAATCTTTAGGGAGCCTCTCCAGCTTTTGGTGGATCAGTGTTATAATTTGGCTTTGGGGAGTGGAGCAGTAAGAATTCTAAACCTGATGCTTTAGAATACCAAGGAAATAAGTATTTCCCATGCACCAATACTGATCCTAGGTGAGGGCTGGAATCCTTGTCTGGGGTGCTGTCAAGATGAGAAGAACAATGTGTGGTGTTGAGATGTTCCAGAATGTCAGTAATGTTGATAGGAACCTTGCTTTACCGCCAAGAGTTTCAATCATGGACCTGTCCTTTTGTTTGTTCATACTGCATGAATTAAAATCAGTATTCTCCAGGTGATTTATATTTGGAAACTTGTGCTCTGTTCTAGTGTAGGGAGTCACCTTTCTCCTCTTTAGTGCCCTCTCCTCCCTGACCCCCCGCCCCCCAGGGTATATGTTTGTATATGTCATCCTCAGGAATACCACCCACCTCCTTTGAGGCGGGTTCTTATTGGCCTGGAGCTCACTAACGAGGATGAACCATTCCTCCACTCCTTTCCTTTTCCATATAAGAATTACATCTCAGCCAAGTGTATGCCCAGCATGTAATCCCAGCACTGGGGAGGTGGAGGCAGGGGGATCAGTTTAAAAATCATCCTCAGTTACAAAGCAACTTTGAGACCAGCTTGGGATGCATGGAGTTGTGTCACATTCACCTCCTCCATATATAATAAATAATGTTTGATATTAACATAATAATGACATTTAAATATATTTACTAGTTATTGTATCATTAATATATTACACTTACTTTTCTTTATGGCATGCTCTTTGTTTTTACTTCTGAATGTGCAGACAGAGAAAAGGCAGACAAAAAGGATTTTGAACCTAGAGACATGATTGACAGAGCAAAGGGCCTTATAAAAGAAAGAGCAGGAATAGGTCCAGAACACTCCAGAACAGAAGGACTCTGATCTGGAGTGTAGAGACTGAGCAGAAGTGGGGAGGAAAAAGCCAAGGGCAGGTGACAAGGATCCTGTCCAAGGCTGTGATGGACATTTCAGGTCTTGGGTAGCACAGAAGGTGGGGGAGGGGCAGGGAAGTGGGGGTAACAAGCTGCTTTTCTGGGGTTTGTCTGCGGATTTGTTGCTTTGTTTTGTTACAAGTTCTTGTTGAGATGTAACTGTGGGCTGCACTGCTGCCCAGATCGGGGCAAAGCACCTGAGGCTAGGATGCTGGAGGGGGTGAGAGGTGGGTCGTGGGCTGCACTGCCGCCCAGATCAGGGCAAAGCGCCTGGGGCTAGGATGCTGGAGGGGGTGAGAGGTGGGTCCTTCCGAGTAGCAGCCACAGAACTTGAGGGTGGTTTTGAGGGTTGAAGGAAAGAGTCTGGCATGACCAGAGAGACAGGACAGGAGTCCCTCCTAGCGGCTGAGATGTGTCTGGGATATTGCTGAGGGTGTACCACCTCGGTCTGAGGAGTCGGGACTAGATGACCAGACCTAGAAGGACACCAGTTAAGATGATTACTGAGGCCATCTGCATAGATCATCTTGCTTAGTAAGAAATGATAGGAAGAGACAAGAGTGGATGCGCTGAAGCCTGGTCAGGAAGGGGAAAGGGGAGCTTGGCACAAAGCTGCCGCAAGGCGGTTTCAGAAGCACGAAACAAGTGAAGTAAGAGTTCTATGAAGATGGGGTGTGCAGGATGAGGCCCCTTTTGGGGTCTCTTAGGGAGGCCATTAGTCAATCAGTCATCTTGGCAAGCAAGTTTTGAGGAGGGATCCCTGTATTGAAATAGGGGCTGCTGCAGGCAGAGTCATAGTGCAGTTTAGGGAGGTGAAGGAACATGGGAAGGTTCTGCACCCTTAAGAAGAGGGGCCGACAAACTGACATAATCTGAATAAGAGATCTGGGGTCAGGACACAGCAGCATTCTGAGGATAGGTAGATTGGCTGGCTTTAGATTGCCTTATTAAGTTATAAATGTACTTTTCAAAAATTACAGGCAGAAAAGATTAGCTCAGGCTAGACCAGCATGGCAGCCTCTCCACTAGGTCAGAGGGACCCTGCCTAGCAGGATTTGTGTTCTAGAAGTAGGCATAAAAGGTGGGGTGGGGTGGCTGGGGTGGGTGAGAGGGAGTTCTGTCCCTAAAAGATCCCGTCTTTTCAACTGAAATCTGAAATCAGCTAGAATCGAAGCTGAGGATCCACTTCTCCATGGGTTCAAACACAGCTCAGTAAAGTAGAACACCAAAGCCAGGCATGATGGTTCATGTGTGTTATCTTAGTACCCAGAAACTGAGGCAGGAACATGGCTGAAAGCTTAAAGCCAGCCTGGGCTAGCCAGTGAGACCCTGTCCTCCCTAACCACACACAGACACACAGAGTTCATACATAAATCATTGAAAAATGTCGCTGAAATAGAACAATCCACAGGTGTGCAGCACACCAGGCCTGGGGTTTATTGGAATAAAAATTACCTTTTGGTCACATTACTAATTGATTTTAAGGAAGATGCCTGTGTGCAAAAGAATCACAGTCTAGGTTTCAGGCTGAGCTGGGCATGTGTAAACTTGACATATAGGGGGGAAAGACAGACCTCTAGTTCCATGTGGTCCTAGGTCACTGCCCCCCCCCCCCCCAGACACACATACACCTTTTTTTTTTTTTTCTGGAAAAAAAATTCTGCGATTTCCAACAACTGTAGTTTTTAATTTGTGTTTGTTTGTTTGTTTGTTTGTTTGTTCATTGGTTTTTCAAGACAGGGTTTCTCTGTGTAGCCCTGGCTGTCCTGGAATTTGATCTGTAAACGAGGCTGGCTTCTAACTCTCCCTGACTCTGCATCCCTACTTCTGGTGTCAAAGTCTTGCACCACCACTGACTGGCTTATTTATCTTCTTAAACCATTTTAAGAGCAGTTTTGGGTTCCCAGAAAACCGACTGGAAAATTAGAGCTTCCAGGGATCTCCTAGATAAAAAGAACTTCCAAGCTGGCTTTGGGGGCCCGGGTCCCAGTACATAAGAGGCACAAGCATGAGGAGTCGAGGCTAGCTTGGGCTGCATACAGGTTCTAGGCTAGCCTGAGCTCCCTAGGGACAGCCTGTCTCCAAATATAAGATAAAAAAAAAAAAAGAAAAGAGGAAGAAAAAACCAACAAGAAACCCTATCTATTCCTGAAGCTGCCCGCTGACTTCAGCTGAGGTACCACGTCCATAGCTTCCATGAGCGTCACTCTCGTGCATTCTCTTAAGTTAGGATAAATGTGTCCCCCAAGAGAGTGTGACACGGAATAGTGGCACTGTTTTGAGAGCCCTCTGGGTTCCTCCTCCTCCCATTCATTAATTCACTCACCAATCGCTCTAGTCCTCTTCCATGTAAACATAACCATTTGTTTTCCCACCTCACCGTTCCAGAAGATCCTGTGGTGCAACCTTATTAATAGGTTTGTTTTGGTTTGAGTACACAAAAGGAAACTTTAGCCACTGACCTGGAATTAATGACTTTAAAGCAGCAAGTCCCTTAGTCTGTGTAATTGTCCTTATCTAATGCCAGCTTTGTTCTCCTCTCAGTCATTATCCCCACTCAGTTTAAAAGCACTCTGTAGTAACGTTTCAGCACAAACTTCATTCTTCTTCTTTGGCTATGGAGGAAAATAGCCTTGGCCTATCCCTCCCTAATGGCTGTAGGCTGGGCACTGCCACCACCACCCCACTTCCACCACCCCTACCTTTCTTTCTAGGAAGAGACCTTTGACTTTTTAGGCTATCTGCCTGCCATAGCATAAGAGGCAGGAGGGAGCAACATTAAAGGATTAGCAGAAAGGCAGTGTGGGATTTAAGCAGTTAAAGCACCATTGTTCACAAGTCAGGTCCTTACTGGTTCTGCTGTGTGCACTGCTCTGTTCTTAGGGAGCCTCTTCTAGGTTCCCGTGACCTCCTCCTGCCTTGAAATGAGGGGCAGGGCAGAGGGAAGCCGGTTCTGGGGCTCCAGGGGCACCTCTGGCTTGGCGTTTGCCCTTTCTTTATAGGGAGTACTTCTTTTCCAGTGTCACTGGATTGGTCTGATATTTAGATTTTCTAGTACCCATGAAACCCGTGCTCACTATTTAAAATCAGCAGGACAAATGTCCACTCCTCCCCCTGCAGCTTTGCTGGGATGAGTCCTGCCTGGGACCGCCCATCTACATCACAGTCTGCTTGATGTGAGTCCTGCCTGGGACCGCCCATCTACATCACAGTCTGCTTGATGAGAGTCCTGCCTGGGACCGCCCATCTACATCACAGTCTGCTTGATGAGAGTCCTGCCTGGGACCGCCCATCTACATCACAGTCTCAGAGCGAAAGGGGTGCGTGCAGAAGAGTTTGTTTTCATGGATTTGTTGGGAGCCTGGGAAGGTTCTTATGTGGGGTGTTGTGGTCTCTTCAAGTTGCTCCAGGGTCCCTCAGAATGAATAACGGTAGCACAGGTGTCAGGAAAGGGCTGGTGTCCCTCTGGCCCCTTGGTTTTCTTTCCTGTCTGTGTGAGGAGTGTGATTGATACCTGGTGTCCTGCCTCAGCAGCATGGGCTCTGTAGTCCCAGGCAGAAGAGAGCCCAGGGCTGTGGTAACTCAGATCAATAACTGGCATATTGCTCTCTCTGCTCCGTATTGAACACAGATCTCATCACACAGTTTCTCAAAGGTAGGATTTTATCAGATGCTCAGGTGTGTCCCTGCTTACAGGTTCCGACCAAGTAGAACTCAATAAACAGACAATAGGATACTGTCTATGGTGAGTTTGGAGGTTTGGGTAAACCGAAGTCACAAACAAAGCATGTAATGGAATATAATGGAAGGAAGTGTACTGTGAAATTGAGCCAGTTCTGTCTGCAGAGACAGGCTATTTGGAAATAAAAGAAGAGCTTGAATTTTCTCATCTTACATGCATGAGAGGAATCTTTTGGAATCCTTTTTCTCCTTTTCAAGAACACTGGAAAGTAAGGAGAACCGATAAACACTGCCTTGTGGGGCCCTTCACTCAGCGTGTTCGCCCAGGCAGGAGCTGCCCCCAATGCCAGGAAGGAAAGTTAGACCTTTGTTCCAGGTTCCATCCTAACCTAGCCATCATGGGCAACATGTTAGAGATGCTCCAGGGTGCACCTCCTCAACCCTTACTTGGGATGCTCTAGTGGGTGACTGGGAGATATTTGCACTAGAAGCCACCAAATAATAGCTGGAAAGTGTCCCCATTCCCATCCTGTTTTCTCCAGGGGCACAGCTATAGCTTCCCAATCACTGCTCAGGTGGAAGGCTTCCACAGGTCTTTAAGTTCTAACCTGTTCCCTGTTAAAGCGGCACTGGCCACAGTGAGCATGCTCAGACCCCAGAGCCCAAGACTCCTTTTGATAGTGCCCACAGGAGCACTATGGGACATTTCTGGCAATTTTTATTACTTTACAGGAAAGGATACAGGGGTAACCTATAGAAAGCTACCTACAAATAGAGTTTTTCCCCTCACAGTACCACACACAGCTTTAAGTACACTTTTTCACACTTTCATGTCTTTACACATATCTAACCTTGGGAGGTAAAGGGGTTTCTGCTGTTTTTATTATGTCGATGGAAAAACATGATTCAAAATAGTCCTGTGACAGTTTCAGAGAATAAGTCTGTGTGATATTTCACCCTGAATTAGAGGAGACACTGTATTAGATGTAAAAATTAATTAATTTAATTTAATTAAGTAGGATGTCGAGGTCAGGTCATTTAGGGAATGGTGCCACCCGCCCTCTTGGATACCCAGGATCCATTAGAGCTACTTGTCATGTTGCACATGTGTAATCTCACTACTTCTTAGGCAGAGGCAAGATGATCAGGAGTTTGAGGTCAGCTTCAGTTACATAATGAGTTCAAGGCTAGCCTGGACTACAGAAGACCCTGTCTGGGAATAAATCAACAAAAAAAGAGCTAGCCATTTGACTGGTGTGTATGGGCATTGTCAGTCGGCACAGTGTGTGCTTGGCACACAAAGGCTCTGGGCTCAATCCCTGTCGGCAGGAAACAAAGGCACCTGTTTCACCCAGTGTTTCTCAGATTTGTCTGATTTTTAGCCTTCCCTCGCTCCCACTTGGCAACCCGTAGTATCACAATGTCTCCTAACACTGTGAGCAACACATCACCATGGGGAAAATGTGACTTTTCGCCAACTTTCAGAGTTCTTCAAGTTTGTACTATAATTTTTTTTAAACAAAAGTTCATAAAGCCAGTGACGAATTTGACCTTGCTAAACTACTTAGTCTATAGGAGCTTCTTTTGAAAATGGTTTAGGATTAACTCATGAAGCAAGAGAGACAGTCACTGGGTAAGAGCACCGGCTATTCCTCCAGAGGTCCCAAGTTCAATTCCCAGCACCCACACTACTGTAACTAAGTCCCAGGGGATTTGACACCCTGTCTGGCCACCATTGGCATTACATGCTCATGGTGGACTGACTTTCATGGAGGCAAAAGAAATATAATAATAATTTTCTTAATTTAGAAACTGGCATAGTGTTTATATACACCATGGTCACTGACTAGGTGAGATGGGCACCCAGCCCTTGACTCCTTGTCTAACACACAGGACGTACTCAGGAAATGCCAATGTGGATAGTGCAAGCCATGAACTCTGAGCAGATTTGCTCTTAGGAAGACTCTGAACTTAGAATCTCTCTTGAAAACAGGAATGGGAAAGTCTAGAAAGAGATCCACCAAACTCCTATTAGACTTCAGAAAGTAGGTGAAAGTATCTCAGCCTTTGTGGCTGGTGAAAAAAAAACCCAAAAACTTGACTGTAATAGTTCCCCTGGGCTTATACAAAGTGCCACACTGAGAGGTTTCTGTAACCAGAAGTTCTTGTCTCACAGGTCTGGAGGCAGGAAGCTAGAAACTGAGGTGTTGGTAGGGTAACTCCTAAGATTAGGGAGAGAGTGACTCCTTCTTTCCTTCTTCCCTTCATTCCTTACCCCCCCCCTTTTTTTAAAGAGACAAGGTCTTATGTTATCCAGAATGGCCCCAAAATGGCCATTTCTCTGTCTCAGCCTCCTAAGAGGCTGAAGCTACAGGTCTGTACTACCATACCCAGCTACACTGGTGGTCCTCATCGTTGTATCCTTCTGGTCTGTGCCTTAATTATATTCATTCTTTTCACTGTCTATATCCAAATCTTCATCTTTGATAAACTTCATTAGTTATCTTTCTCAACTCTGTGAGCAAAGACCTGACAATTAAGTTTTTTAAAAGAGAAAGGGTTTATTCTGGGTGTTGTTTGAGAGGGTACACTCAGTCTTGGCAGAGATGTGGTAGATGGCTCTGTGCTTCTGGAGGCCATGAAGCAGAAACCTCTGGGTGGTACCAGGAAAGGCTATAACTCACAAGGCCTGTTCCAATAGACATAGGACTACATGTTTGGCCCCATGTCCAAGGGGTTTGCATAACCTAAAATAGTACCACCAACTGGGTCCCAATTGTTTCAACACTTGAGCCTGTGGGACACATGGCATATTCAAACTATAGCACTGAGTTAGAGTCTTTAAGATATGTGTGTGTGTATGTGTGCACATGTGTGTATATGTATGGGTGTGCATGTGTGTGTGCATATGTATGTGTGTATATGTGTGTGCATGTGTGTGTAAATGTTTATGTGCATATGTGTGTATATGTATATTTGTATATGTACATGTGTATATGTGTGTATGTATATGTGTGTGCATATGTATGTGTGTATATGTGTATATGTGTGTGTAAATGTTTATGTGCATATGTGTGTATATGTGTGTGTATGTGTGTATGTGTATATGTGTGTATGTATATATGTGTATGTGTATGTTTGTGTATGTGTTTATGTGTGTTTGTATGTGTATGTGTGTATGTGTATATACATATGTATGTATGCATGCATGTGTGTATGGGTAAAGATGTGGGTGTGAAGGTACTACAGTACATATATGGAGATCATAGGACAGTCTCATGTTTCTGTCAAACTGCTCCTCCATGCTGGCTGGCCTGTAGGCCTCCAGGATAGTCTTGTTTCTGCCTCCAGTCTCACCATGGGAGTGCTGGGATTGCAGAGGTTCACCATAACTTCCTGTTCTCCTTAGTGGAACTTGGGTCACTGGACATGCATGGCTAGTGCTTTTACAGGCTGAGCCATCTCTCCAGCTCTACCCTACTCTTTTTAAAAATTTTATTTATTTATTCACTTTTCATCCCAATATCAGCCCCCTTCGCCTCCCAGAGCTCCCTTCACACAGATCCTCCCCACTTCCCCTCTCTGTCTTCACTGAGAAGAGAAAGCTCCCCCCTCCTGTATTACCCCACCCTGGCACATCAAATCACTGAAGGAGGAAGCACATTCTCTCCCACTGATGTCAGACAAGGTGGCCCAGTTAGGGGAACTGGATTCACAGGCAGGCAACAGATTCAGGGATAGCCCCGCTCCAGTTGTTGGGGGACCCACAGGAAGATCAAGCTGCACATCTGCTACTTATGTGCAGGGGGCTAGGTCCAGTCTATGCTCACTCTTTGGTTGGTGCTTCAGTCTCTGAGAGCCCCCAACGGTCCAGGGTAGTTGTCTCTGTTGGTCTTCCTGTGATGTCTCTGTCTTCTTTAGGTCCCTCAGTCCTTCCTCTAACTCTTCCATAAGACTCTCTGAGCTCCATCTAATGTTTGTCTGCTGGTCTCTGAATCTGTGTTCATTAGCTGCTGGTAGAGCCTCTCAGAGGACAGATATGCTATGATCCTGTCAGCAAGCATAACAGAGCATTATTTAATAGTGTCAGGGATTGGTTCAGGCCAGTCATTGGTTGGCTATTCCTTCCATCTCTGCCCCATCTTTATCCCTGAACATCAATGTGTCCTGCCTACCCTACTACTATATCGTCTCATCTTAACTATAACATTTCCTGTGACTGTTTCCAGGAAGGTCCCACTTTGAGGTTATGGCTTCAGTGAGTGAATATTTGAGAGATGTGACTTAAACTATCAATGCTGATTTAAACAGCAGTCCTATATGCTCATCCCAGAAAGAATGTACAAGAGAAAAAAGGATATAATTGAACCTGAGTTGTGCTTCTTTAAGCTTATCTTTTTCTCTTAGAAATTAGCTTTTTCAAGCACTCTTATTAAGGGATACACTATTTAAAATGGACCAATTTTAAGTAAATGCACGGAGTATACAGTTCAGTGGATTTTTAAAAAATAATATGCCCTAGTCAAGGCATGCATTATTTCCCCCATTTTAGAAACTTCTCCTATCTGTCTATCCACTGCCAGATCCATGCCCCACCCAAAGATCTGCCACCCATTGCTGACCTGTGTCCTGCCATAGACTGACTAAATCTGTACCTTTCCCCGGAGTTTCATATAGACAGAATTATACTGCATATGCTTATTATTCTGGCCTTTTTTTTTTTTTTTTGGTTTTTGTCTGCTGTTTATGCACATGCTTGTGCAGATGGTGTGTGTCTGTGTGTGACTGCATGTGTGCATATATGTGTATATGTATGTGAGTGTTTGTATGTTTGTGGATGTATTTGTATGTGTGTGTGTATCTGTGAATGTGTGTATGTGTGTGAGTGTTCATGTGTATATATCTATGTGAGTGTGTATGTTTGTGAGTGTATTTTTATGTGTGTGTATGTATATGTATGAGTGTGTGTGTATGTGTATGCTTTTATGAGTATAAGCACACATGTGTACACATGCATTTGGAAGCCAGAGGACAATAGTTGTCCCACAGATGCTGTCTACCTTGTTTTTAATTAGCTGAGAGCTTACCAAGCCATCTAGGCTAACTGACCAGAGGGTTTCAGGGATACAGTCCTCTCTACTTTCCTAGCTCTGGAATTACAAGCAAGAACTACCCTTTATTTGTTTGCTTGCTTCTAGCTGCCTTTCTATTCATTCATTCTTTTATTCATTTATTTATATTATTTTGTTTTAAACATGTGTTCTCAGAGATCAGAGTCTAGTCTATGTTCTTGCAAGGCAACCACTTTACTGGCTCAGCTGTTTCTCCAACCCTGCCTTTAAGGCGCACTATTTGTGCGTCTACAGGAGTCTAGTTCAAAGCTTCTAATTACTATAAACCAGCCCTTGGAATTCTGAAGCTACTGGGGCACAATGTAGATAGATCTTCCTTTAAAACAATTGCTTCGTTACTGTGCCACAACCTAGGTCTGCCTGGGAGGAAAATATTCTTTTCATGGAAGGGACAGCTTATGTCTGCTTGCTTATGTTGTTTTGTTTTTGAGACTGAGCTCTGGACCCCAGACTGACCTTGAATTTGTGAGCCTTCTGCCTTAGCTCCCAAGTGGAGATTATAGACATGTAACTTACAGTTGGCTAATAATTAAATTTTTTTACAACATTTAACAGTAAAAACTTTGACCACTTCTATCTGGAAAGTTAGTTTGGAGGAAAATCAGTTCTTTGTGGATCATTAGCCTCTTGGGATATTACAGTACATCGGTGGTGGTATTTTTAACATGGTGTCACAAGGTGATTATAGTGGTTAAATGAGATATCACATGGTAAGGGTTGAACATGGTTCACAGTACCTCCAAAACACTGCCTGTTATAATTGCTACCAGTGGACTCGTAAGCCCCTGAGGATGCTCTCTGCCAGTGTACTTTAGCTGTTAGAATTCTGACATCCTTTGTAGCCTCAGGGGAGATGGTACTGTCCTAACATCATTTCTCACTGGCTATTAAATAGTACTTTTCTAGAGAGATGGCTCAGTTGTTATAGCACAGGGTGTTCTTCCAGAGGTCCTGAGTTCAATTTCCAGCAACTACATGGTGGCTCACAATCATCTGTAATGGGATCTGATGCCCTTTTGGTATGCAGACATTGAGGAAGACAGAACACTCATGTACATAAATAAATAAATAAATCTTATAAATAGCACTTTTCTCTCTGTCTAAAAGAAGGCTTTGGAAGCTGAGCACATGGCTCAATAGGGAGAATTCTTGCCTAACATTCCTGAAGCCTAGATTTGACTCCCAGAATCACACAAATTGGTATGATGGCACATGCCTATAATCCCAGCACTTCAGAGATGGAGACAGGAGGCCTGAGAATTCAAGACTTGGCTATAATTAACTTTGAGACTAGTTTAAGATAAAATAGTCACTGTGCCAGGAAGTTAAGATGTGTCTTTGGAGGTTAAAATGGAAGCTGCCAGCCCAGCACTGAGATAGACTATGCCATGCCAATTAAAACAGGGATGCTCTTACCTGTTCAGGGTCTTCGGGACCTGCCAAACTAGAGTAAACTTTCTAGAAGACACAAGCTAAAAGGCAGCCATTTTAGCCTGCTTTGGGGGACATATTAGAACAAGTGTGGGGCACTGCCTGGCACCACCCTATCAGTACTCATTTTTAGGGTGATTTTTTAATATTCTCATTGGTTGTAGCTTCCCATCCTTTTCCCTTCATATCACTTTAGAAATACGTGTGAATTAAGGTCAATTAGCATGTGTGCCGACATCCACCTCAAACTAAAGCTTTGCATTATCTTCGTCTCACTCTCAAAGAGGTAATCATTTCAGCTTAAGTGGCAATTAAAAAGTAAGATTAAACTTAATAACCTTCATGGGGGTATCTGAGGTCTTCTGCTGTATCAAGTCCTTTCAGTCATCAATAATGTGGGTGGGTACCATCACTCCGATGTGGGTGAGTACAAGTTTATGAGGTCACAGGGATGCTCTGTACCATGGAGCAAAGGCAGAAAGGAAACCTTGGGTGTCTGGTGCGTTGGAACCCAGCACCCTGCTTTGCCAGGTGCTTCGCAGCCACACCTCCTTGAACCTCAGTTTCCTTCCCATTTTTTAGATCTCGAACATCTCTTTTCCAGCCTCACCCTCACTAGGTATTCATTATGAAAATGTTAATATGCAAATTCTGTGTCAGAGCTACTAACTCAAATGTGGTTCTGTGATAGGAGATGAACATTAATTTAGTTGAATGTATTGTCAGACTTGACGTTGAGGACATCTGCATGCTAATTAGAGCAGGTAAAGTGAATAGACTCCTGCTCGAGCTGTCTCATTAAAACTGAGCAGAATTGATTTTCATGCTTTCTTACAGATTTTTAAATTAAGACTAACAAATGGCAGCGATTGGCTCTGAATGCACAGGCTTTTACCACAGTCCCTTCCCACAAACCCCTTTTAAATTTTGAGTATGCTAATGTCTTACCTCCTATCTCTCTCTTTATTATCATCCAACTAAATTATATTAAGCAATTGAATATAGCTTCACAAAGAGATATAGCTGTCACTGCTTAATTTCTTTAACATTTTAATAGATGTACATCAAGTACATGGATTAGAATCACAAATATATTATTAAAATTATAAAATTATTCCTGGAATATGAGTCTTAGTTTATATAAGCAGTAGAGTGAATATTAAATCATTTTCTCTAAATGGTGAAGAGTAAACCAGAAAGTTACAGCCATTATTATTAACTTGATTATACTACTACCTTTTAGCCTAAGATGATTAGAGGGTCATTGCATTTCCAAATATAAAGATTGAGAATATTTAAAAATTTGTCTCAAAAAACTCTTTTCTATAACAGTAAAGGAGCGCTGTGTAAGCAGTTACCATTTGACCATCCCTGGAGCCTTGGCTGTGCATACGTGTGTATTTAATGCACAGAAAGAAGATACTTGTTCGACTTCATACCAATAATCCCAGCTGGTGGGAGCTGGATGCCGGCGATTGTGAGTTTGAGGCTAGCCTGGGCTGGATAGCAAGTGTCTAATTTCAAGAAGACAAGTTATGTTCTGTATTTCTGAGTCATTTCTATTCAAGTGAGAAGTCTTTACACTTGATTCTGATTAGTTAGGGCCATCATTAAGAGCCTTCTGAATACAGGCTAAAAACAATACTTAGGAGATTTAAGCATAATTATGTTTTTTTTTTAAGAGAGAGGAAGAGAGACACGTAGAGAGACAGAAAGAAAACAGACAGAGACAGGAAGTCTGACTGTGTACACATGAGCCCCTGGATCTGGATATGCAGGTGGCTGAGTACTTGGGTCCTGTGAAAGAACAACGTGAGGATTTGGCTGACAAGCCACCTGTGCTGGCCTGTCTTATGTCAACTTGACACAGGCTATAGTCATCCGAGGGGAGGGAATGTCAGTTGAGAAAATGACTCCATAAGATCTGTTGTAGGTAGGCCTGTAGGACGTTTTGTTAACTAATGACATGTCGGAGGGGCTCAACCCATTTTGGGTGGGGCCATTCCCAGGCTGGTGGTCCTGGTGGTCCTGGGTTCTATAAGAAAGCAAGCTGAGCAAGCCATGAGGAGCAAGCCAGTAAGCAGTACCGCATGGTTTCTGCATCAGCTCCTGCCTCCAGGTCCTGCCTGGCTTGAGTTCCTGCTTTGGCTTCCCTCAGCAGAGCATGGTTCTGGATATGTAAGCCAAATAAATCCTTTCTTCCCTAAATTACTTTTGGTTAGAGCATTGCACATAGCAATACTAACCCTAAGACATCATCTCTCCTGCCTGAAGTACAACTGTTAACTGATATACAAGTTGTATTTAAACAGCTTTGAGGACAAAGTAAGTCAGAAAAAGAATACTTAACTATATCCATATTTATTTAGGCTTCTGAGAGAGGGTTTTACTGTGTAGTGCTGGGTGACCTGAAACTCGCTGTGTAACTCAGCGTGGCCTGGACCTCTCTCCACCCCTCTTGCCTCACTCCCTGAGTCCTGGCATGCCTCCCACCTCTGGCTCTCCTTATTATTCTTAATGATGAATATCAGAAGCTCACTGGTACACATTCTACAGGAGCTACCAAGGGATCACCTTTCTTTTTTTTTTTTTTAATTTTTTCCAACTTTTATTAGATATTTTCTTTATTTACATTTCAAATGCTATCCCAAAAGTCCCCTATACCCTCCCCCAACCCCTGCCCTGCTCCCCTACACACCCACTCCCACATCTTGGCCCTGGCGTTCCCCTGTACTGGGCCATATAAAGTTTGCATGACCAAGGGGCCTCTCTTCCCAATGATAGCCAACTAGGCCATCTTCTGTAACATATGCAGCTAGAGACACAAGCTCTGGGGGTACTGGTTAGTTCATATTGTTCTTCCACCTATAGGATTGGAGATCCCTTTAGCTCCTTGGGTACTTTCTCTAGCTCCTCCATGGGGAACCCTGTGTTCCATCTAATAGCTGACTGTGAGCATCCACTTCTGTGTTTGCCAGGCACTGTCATAGCCTCACATGAGACAGCTATATCAGGGCCCTTTCAGCAATATCTTGTTGGTAAATTCAATAGTGTCTGCATTTGGTGGCTGATTATGGGATGGGTCCTCAGCTGCAGCAGTCACTGGTTGGTCCATCCTTTTGTCTTAGCTCCACATTTGATCTCTGTAACTCCTTCGATGTGTGCTTTGTTCCTAATTCTAAGAAGGGGTGAAGTGTCCACACTTTGATCTTCATTCTTCTTGAGTTTCATGTGTTTTGCAAAATATATCCAGAAGATGTTCCAACTGGTAATAAGGACATATGTTCCACTATGTTCATAGCAGCCTTATTTATAATAGCCAGAAGCTGAAAAGAACCCAGATGTCCCTCAACAGAGGAATGGATACAGAAAATTTGGTTCATTTACACAATGGAGTACTACTCAGCTATTAGAAACAATATATGAAATTCCTAGGCAAATGGATGGATCTGGAGGGTGTCATCCTGAGTGAGGTAACCCAATCACAAAAGAACTCACATAACATGTACTCACTGGTAAGTGGATATTAGCCCAGAAGCCTAGAGTACCCAGGATCACCGTTCTAGGTGTACGGGTCCCAACTGCGTTCTCTGGAGTGAAAACGCTGGGATTGCATAGGTTAGCAGCTAGGAGAACAGAGAAGAGAAGGAAGGATGGAGGGGAAACAATGTAGGTGAGACTGAAATCTTGGACCCTCAAACATTCTCAGTAATTTAAAAAATGTCATGATTATTTGCAAATTTTGAAAGCCAGTATTAAAATGTGACAAATTTTGTTGTGTTTTGTTTTTTTGAGTTGTGTTCTAGGTACTAAACAAAATTTTTCTGTGACTTGTTACTTTTGTCTATGAGATTTTTAAAAAAGAAATAATAATCATAAAAGACATCTTGCCAAGATGGGGAAACTGAGGTAAAAAGCTCCCTCCCCAATCCCCCCAGGGTGTGCTCTGCCTCTGCCTCATTCAGCTCAAGTGTTGGCAACATTTTTCCAAACTGAAAATTTGAAGCGTGGCTGTTACCTGAAAATAGTTTACTTCACCTTAAGATGGTATTACTTTTATCACAGAGTAAATGTCCACCCTGGTTCCTTTTGGTTTCTCTCAAGGTCTGGGTGCTTAAATATCAGGAGTCTGCATTGCTACATTCTGTTTCTATCTCGGGGTGGGTTAAGCCTGTGGTTCCCTCGCTGCCCCTGTTCTCTGTGTCAAGGTGGTTCTAGCTCTGTGTGGTTACTGAAGAGATGAGGCAGTGTCTGTGAAGGACGGTGAGTGATGAGCCGCCATGACGCAGCATCTTTTTAATTCTCTTCTGAAATTCCACAGTAGGTTGCTGCACCCCACAAACACATATTTTGTGCCTGCTGAACCCTGCTTTGTGGTAAAGAGGGACCAGCAAGCAAAACACACAACTTCCCTCCTGGACGAACCTCCAGCCTGGTTGACTTCAGGCATGATTTTGAATAGTCCGTTTCATTGGTGAAGATGCCCTGGGTGAGAAGTTTGGCTCTCTTGTTCTGTCTGTCAGTCTGTCTCTTTGTCTGCTGCAAGGGTGCAGTGTCATCCCCACAATGCGGTTTGGAACCTTCTCGTCATTTTTAAAACCAGCCCAGGACTCCGTCTCCTAATAACATCACTCCAGGTGATTCTTGGGTTAGGGCATGCTGCCCAGACCTTTGTGACACCATTGTATTTGTCCTGGGTGTTATTAATTTCCACAGAATCCTAGCTCTCATTACCCTGACCTTCTCACTTATTGACCTGTACACCATGTGACACAGGAACACCAAGAGACTATGAAGCTACACTTTTTGTTTTGATGGGTGAGGTGGAAGGTGGCACAAACCAGAAGGCATTTGAGGGCCACCTACCCTAAAGGACAAAACCCTGTGGTCATTGATCCCATCACCTACATAAATGCAGCCCCAGGGCTGGAGGGAAGAGACAGGCAGGGAGACACCTGATGGCGGCATCCAGCTTCTGCTTCTGCGTGCATGAGTACATGCACAGACCCATACCCTATACATATACACCATGAAGTTCAAGTCATCCTTAGCTACATAGCAAGTTCAAGGCCAGCCTGGGATATTTGTCTCAAGAAAACACAAACAAAGAAAATACAAACAAAGCATAAAACCAGTCTAGCCCAACACACAGTTCTTCCTAAATTTTCCTTTCTTTTTCCTCAGTTTCCCTTCTCATCTTTCTCTCATACTCAGTTCTTTTCTCACTTCCTGTCTTTCTTTGCTTCCCGTTTCTCCTTGCTCTCTCTTCTTGGGCTGTTCTGGTCTTCTCCATGGCTCTTTTTATCATCAAACAAATCACATTTCACCACCACACTCTTCCACCATCTTGAAGTTTGTTTTTTTTTTTACTGGCTTGTGACTAAATAACCAAGTCGTAAAACATAGCTGGAGTTTTTACAAGCGACTAAGAAAGACTTTACATTCTGTTATCTCGAGTGTCAAGGCTCCCTTCTGTGTACAAATGGAAGTACTGTCCAAGCTCTGGTGGGCCAGACACCACCACCTCGACCCTGACGGAGACAGCATGTCTGAGATGGGAGGATATGAGCTTCAATCCCAAAGCCCTTGAGTTTCTGACTTCAGCGGCTGCTGCTGGCCTGCAGCTACCAGTCTACAGATGGCTGCCTTGCTGTTGCTTTTCTGTAAAAGACCTTGTCGCCCCTCTACCCCAGTGGCATAAAGGTCAAATGGCTATTCATATTCTTTAGGGTTCTCGGATCTGATAAGTCTTGTGTAAATAGAAGGCATGGTCTTTTCATTTTCACAGCAAATTTTTCTTCCCCATCAGGTTGATCTTTAAAAACATTTTTTTCAGGGTCAGTGGCACATGCCTGTAGCCCCCCATAGACCCAGTGCTCAGTAGTAGGTAAAGGCAAGCAGTCTAGAGTTTAAGGACATAGTCAGTTACAGAGGGAAGCCAGCCTGGCTCCATGAGACCCTGTCTCTAGAAAAAAGAAAAACGTTGGTTCATTTTAAAATCATTTTGGTGTTTATTTTAAGCAATGTCCCCCAGAACACAGATGTCTTCTGTTCAGTGTGAAACTTATAAAGAATAGCTCATAAAGTGCTGAGGGCCAAGGATAGCTTCACTGTGTTGCTTTCTCGAACCTCTATGTGCATCCACTATCTCCTAAGCCAGAAGCCCCAGCGACCACTGTCCTCTCAAAATGATCTCTAGGAATGAGTCCCCTCTGTTGACACTGGGGGCCAGCAGTTCTGTTGTGAGCACCATTGGGCCTGGTAGTCACACCTAGCTGTTGGCAGATCTGTTTCCACCACAGCATTCCTTCCCCTCCACACTTATTTGCTCAATGCCAGGAGCCGCTAAGAATTAGGATGACCGAAGCAAGCAGGAGAAAATGAGCCTGTGTTGCCTGAGAGCAAGGGTCCCAGGAAGTGCCAGATGCCTCCTATGAGAAGAACTTTGGCAAAGCACAAGGACTCAGGATGCCCACTGACTGGAACACATGGCCCATTGGATCTAGTGTGTAAACATGAACGCATCTCTCAAAGGCCCACTCTCCCTGTTTTTATCACCTGTGAGATCACTGGGAAAAATAAATGCTGACTCTTTACTGTATAAAAATACTTTGTATTATTACTAAAGCAGATTTTTGTATTTTGCTGAAGAATTTCAAACAAGCTTCTTTAAGACAGCCCTGGGCCTAGGGAGATGACTCACTCGGTACAATGCTTGCCACATGAGCATGAAGACCTGAGTTCTAATCCTCAGGCCCAGGCTCCATGGACAAACTGGGCATGGTAGCACTGGGGAGTCAAAAACAGGATTCCTGGAACTCAGTGACCAGCCAAACTAGCCAAAGGTTCAGTGAGGGACCCTGTTTCAAGCTCTAAGTTGGAGAATAGTTGATGAAGGCACCTGATAGAACTCTAGCTTTAACACACATGTGCACATATTCATGCACTGCACATAAAAGCTCACAGATTAGCCGGGCGTGGTGGCGCATGCCTTTAATCCCAGCACTCGGGAGGCAGAGGCAGGTGGATTTCTAAGTTCGAGGCCAGCCTGGTCTACAGAGTGAGTTCCAGGACAGCCGGGACTACACAGAGAAACCCTGTCTCGAAAAACCAAAAAATAATAATAATAATAATAATAATAATAATAATAATAATAATAATAATAATAAATAAATAAAGCTCACAGATTGCCCCACGTGTTATTTATTTGAGACGGGGTTTCACTATGTAGCCCAGCTTGATCTCCCAACTCATAAACCTCCTGTCTCAGCTCTCCAAGTGCTGGGATCTCACCCATACTCTGAGGTTTTAGAACAATACATGGTATATACAAATAAGATTCCAATACAAGGCTACCAAAAAGACTTTCAAAGCAGGCATTTTGCACGTCAAACACTCAGTCTTATTAGCTGTTCCACTGGCAAGTGAAAGCAAATACAAAGTTATAGTGATTAAAATTTAATCTTGCCCATCAGCTGGAGAGAGTCGTATGGTTGCAGCACACTTTTTCTGGGCTGGCTTCCTTCTCTGCTTGTGCTATTTTGGGAGTGCCTTTCATTTGGTTGCCAATTCTCCATTCTTGCAAAGGAATTTAGAACTCTCATGCTGACCTGAGCACACGCTTTCTTAAGATGTTTGAGTCTCAAAATTTCGTATATTTTTTTAAGATCATAGAGTAGTGAAAAATCAGAACTGGAAAGAGCATCTAAGACCATCTGCTCCAACCACATGTATGTGTTATAAAGGGGGACTGAAGGAAGAGACACTAGCAGCCACATGAAGCACTGGTGACTGGCTTAGGTGACTGCTGCACCACATCCTCAGAAAACAGGTCTTAGTTTAGGAATCTTTATCAACATCTGCACCATTAGAGGTACCAGCTAGGCTTCCTCTTTCCAAGGTAACTGGGGGCCTGGGGCTATGACTCAGTTGTCTATGTGCTTGTCTTACAGGCATGAAGGCCTGAATTTAATTCCCAGGACACATATAAGGAGGTTCGGGCATGGTGGTATAGGCATGCTATCCCAGAGAATTCTTTCTGACCTACACACACACACTCACACACACACACACACTCACACACACACACAGCCCATGAATACTCACATATACACCCAACACAGTTTACTCATAAAACAAAACACAACAATCAAAAAAGTAATTGGGTCAAAGTCAGAAGATTCTTGGGATGTGGAAATACTAAATATAGGTCTGCCATATTTTAAAATGACATGCCCTAGATCTATGAAACCAAGCAAGTGCATTCTTCTTTATATCAAAGTATCATTCACCTTCAAAGGGACTCAGGCCACGGGCTACATTGGATCCCTGCATAGCTGCCAATATGGCCAGACATGTTTAGTGATGACAGTGCTGGGTCAGAAGATTAGACACAGCTGATATAGAGCTTGACAATTTAAAAGGTTTTAATATTCATATTTATATTCATTGTCACCAAGAATTTATGAGTACACATATAGCCATTGTTCAAGTGAGCTCTCAACTTGCAGAGGAGTTGCTGGCCACGGGGTCTTAGCCTGGTGCCAAACACAGTGACCAGCAAGCACTGTCTAAATGAATAAGGCAATGAACTTTCAATGAATACATACATTCGTGTGTCTTAATTTTTATTCTTTTAATGAGCATAGGGCAAGCAACTGGACATTTAAAAGTCTAGCAGGGGTTGGGGGTTCTTAGAGACTGAGTTAGGGTTTGAGGAAATGCAGATAACTTTTGTATCTACTGGGAAAGGGGTGGTGGTGGTAGAGGAGGTGGCAGTGGTAGTGTTCTCTCTCTCTCTCTCTCTCTCTCTCTCTCTCTCTCTCTCTCTCTGTGTGTGTGTGTGTGTGTGTGTGTGTGTAGGTCAGAAGGCAACTTAGGTTATCAGCCTCAGGAATGCCACCATCTACTTTGAGACATTCTGCATTCTAGAGAAGATATATTTGGGTGCCATTCCTCAGGTGTTATCTGTCTTTTTTTTTTTTTTTTCCTTGAGACAGGGTCTCTCACCAGCATGGAATTTGCCAGGTATGCTAAGGCCAATGAGACTCCAGGATCTATCTGCCTGTTTCTCCTCAGAGCCAGCATCGCAAGCACTCACTATGAGCCCAGACTAGGGACTAGGAGATAGCTCATGGGTCCCCATGCTCTCAAGGGAAATACTGGCTACTGAACCATCTCCCCAGTCTTTGACAAGTAATTTTTATGGGTATTAGCAGCCACTTCTGTGTCTATCTAGAGGTAGATCTGGCCTGCAAAACCATGTATTGGAGGTAAATAGAGTGCCACTTTTCTGTGGTAGAGAAAAAGAGTCCGTGGAGGAAAGGGGTGACCACTGCCTGGACCAGCTGGCTCCTGTCTCCTCTGTGACCAGTGGTGACCCCTGTACTTGCTACAGTCCTTACTAAACAGACTAACAGCAAGAGTATGGGTGGTACAAATGACAGATCCACCTCTTCTGGGAAAGCCAGAGCACATGGGTAATAGGAGAGAGGCAACCTTATCTTGCTACACAAAGGGCAGCGTGTAAAATATCACAGTAAATTCATTACTAGGTAATTATAGGCTAAGCCACTTGACCTCAGAGTCAACTTCCTTCACTGCGAAATGGTGATAATGCTTAACATCTCACAGAGGTTTCTGGTTTCAGCCTAGAGGCCCTCTGTGTTAGACACTGTGTGGCGGCCAAACTCTTGTTGCCAGGCACATCTTCTCTCTGAGACTTGCAGAGCCCTGACTCCCAGGATCATGGGAAATTTTGTCTGCCCTCCTCCTCAATCATTCTGCCCTTCCTGGGTCTCAGAGCTTGGAAGGCAGGCATCTGGGGAGACAGAACAGGCAGCCAGATTGGCCTCAGGAATGTGGGGCACCATGGGGTTTGCCTCTGGCCATCAGGATTAAACTAAATAGGTCCCTGTGTTTGCTGGATACGAGCTTCCCATGACCTGAGGCCTGTGTGATTTTCCATTCTGCACATTTCCTCGCTGGCAAGAAAAGAAAGGGAGAAAGCAGTTTCCTAGAGTTTGTTCCAGTTCTGAGTTTCATCTTCCAGTTCTTTCTACATTGTTAAAATCTCTATTGCGAAGGTAGGCTGCAGCACGTGCTGAAGGCCTTCCCAAATGATGTCACAGAGAAATAGCACCGTGACTTCTTCCTCTTTTAAAAATAGGATTAAAAAAAATATTTCAAAAGTGATAACTGTTAATTTTTGTGTAATATCAATATTTTAAAGAGGTAGCCTGGTTTAATCCCTGGAACGCTTGTTTAAACATCTCGATGCATTCTCTTGCAACCTCGCTGTTGGGGAGGAGGAAATGGGCAGGGTCCCCCGGCCAGCCAATCCTCACCTACTCTGTAGGTGTGAAAGTGTCTGAAAAAAATATCCTGAGTCCATCTGAGGAAGGACACCCTGGCTCTGGCCTCCAACACATGTGTGTGTAAGCTCCTATGCACTCACACCTCCGTCCTATACACTCACACCTGTGTCCTGTGCTCTCACACCTGTGTCCTGTGCACTCACACTCACACCTGTATCCTGTGCACTCACACCTGTGTCTGAGTTTATGAACATGTACACACATACATCACCTACTTTTTAAAAGGCTTGTATCATCATCATCTATTCTAAAACTCCTAATGTTTGATGCAATAATTTCTGGGCTTTTGTTGTTCATATTCTTTAAACCAACAAACAAGACAGCTTTTTCCTCTAAAACTTTTGTCTCATGGCCCATTCTGCCACTTTAATGCTACATTTGTATTTGTAAAAAATTAGTATACAAGATAGAGCTGTACATTTAAATAACTGTATTTTAAATAGATTACAAATATATAATCCAATCTAATTTTAAAACTACTTAACAACGTAAGTCCATCAATATATGTTTTTTTTTTTTTCTCAAGTCCATTTTCCTTTTGGGGAAAAAAAGAGAGAACTATTGGGCATTCTTTTCATGGTTCCAGCATGGTAGTTTAATAATGGACTTTTTAGCTACATATTTCATTATTCTAAAGGAAAAAAGAAAGGCGCATTGAAGGCATTTGCTCCATATCTGCTAGAGATCCTGTGCATTGCTATACCTAAGTAGCAGTGACCCTCATCCAGACCACGACAGGATGAGCATCGTGCCATGGCCTGTGCTTAGGAAAGAACTACATACTCCTGCCACAAGGTAGAGGAAACTGCACACTGCACCACACGCTAGAGGTCACGCCACGGGCTAGAGGTCACGACAGAAAACTTTGAAGCACACTATGCTTTTCCTTTGTTTCTTTCAGTGAAATTAGGATTTTATTCTGAAAAGAAAACTGCAGTGGCAGGGCCGATTGTCACCAGGAGCTGCCATGCCGGCTTCACTGTGGCCCTGTTCTCTGCAATTTGTAAGCGTGTGAGCTCAGTCCTGTTTCCTCTTCCCTCTTCCTCTACAGTCTGATGCCACACTCAGTGCTACCGTCTTTTCCCTGTACTCTGCCTCAGAGATGTTAACAATTTTCCTATACTTTTTGCTGGGTCTGCAGAAGGCTGGGGCAGCTGGATTGTCGCTCTGCTCTGTTCATTGTGTGTGTGCAGTGGGAAAGAAAGACACAGTCCCTCACCTGGGATGGTTCCCTCATGGAAAATGATACAGTGTCTTCACAGAGCCCTATACATCTTCCTACGGACTTAAAATTACTTACTATCCTTAGTACAAGGTAAGCACTGTGTAACTGTTTGTTCTACAGTATTGTTTAAGGGATGGTGAAAAGAAAAGACATCTGTATATGCCCAGGACAGATTGTAAGCACTACTTTTCACCTTTCTTTGACTCTCTGGGTGTGTGATCCCAGATATGGAAAGTGCTGTCACTGCCATTTGTCCCTTCTCTATGCAAAGTGTCCACTGTGCCCCTTCAGATGCACTCTACTCTCTCAGCTTCTGTCACAGTTCAGTTTTTTGAGACATGATCTCATGGAGCCCAGTCTGGCCTCTGATTCACTATGATGGAGACCTTGAACTTCAGATCCTCCTGCATCTAGCTTCTGAGTGCTAAGTTACAGGTGTGTGTTGCCACAGCCAGTTAACTGCAGTGATAAAGGCACGAGGCTTTATATGAGTTAGTCGAGCACTGAGTTATGTCTCCAGCTCTTACTCCCCCCCTCCTTCTCTCTCTCAAACACACACACACACACACACACACACACACACACACACACACAGAGACAGAGACAGACAGACAGACAGAGAGAGAGAGAGAGAGAGAGAGAGAGAGAGAGAGAGAGTTTTATTCAGTAACCCACCCTGGCCTCACACTGTGTACCCCAGACTAGCCTTGAGCTTGTAGTAATCCTCCTGCTTCAGCCTTCCCAGTGCTGGCATTACAGGCATAGGCTCCTATGTGCAGCTTCTCCTGCCATCTTCACTGATGCACCTGCTCTGAAAGGTTGGAAGGTTTATATCTCTGTTCACCTCAGAGAGGCAGCTGGAAGCAGGCAGGTGCTTTGGTGATTTCTCCAGGATCGTGCAAAGCAAGGCTGAGCCTGTCCTCAGGTTCCGGACATGTAGGTTCTTCTCTTCACACTAAATATGCCCTATATATTGAACTTTGCCAGACATATGAAGTTTTGAAGATGGTCTTAAAGATAATGTGATTCATTACAATTTGAGGATGGAAATATGTTTCAACTATATTCATACGTTCTAGTCACACTAGTCTGGGGTCTAACTTTCAAGTGGTGGTGGTGGTTCTGGTAATGAGTTACAAAAGCAATCCTGAGATTCTCACAGTGTGGAAATCAGACTAATCAAGCTCAGAGCGGGGCTAGAGACATTGTCAGTGGCTAAGAGTGCAGTCTGCTCTTGCAGACAACCTAAGTTGAGTTCCTAACACCCACACCACCTGTGACTTCAGCTCCAGAAGTCTCAGCTCCTGTGTAGGGCAGGCCCTGGGAGAACAGCATTCTGTATTCCAATCTCTTATTTCAGACCTCCTGACAGACATTCATAGCATGCAAACTATAACCAAAGCCTCATAGGCCAGGACCTGATCTCTGTGATGGAAATCTGTGCTTGACTTGGGCGTGTTACTTCAGGAATGGCACAGTTCTATTGGACTCTTCCCGTCTTCACAGGCATAATACTCACATGTATGCTTACACACACACACACACACACACACACACACACACACACACACACATGCTCGCCCATACACAATTAAAAATAAAATCTTAACAAGGAATAAAACAGGCTATATGTATTTGCAGGAACCCAGGTAAGTGGGATATTTTTACATGAAATTTGGATGCTGAGAAAATTTGGGGGAACTACTTCCACATTATCTTCCCTGGTTGACACTGACAGAAACTGTCCTCTAAGTAGACAGTGAGTGCACGAGTCATCCAATCTGAAGTGCTCCGGTGCTTGTTGGCCTCTTTAAAACCCTATGTCACAATCAGTGCAGAGGGGTTGACGTTGCTGTGGTGGTTTCTCTGGCTCAAGCTCATTCTGTTATTTATTTAAAGTCAATACAGAGCAGAGCTTAGCAGATGAGAAATGCCTGTGAGCAGGGCTGCAGTCAATGACCACGGGAGGCTTCTTTGAGTTCGCTGATGCAGTTTAAGAAGCTCCCTGTAGGATTAAGGAACGATGCCTGACAAAGTGATGATTTTCACAAGAGTCGCTGAGAGTCCAATACAACTTAGAGTAGAGTTCCTGAAGTAATACGCCAAGTCAAGCACAGATTTCCATCACCGAGATCAGGTCCTGGCCTACCATGCTTTGAATGTCTGTCAGGATGTCTGAAATAAGGAAGTCGGAATACTGCTTTCTCTGGGTGTGGCATACATACATGATATAGAGGTTAGGTGTGTTCAGGTGTTGTGTGTAGGTAGGCATATGTTTGTGAGTGTGTGATTATAGGTGTGTGTATGTGTGCAGGGTATGTGTGTGGTTAGATGTATGTGGTTAAGTGTGTGTGTGTGTGTGTGTGTGTGTGTGTGTGTGTGTGTGTGGTTAGAGGTGGTTAAAAGTGTGTGCGAGAGGGGCAGGAAGGAGGGAGAGACAAAGAAGCAGATTGATTTATGCATCTGAGTAGAAACTGCTAGAAAGATTCTAATGTATTAGATTCTTTATTGTACACTATAAATTAAAATATAAAATAATGCAAGTTTGTTTTCCCTGCACACGACTCTCTAGAATTGTCCTTGGGAAGCCTGTCTCTTTTCCCCAGTGAAAGAGCTGATAGAGTCCAACTTGAAAGTGAGCTCCGTGACAGGGGCGTGCATTCTTTACCAATAAAGTCATGAAAACTTTCCATTTAAACTGCAGCGCATTTGTTTGACGCAGTGCCCCCGGGGCTCCTGTTTGAACAGTGCATAGCCAGGTTAGACTGGAGAGACAAATTTTTCATTATCTTCTCTGGGAAGATGCCTGAAGTGAAATCCCTTGAAGGATTCTCCTTCCACCAAACCAGTGCTGGGTAGGTGAGGTGACCATTTGAGGGCCTGGGAGGCAGGGAGATGCAATGTAGAGATAAATCAGCTGACATGCCTGGGAAATCTCTGTGGGCCAGATATGGGCAAGGAAGGAACTAGAAACAGCCCCAGAGGGCTGCTTCTTCCCAGAATGTTTCAGTTAGATTTAACAAAATCTGTGAAAGGAAATAATAAAGACCTTTTTCCCTGCCCCCACTATTAGGAATGGGCCCCCAGGCCTCTCTCGTGGCAACTGCTACTCCATCTGAGCTACATAGCCACTGTTGTTGATTGGCTGCTTGGTTGGTTTGGTTTCTAGGCAGCATTTCAATGAAATATAAGTATTCGATCAAGAGAGTTTTGAGAAGGTTTCTTTAGAGATTATATTTGGTTTAATTTACCGTATTTAAGTAGAGTTTAGAATAAAGAACAAAATCTTGAGTACGAATATATCTTAGGTGTACCTGTGCAACACCCAGATTAATTTAGGATTTTCCAGCTCTCCTCTCTATTCCCAGAGAATGGCCTCCTGAGACTGGCAGCATTCTGACCTCCGTCTCTACAGAGGCATCCTGCTTTGTCTGCCAGTTGCTTCTTGGGGACAGATACACAGCTTGGCTCTTGTGTCTGATGACCATCTTTCCCATCCAGAAGGCTCATTCTTCCCTCGTTTTCTCTCATTACGTGGCTTTTCTTTTCTTTTTTCTTTCTGTCATAGTGCCAGTTAGGAAGGCAGAAATGCTGTTGGGAAGAACAAGGAGAATGACTGTGTGCTAGGGCCCTGCACTCCTAGGTTCAATTTTTAAAACTCCCCTGCTTGCTTGGAAGATCTTGAGTTCCAGGCTCACACTGGGCTACATGTTAGGACCTGGTCTCAAAAGCAAAAGGCAAACAAAAGGCGACCAAGAAATGCCAAGCCAAAGCACAATACAGAACAGCAGCCGGCATGGAGCATGTGCTCGCTTCTCTGCCTGCCATCAAAACTGTAGATTTGCCATGAGTTGCTCTTCCAATGTAGTAAGAAAAAGTCAAGCCCATGATATTCTATCACCCAAGATGATAGCCAATGCCTACACGGGGCTATTTAAAATAAAATTCAAATGAACTCAGAATGCATTACAATGAAAACTTCAGAAGCTGGACAGGGTGATACAAATCTGTAATCCCAGTACTCAGGAGTCTGAGGCTGGGAGATCAGTTCAGTCCCAGATGTTGCTATGTAGTGAGTTCAAGGTCATCGTGAGCTACATGAGATCAAGTCTCTATAACAACCAATAAATAATTATTCATTTCTTCTACGTTACGGGCAAAACCTCAGATGCTCTGCTGTGGCAATCAAGTTCCACAGTGAACAATAAATATTCCCATGGCTACAAACAGTTCCTCAATCCAGAGAGCAAATTATTATCTCCCTGTCTCTTCCTTGGGCCCATTTCCAGGCATGAGGATGTTTTATTGAAGGTTTTTGAAGGGTGAGGCACCTCAGTGGCTGAAACCTCTGGTGTACTGAACTTGCAGCTTCTAGCTGTACCTTTCCCTCTTTGGGGCCTCAGTGAGGCTCTTTGGAGCTCTCCTGCTAGTGAGCTAGTGCTTGTCCGTATCTTATACCCTGAGTGTCAGTTTACGCTGTCTCCTGGACCTTTCCACTGTCCCTCCAAAGCCCACACCAGGGTTAGTGATTCTCCATGATGCTGCGGGTCACCTTCTCGTTCCCCAGTCACAGTCATTTGCTGCTTTCTCCCACAGACCCATAGTCCACGGCTAAGCCTTTATCCTTCACTATGTTGTCTGGTACCCGGTACCATCCCCCACACGTAGGAGATGTCAATTAATATCAAGGAGAGAAGGAAGGGGCTGTAGGCGCAGCTCCAGAAAGGTGTTTTTAGAAACAGTTTTCTGTGTGGTCAGCTTTCAGAACATGCTTCCATGCCCTGGCTTCATCTTTTGTTTTTTGGGGAGACAGCTTTTGTGCGGTGGGTAACATCAGTTCCGTCCAAGTATTCAGTGTCTACATAAAGAGGAGGGAGCATCCACTCTCTCTCTGGCCACCTCTGCCTTGGATCTCACTGGGAGCCGGGGACATGACTCGGTGAGTAAAGTACCTGCCTCGCAAGCCTGAAGACCCAACTTGGAATCCCCAGAGCCCATATGAAGAAAGAACTGATCGTGGTGCTGACACACGTTCTTACGTGTTCTTCCCAGTGTCAGGGAAGCTGAGATCCATGCAGCCCTGGGGCTCACCCTTGCCTGGCTGTGCCTGGCCAGCAAGCCTACCTGGCAGTCCCAAATGCATGAGAGAGTTCGTCTCAAAAAGCAAAGTGTAAGACGTCCTCAGTGGCACCCCAGGCTAACCTCTGGCTTCTACATGCATTTGCACACACATATATACCCTCACACATGTACATGAACCCCAATAGAAGAAGAAAAATTTAAAGATCTTATTTAAGGGGGCATGTGCTAGATGTGAGATGCATTGGGATAGGGCAAGAGTCTAAGAGAAAACCCAGGAAGGTTCTGAAGACCAATTCTAACCCTTACCGTTTAGGACTAAGCCCTGCCCTCACCCCATGCCCACCTGAAGACATGCTGGTTTCATTTTAAATTTAGTAGCCACCCATTTGTGATTTACAATGTAAATGGTAGAAACCTGGAGAAGTCTGGAGTCCTTAACCAATCAGTTATGCTTTGAATTTTTCTCTCTTCTATGTAGACCTGGCAGTGTCAGTGCTGTGCTGAATGAGATCACAGTCTAACTACAGCATTAACCCTGCAGATCTGTTCATTTCCGCCCAAGCACCCTCAGGCAGGCTATAGAATGTGTCCAATTGAAAAGCTATTATAGACTCTGCAGTGCTGTGGTAGTCTGAATTGTAACAGATGTGCATGTGCACGTACATGTGTGAGAGTGTGTGTGCCAGTGTGTGGCTGTGTGTGTGTGTGTGTGTGTGTGTGTGTGTGTAGTCAGGGAATCACTTTCTAATAGGAAGCTACATAATAGGTATCTCTTAAAAGTGGTTTCTTATTGCTTTGTGAGGTGTGGGGGTGTGATGTGTATGTGGGGGGTATGATACCTGCACATGTGTGTGAGTCTGTGAATGTGTGCATATACAAGTCACTGAATGCACATGGAAATAAGGACAACTGGGGACTTAGTCCTCTACCTTCAGCCTTCTTTGAGGAGGGGTCCCTGTGCTGGCTAGGTGTATGTCAGCTGGACATACACATTCCTTTACTCTGGTAAAGGAATCAGAGAAGAAGAACCTTAACTGAGAAGATTGGGCTGCGGGTAAGCCTGCAAGGCATTTTCTTAACTAGTAATTAATTGGGAAAGCCCAGGCCTTATGGGTGGGGGCTCCCTGGGCTGGTGGCCCTGGGTTCTTTCTCCACAGCCTCCATCAGTTCCTGCTCTCAGGTTTGCTGCGATTTCCTGTACGGTGTGCCCCACAATGTGGAAATATAAAGCAAATAAATGCTGTCCTCCTCAGCCTGCTTTGGTCATGGAGTTTCATCTTAGCCATAGTAACCCTAACTAAGACAAGGTGGGACGTGGCTGTGGGACGTGGCTCTGACAGACCTGGTCATGTGTTTGGGAGGACTATGGAAGGACTTTGGGACTTTGGGTCTTTGGGCTAGAAGAGCCATTGAGTGTTGAGAGCTCAGATTGCTGTTATGAAGGATCTTGGAAGACAAGAATGTTGAGATCACTGTAGACGATGGAGACCTGGCTTGCGAAGGTTCAGAGGAAAGCAAAGACTCTACCAGGCCATTTATGTGAAGAATCTGTGATTATCTGTTCAGTTGGAGCTCAAGAATTAGCTATGATTAACACAAGACCAGAACCACTATAGTAAAACCTTTGCTTTTCTGGGACAATGGGTGCTGGTCAACTGGGACTGAAGAGTCAGCTGTGATTAAGAAGAGACTGGCACCATTGCTGTGAAGTATCCTGGGAAGTGTTTCCTCGGGGTCACACACAGATGCTGTGTTCCAGAGGTGGATCAGGATGTACCTCCTGTAGGGAGCTGGACTTGGTAGTGAAAGAGTCACCCGGGTGGAACTGGATTTGAAGGCCTGAAGAGGTCGTGGAGAATAGTTGAGGCCCCCCACTGTGTGGCAGGGCTGAGGTCCCTGAGGAGAGCCAAGGAGAGGCTATTGGTGCAGCCTAGTTGCAGCAAGAGACCCCAGCATTGTAGAGATGCCATGGGATGATCACCAGCAGCAGCAGCAGCAGCAGTGGAGTGCATGCAGCCAGCCAGAGCCCGGAACAAGCGGAGGGTAGAGCCGGAGAGGTGGCCCAAGCCTTAGAGACGTTCAGCAGATCAGGAGCGGCTCCAGGCACTGGACACTGAATTATTTACAGTTAGAATTTGATTTTGCTTTGATTGTGAGGGGGCTCTGGTTCTTCCCTCTTGAACTAAAAAATATTTATCTTTTTTTAAAATTTATTTTTATTTTACAGGGGCCCACAATTAAAATGCTTGGATTTTTAAAAAAGAGAGTGAATTGTTTAAGTGTTTGAATTTGTATGGCTTATGGAACTTTTTAAGTTTGAAAACGTTGTGAATATTAATGTGCAAATCTTGGGGATGAACAGGAACAGGAAAGGTTGTGGCTTCACAGTGATGTGTGAGGGTGTTAAGTTAACAAGGGGTCAGTTGTGCTGGATAGTTTTATGACAACTTGACACAAGCTAAAGTCATTTGAGAGGAGGAAACCTCAATTGAGAAAATGCCTCCATGAGATTGGGCTGCAGGCAAGGCTGTAGAGCATTTTTTTTAAATTAGTAATTGATGGGGGTGGGGTGCTCTGCACTTTGTGGACTGGTGGTTCTGTGCTCTCTAAGAAAGCAGGCTGAGAAAGCCATGGAGAGCAAGCCCATAAGCAGCACTCTTCCATAGCCTCTGTGTCAGTGCCTGACTTCAGGTTCCTGCCCTGTATGAGTTCCTGTCCTGACTTCTTTCAATGATGGACTGTATGTAAGCCAAATAAACCTTTATCTTTCCCACTTGCTCTTGGTCAAGGTGTTTCATTGCAGCAATAGTAATACTGCTATTTGTTGATTGGTTCATACACCAGGCTAGCTCACTCAAAATCTCTCTAGCAGTCTCCTGCTTCTCTTCAGTGGGCAGTAGGAACACGGGATGACAGAATCGTCCTACCAGGCCAGGCCGTGTATGAACTCTAATGGCATTCCTCATACTTACACAGCTAGCAGTTTATTTACCGCATCTCCACGGGCCTTGATCACTCTTAAGGGTAAAGTATGTTTTCTGTCTCCCAGAACTGCAATTGCTATTCTGGCACTTTTTAACCTTAATATGTTCTGCCATCTGTGATTTTGTTTAGTTTTTTTCCCCTCTGCCTAATAACTCAGCTCTTTTTCCTTCTGTATTCCAAGCACTCTTTTGTGTTTTTAATTTCTATTTTGCATTATTTAAAAATACAGTAAAGAATATTCCAGTGAGTACCTATGAATTTGCCACCTGATTTAGGAGCTGAAAATGAACTCTCTCCAAGTGACAGTTTCTGGGCTCTGTTTCATGTACCATGCAGAAGGGCACCACACAGATGGTAAACGTTTGGTGAAAGGCGCCATCATCCCCCTGTTCATAGTGGCTGCCTGGGGAAGCAAGCCTGGTCGAAGTCTGCTTGGACTTGTACTTAACACATCACTAAGAGGTGTACTAGTTGAGCTCCAGGTAGTTCCTCAAGCTGTTCCAGAATCAAAAAACCTATGACATTTTGCAAATATATATTTTATCATGTTGCACTTTAGGCTTAAAACTAAGCAACTTCCTTCTGTAAACTCTATCAGCCACCTTTTCAGAATCCTCTTGTATGTCCAGCACCATTTTTGGCATCTATTGTGAATGTGTTTGCAAACAGTCTCTGGCTAAATTACAGACTTGAGGGTGTGTGTGTGTGGTCAGTCTTACAGAATGCTCCTTTAGTTTTGTCCTCAATTGATCACCAATTAGGTCATCAAATTGATGACTCTAAATAGCTGAGCCTTGTGGAGTACCAGAATCTTGATGTAACTTGCCTGTGGTTGGGAGTCACTCAGTGTTTAAGCATCTATGCTGTATCCCAGGATAACTGGCCTCCTCTCTGTTCTTGGGAGTGCAGTTCCTTGAACATGTCCTTGTGCAGCCAAATGCTGCCTTCATCCTGGTCTGTTTGCTGACGTCACACTTTCTGCTGCTGTGACTACACATCATGGTGGCAGCATCTGCCTCATCCTCACCTAGGTAACCCGATCTCATCAGAAGTCAGGAACACAGCAAAGAAGCTTGTCTGTGATACACACACACACATATTTAACACTTGAGGGTTCTGTTGTTTGAAGCATCCCAAAGTTTCAGGTCCCAAGGAAGAGAACTGGGTATCTGATTGTTTTGATTTAAAAAAAAAAAATCTGTTGACTGATAAATCCATGGTGCCTCTTTGAGCAGCTGACAGATAGAACTGTACAGCATTCTCTTTAGTGATTCACAAAGTAGAACAGTAGGAAACGTCTTACAGAACACACGGTGAAAGATCTGTCCCAGGTCCTTGTGCATAACAATGAGAAAGTTTTCAAAGACAAGTATAAACCAACACATCTTACTTGGGTGTGTATTGTCTTAAGCGCTGATTATCTTTTCATTTGAAATGAATAGGATTTTTCCACAAGCTCCTTGTTATTTGCATACTGTGAGAATTCATTTGTATAATAAGCCCCGAGAGTCATCCAAACTGGACCCTGAGCACATGAAGTTTTCTTTCTCTCTGTTGCAGGGTTCGTTTTGCTAATAAATTGTTACGGCAAAAGTGAGAGAACCTGCTTTTTCAGATTTTATGGAAATTTATCACCATCGGCACTTGCTCATTTCTTATGATCTGTTTCCAGTTACGGTAACCACAGAAACCATATCTAAATGTGCTTCTCTCTCTATAGGACAGTCGGCCCAATATGTCAAGACCTCTGATCACTAGATCCCCTGCATCGCCACTGAACAACCAAGGCATTCCAACTCCAGCGCAGCTCACCAAATCCAATGCACCCGTCCACATCGATGTGGGCGGCCACATGTACACCAGCAGCCTGGCCACCCTCACCAAATACCCCGAATCCAGGTAATTGCAAAAGTGATGTCATTCTCAGAAGTGCATGCATGGGATGATCAGAAGACCAGTGTGGACTGGCCACTGCCAAGTGTAGGACATGACCTACAGAAGCTGCTCAGGGCCATGGATGCCTGGCCTCCACAAGCGAGGACATGGAGTACATATACAATTGTCATGTTCTGAGCGCTGTGTATTCTATGCCTGCAATTCCATTATTCAGGAACCCAAGGGAGAAGGATCATGAATTCAAGGCAAGCTGGGGCTACATGATGAGTTCAAGGCTAGCCAGGACTATAGAGAGACCCAATCTAAAAATTAAAAATGATGCAACCAGGGTGAACTACTGCTACTACTACTACTACTACTACTACTACTACTACTACTACTACCTAAGGCCTCAGTCCAAACTCATGTCATGGTGGAAGGAGAGAATCCAGAGGGTTGTTCTCTAAGTTCCATGTGTATACCATGGTATGTATAGGCTGGAACACAGAGAGAGAGAGAGACAGAGACAGAGAGATAGAGACAGAGACAGACAGAGATAGACAGAGAGACAGAGACAGACAGAGATAGACAGAGAGACAGAGAGAGAGAAAGAAACAGAGACAGAGACAGAAAGACAGAGACAGACAGAGACAGACAGGCAGACAGAGACAGACAGAGGGACGGGATGGAGAGAGAGAGAGAAAAAATAATGTTTGTAGTCTAAATAGAAAAGATTGAATAAAAAATCATAGCTACTGTAAAAATGTTATGGAGACTGGTGTATTAATTTTTCAGATCTCTCTTGGCTACCTAGTATTATATAAAATAATTTGATAATTGTGATGAAAAGGGTAGGAAAATGTTTCTCCTGATTACCAGATTTAATTTTTATGATAAAAATGAAATGACTAAAATGTAGGTTTATATGCTATCCACAAAGGACTACAATGATGTGATCCTGACAGTCAGCTGTTAGGACAGGCGTGACTTAAAAACACTAAGGTGACACAGGGTCACATGGTCACAGTGACTAAAGGTTTTAAGAATATGACTCTATAATTCTTGTTCTTTTAAAATAGCTCCAACCTTCTGTTAACACTAACATCAACTGCAGAGAATTGTGCAGGACCTTCAGATGAGGAGTTAAATCCAGGGTCAAGTACAGAATATATACAAAGGTCTAAATGCTGTCCTTAGGTGTAGGGCAAGTCAGTGGCCTGGTCAGGTGGCCTTTTTCTTTGGTTTGCTTTCTAAACTTCTTATATAAGAGAGATGTTAATGCAGCTTGAGGGGCTTACGTTCAAACTACATAGCATTGAAGTATTTCTGATTTAGCACATATTCAAATTTTAGGATATTTGTCTATATCTAATGAGCTATATGGGCAAAGGGGACCCATGTTTCAACATGAAATTCATTTATGTTTCATATATATTATTTTTCATGCATGTCCTGAAGATCATTTTGTATCATATTTTTAATAGTTCTATGGATAAAACAAACTTACATGATGTGGAGTTTTCCATGTAGGGGTATTGTGTTTTTACTCAGAAGGTCTTGGGGACTATGGGGATAGCTTAAGCTGGTAAGGTGCTGACCACAAAAGCATAAGTCCAGTCCCCAGAACTCATGTAAAACAGCTGGTATTCCTATGATCATATAAAACAACATGGTATTCCTATGATCATATAAAACAACATGGTATTCCTATGATCATATAAAACAACATGGTATTCCTATGATCCCAGTTGTCCACTTAGTATTTATTCTCACCTTGACATAGTCACCTGGGAAGAGAGCACTACCACTGCAGAATTGCCTAGATCAAATTGGCATGCTTGTGAGGAAGTGTCTTGATTATAATCTGTATAAGAAAGTCCAGCCCGCTGTGGCCATTACCATGCCTAGGCATGTATTCTGGGTGGTGTAAGATGATAGCTAAGCAGCAGCCAGCTGGCAAACAGCATCCTCTATGGTATCTGTTTAAGGATCATGTTTGAGTTCTGCCTTGACTTCCCTCAACGTTTTGTTGTGGCTTAGAAATATGAGCTACCTAAACTCTTTCCTCCTCTAAGTTGCTTTTTGTCAGAGTATTTGATCACAGCAGCAGAATGGAGCTGGAACACTAGCACTGGGGAGGCAGAGAGAGGTGGACCCTTGGGACTCAGTGGCCAGCCAGCTCACCAGGCAAGCTCTGGGCCAATAAGAGACCCTGTCTCTCAAACCAGCTCCTGAGGGATTGCACCCAAGGTTGACTTTCGGCCTCCCTACTCATGTGTATCCTTTGAAGACCCACAAGCATACATGAACATATAGGTGTACATACTCGAGTAGATGCACATGCCAAGGTACTGGACTTTGGAACATGTGGACATGAGTTTTTGGACCACTAGTCTATGCCTTAAGCAGCTGGCTTTCTGCTATGTTGCTCAGTGGAGGTGCATGGGCATTGCCAGAGTCTAATGTTCGGTAAGGTTCAAGCCTTTGGAGAACTCTTGGGTTGTAGAGCTCTGGATCCACTTGGCCTTTGGGTAGTTGTAGAAGACAAAAGGTTAACCACTCTCTCAGTCTGCTGAGGTCCCACTGAATTTTCCACTCACCTCCTGTGGGTACTGCATAGTTTAGGAATGGACCTCAGTTAATGTCTCATTTGGAGACTTCCCGAGTCTAACTTTCTATGAATATTCCTCCAGTCCATGATTTTGACTCTCATTATTCATATCCTGAAATATAGATCAAGTCCATAGGTTTCTTTACTCTCTCTCCCTGCTTGGTCGCTTACAGTAGCCAGCTGCCCCATGCAGCTTTGAGCATCCAAAGAAAGGACAGTCTAATTGACCCCTCCCCCTGGCGAACATTACACACTAAACTTTAAGACATAAGACCAAAAAACTATATAAAATTGATTTTTATATTGGTTTCTTTTCATGTTGAAATGATAATATCTTAAGTTAAATAGAAATATACTTCAGACAAATTTTTCTTATTTTTATTTTTCCCATGTGGCTGTTAGAAAATATAAAATTGCTTATGCACCTTCTTTCCTATATGGAAACACTAAACTAGCAATATATGCTTTTATGGAAAGAGTTAAACCTGCACTTTCCCATCCTAATACTTTCATCCATCAAAAATGGAATTTTTTTCTCATCAACATAATTTTAAAAGGCAGACTCATCGAATGCTTTCCTCAGTTTTCTTGTCATTTCCAGTCACCATTTGCCCACAGTATCACAGCAACAACAATAGTTTTTTTTTTTTTTTTGATATTTCAGAGGTCAAACATAGGCCATTGTACATGGCAGGCACATATCCTATCCCTAAGCCTCACCTCCTGCCTGAGCAAAAGTAATTTGCTTCGTTACTATCTGTGTTTACATGAAGGCTCTGCCACCTGCCTGGCAGTTATTTGATGGGTTGGTAGGATCCGATGGCTGGCTACCTGCCTTCTCTCATTTAAAACAGGTACAAATATATCATTTTATAAGGCTATTCATTGCACATGATTATAGGAAGCGTCTCATAGTCCTTTGTTTAATACACAGTGATCAGCCACTCAGCAATTGGCTCCTCTCACACCGTCTTCCAAATTCTCAGAACTTCCTTTCCACAGCTAGGAGACAGCCTGACGTGATGCTGGGCTCTCCTTCCTTGTCTCTGGCATCATGAACTCTCATGTATGCCCCACTTTACCTCCCTCCTTCTCAACCAGATAGAGCATTGGGCTTATGTCAAGTTTCAAAGAAACTTCTGATTCCATGGCTTTATACCTAAAGCAAACCATGTTGGCCGGATAATGCTGGCTTAGTGTTCAACTGGCTGCCTGTGTTGCTCTGCTCCTCCTTGGTTCTTGTGACACTTTTGTAAGTAATTAAATATTCATCTCAAAGAAACTTCAAGAAGGGACCAACCCTCAGATTTTAGCAGTCAAAGACACTTAGAAGGATACATGTTTGTGATTTTTTTCCCATAGGTGTTCAAGTGTCCCTTCCAAGTTCTGTAAAGATCTACAACCTAGTCAACCATAACCATCTATCTGTCAATAAACCCGGACAGGCCAACTGCATTACCCATGAACACATTCTTTCGATTCTGGGGTGCTTTGAACCCTTGCCTCCCTGACGGACTGCCCCTTCTGTGCCCTCTCAGAGCTCCTGGTTCTTCTCTAGATTCTTCTGGTGCTGTGGCCCTGAGGGAAGGGGGACTTCTAGGATTACAGCAAAGACCTCTAGTTAAAGAAATTCTGATTTGTAAGTAACAAATGACCTTAAAAGATGTGAGGTGGAAAATGTGAGGGAGGGGGTGCATAATTTGGGGTACAACACTTGTGAGGGATCTGACTGAGTCAGACTCCAAGTACTCACCGAGGAGGGAAGGAAGGAATAAAGGAAGGAAGGAAGGAGGGAGGGAGGGAGGGAGGGAGGGAAGGAAGGGAGGGAGAGCGCAGGGACTCTTCACCAGGGATGACAGCTTGGAGTCAATCCACAAGAACACCTGCTTTCAATCTGGAATAACTTTACACCAATTACATTTAAAGCAAAAGCAAAAACAAAACAAACCACAAACAAATAAACCAAAAACAAGACCAAGGCCAACAGCTCACACTGATTCCCTAGCACTTGGGAGGCTGAAGTAGAAGCATATTACATTCAAGGCTAAGCTGGCTTACAAAGGGATACACTTTCAAAAAAGCAGGAGCAAATCTGAACAGGGATAGTAGGCAGCCATGAATATGTAAAGATGGGCTGTCCGAAGTCAACAGACTAGGCCTCGTGGGTCTGCTGTCCATTTTCCCAAATAAAGGAACAACAACAAAGGAAGGTCAAGAAAACTATGCCACCGTCAAATATTTTTAGCTGGACCTGGTGGTACGGGCCTGTAATCTGAGCTACTCTACTCGGGAAACAGAGCCAGCAAGATTGTGAGTTCAAGCCCAGCCTGGGCAACTTATCAAGACCATGTCTCAAAACAACAACAACAACAACAACAACAACAATTTAAGGGGGTGGGAGACTCTGGAATGTAGCTCAGAGGTAGGGCACTTGCCCAACATGCCTGATCAAACCTAACACCACTTTAAAAAGGGGGGCGTGGAGTAAATGGGTGGAATTAGAATCTTCTGTATAGGTCTACTCACTGGATTTGTACAGTGTGAGCATCTGAGGGGAGATGTTTGTAGATGCTCTTTCTCTGGCCTGTGCAGATTTGAAGGGCAGATCTGATTATGACTGGCTCAAAAACACTGAAGATACTTTATTAACACCCCTGATAATGAAAGATTGAAATATTGCAATAATTCGTTTATTAAGCTCCATGCCAAATGACACGGCATCCTGAAGATCTGCTCTGGGCATATGTGTGTGGGGAATATTCATCCAGCAATCACTGTAAGAAAAGCTTGTCTGAGTTCAAAGTCGGGTCTTTGCATCCGTCACTGTCCCTTCTAGCAAAAGTAATTTTAGTGGTGTTCTGTTTATGCTTATTCAGATGTGAACTCTTTCAAGTGGGGAAGTGGGCTGAACCACATAATTAATAGAATCTGTGGGGTGGTAATAAAGTGGGGGTCTCAGTGAAAATAGTTCACTGTCTGGCAGGGAGCTCTTGGGTTTTAGTTCCTTGAGCCTTCTGAGCTGACGGCTTGACAGAGCTTTTGTATATTTTAAACCCAGTACATGAGTTAACTCCCACATAAGTAGATTATGCTAAATGGATATCTCTAAAATAGTTGCTGAGTTACTAAGCATACAGGGATATGTAGGTAACTGCACAACTCAAGAGACTCCTCTTACAGCGTTGGAGTTGACACCTATGGCCACCCAAAGGGTGTGTGCATTCAGAGCTTTAGGCTGGAGGAGGTAAACACGTGACCTTGCCAGCAGAGTTCTGTCTTCTGGCATCACGCTCACGTGATGGTAGACATCACAGTCAACTCACTGAGGGGGAAGCCAGCTAAGTGTACTGTGAGAGGATTAGAGAGGCCAGGCTTGTGAATGCCAGGCTACCTACATTATATATTTGTATTTGTCTCAATACAAAACCACCTAAAATATGGAACTGGGCAGATGGTTCAGTGGTTAAGAGCGCCTTCTCTTCCAGAGGCTCTGGGTTTGGTTCCTAGAACCCTATTGGGTGATTCGTAAATTCCAGAGGATCCACACCCTCTTCTTTATTCCACAGACACACAAACTCATACGTAAACAAACACACAGACACATACCTATACACCTAATTTAAAATACATTTTTTGTTTTGTTTTGTTTTGTTTTTTCGAGGCAGGGTTTCTGTGTAGCCCTAGCTGTCCTGGAACTCACTCTGTAAACCAGGCTGGCCTCGAACTCAGAAATCCACCTCCCTCTGCCTCCCAAGTGCTGGGATTAAAGGTGTGTGCCACCACTACCCAGCTTAAATACATTTTTTAAAACTTTAAATGGATCTTTGAAGACTGTGTTCTGAAGACAGTCAAGTCGGTGTTTGCATTTCTGTGCACTTGTATCCTGGCCTAGGGAACTTTCTGGAATCCTGCTAAGTCTGAGGATTCTGTGATGTCATCGTTTCCATATTCATGCTTCCAGTTTTGATGCTGTCATTTCAGACATGAGTCCTACTGCGTTATCATGTAAGCTCGTGTTTCAAAGACACCACCCACCCACCTACCCACCCACCTACCCACCCCCAAATAAATGCTGTTACAGGATGCATCTGATCTGCCAAATGGATCATCAAACTTTTCTTCAGAACTATGCATGAAGTCAGGCTCAGCAGCATATATCTATACTCTGATATCTCAGGAAGAGAGACAGGAGGATCCTGGATGTGGCATGCCTGGGTGAGCTGCATAGAGAGACTCTATCTACAAAAGAAGCAACCCAGAAAGTTACGGCACACTAGTGACTAAACTGTTTTGTTATGCCCTGTCTTTTGATCCACATGGTAGCAATTTGGTGCCTGTATTGAAGTGTGCCAGGGTAGGTCACTGTGGGGTGTCAGCAGAGAGGGAAGGAAGGTCATACTGCTGCTGCTGTGACAAGGCTGAGGAGCAAGAACTGGAGCAAGAACTGGCTGAGCCTTAGACTTTGGAAGTGTGGAGTTTCCCAGGGGTGACTGATGGGGTGGAGTCCATCCATCACTATCCTTATTTCACTGTCCTGCTTCCCCACAGTTCTCTGGGACACAGGTGAGCAAATGAAAAGTTGAACAGTCCTCTGTGTTTAAACAGTGAGCCTGGCTTTTTTATTTTGTGCTGAGAGAATAATCCTTTAGTAGTATGTGCTGTACAGCTATGGGATTCCTCTGCCACCAGGGAACAAGGTGGGCCTTGCTTTAAATGTGTCTAGATTTGGGAAGTGTTGTCTTAAAGTATAATATAGAGAAAAGACCACAAGGGTATCTACCTCTCCTCATCACCCTCTGGTGTTCCCTGGATGGGTGATTTTGTTTTCTCTTGCACCAGAATACACAATTAACCTATAAAAGTTAACCTCCCTCTCTTACAAACAGCTTCTGTAGCTTATCAGGCAGAGGTAGCAGAGAGAAGCAGCCAATAAGCAGTCATAAGCAGTATTTCACTAAGCAGCCCACTACCACTGAGAAAACCATAGCTAAACATAGAGGAGCATTCCTGTAATCCCAGCACTTGAGAGGTGGAGGAGGGAGGATCAGGAGTTTATGACTATGTCGCTATACAATGAGTTTGAGCCAGCCTAGGCTGTTTAAGACACTATCAGGAAGAAAGAAAGAAAGAAAGAAAGAAAGAAAGAAAGAAAGAAAGAAAGAAAGAAAGAAAGAAAGAAAGAAAAGAAAAGAAAGAAAGATTGCTGCACAGGGTAAGTAGACCCTTTAAGGAATTAACGTGCCCCCTATATTAAATCTAAAGATAATTTTATTTTCAAGTAGTTATCGCATCACCCCAAGAAACATCTATTTGAAAAGAAAATTAACTCAAAAGTCCAGTATGTATTTTCATTCACCCTTGGAAGCGGAATTTGCTAGCATGCTGAGTCATACATATGTTGTCTGTCTGTCTCCAGTGTCCTGTGGTGCGTCTCTGCACCACTAAGTTGGGATGGCCACATTGAGCCATTGCCCCAGTGGGCAGGAACTCACAGGTTCCTGAGCTGCAGGCCCTGGGTGTGAAGCAGCTCCCTCACCATCACCCACAATGCCTCTGTGACCATCATCTTCTTCCATCTTTGCACGGAAAGTTAGGTTCGGTTTTGACTGAAGTAGTGAATTAAAAGTTGCTGAAATAAATGTGTATAGAAGCAAATAAAGCCATAGCCTAGTTCTCATTCTTCCCAGTTATTTTGAAAAGAAGGATCTGGGAAGAAGGCAGAGACCCCTTGCATGTATGCACCTGCTGGTACCCGATGTTACCCTCACTTGGGAATAACAACAAGAAATGATTCAAGGCTGAACTGCACGTCATATTGAGCACTTTAATTCTGCCCTAATTTGTCAAGAACTCAACTTCCTATGGACATCTTCCTGTTAGAAACCCATCTCTACAAAGCTCTTCTCAATTACGTCCCAGCCTTGTGTCCTTGGAGCCCAGCACTATGAAGTGAGGACTTACAGCCTCTTTCCTTCAAGGCACAAACCAGAGGATTATTTTCCAAGCTTATTTTCTTCAGGAGAAAATAAAGAACCAGGATAGCAGCCAGGTGACCCCTAACTTCTTCTAACTGATGCTGCCTCCTCCTCCCCCTCCTCCTCCCCCTCCTCCTTCTCCTCCTCTCCCTCCTCCGTCTCCTCCTCTTCCTCCTCCTTCTCCAGAGATACAGATTTCTGGGCATGCTCTGTTACTCATTTATTGTGTAGTTCTCAGGAAGGAGGGGAAATCCTCAACTTTTTGTGAGTGTGTGTGTACATGTTAGTGTGGGTAGGTGTATGTGTGTACACACATGCCAGAGGCTGACACTGGATGTCTTTTTTAATGGCTTTCTACATTATTTTAAAATATTTTTATTTATTCTTTGAGAATTTATACAGTGCATTTGACTATATTTTCTCCTCCTTCAAATCCTCCCAGACCAGATCTTCCCCTAAGTCCCTACCCATCCAGTGTCATGTTATTTCTTCCTACCTCTTTCTAAACAAACAAATAAAAACCATGAAGTCCAGGTTTTGCTGGCTGATTACTCCTGGGTTGGGGCTCACCCTGGAGCATGGGAGATGCATCACGTCACTGAACTGACTTTCTCTTATCCAGCACAATCATGTGCTCCTTGGTTAGAGGCAAGACTTCTCCATGCTAGGGTTTTGTCTGGCCTGAGCTTGTGCAGGTCTTCTGGTGTCACTGTCTCTGTATCTTCCTTGCTGTCATGTCTGGAAAGGTTTCCTTAGAGACATCCACCACCTGTAGCACAATAATCTTCCTGCCCCGTCGTCCTCATAGATCCCTAAGCCTTTGGGGCAGCCCCGTCGTCCTCATAGATCCCTAAGCCTTTGGGGCAGCTATGATGTAGACATCCTATTTAAGGCTGAACATGCTAAAGTTACTTCCTCTTTGTACAGTTATGGGTTCCTGTGTTAATAACCATTTACTGCAAGAGGAAACTTCTCTGATAAGTTTGAGTGGCACCCTCATCTATCTGATGACAGTGTCATGAGGAGCCATTTTATTACTCTGTTCATTTACCACAACAATGGTAGTAGGTTTCCCATAGGGCCCTATCTAGCCTCAGGCCCTTTGTGACAGGGTCTCATGCTGAGCCTGGAGCTTGCTAATTTGGCTCAACTGGCTGCCCAACAAGCCCCTTAGATCTTCATATCTCTTCCAATCCCAGCGCTGTAATTGGAGAGCTGTGCTGCAGTGCCCAGCTTGGATATGGGCTCTGCAATGAAACTTGGGTTCTCCCAAGTCAAATGATTTACCAGCTCAGCATCTCCTCACTCAGACTCTTCAGTCTTAACACATACCCCTGAAATCCTTGAGTCTCTCGGAGTTTGGGCACCTCATATATGGGGATAGAGAGACGTATAAGTGTCCACTGCAGTGGACTGGTACTGTGTGTTCTATGGTGTGGCCACATAAAGTCAGGTGAAACCAGGCTTTTCTTGCTGATTATGCCATGAATCATACTGCGTGGGACAAAAGCAGTGCTCGGCTTTCATTTTTGATGAATACTATCACCGAGAATGCCAAGGTTATTTTTACTGTTTTCAATCTTTTCATGTTTCTTCTCATCAGANGGAATCTCAGGGTTGTTTTGATCTGCATTTCCCTGATGATTAAGGATGTTGAGCATTTTTTCAAGTGCTTCTCAGCCATTCGGTATTCCTCAGTTGAGAATTCTTTGTTTAACTCTGTGCCCCACTTTTTAATGGGGATATTTGATTTTCTGGTGTCCACCTTCTTGAGTTCTTTATATATATTGGATATCAGTCCCCTTAGATTCAGTTTTTAAATGGTTCCCTCATGCAGCTCAGCCCACAGATTTTAGATATTGCTTCTTGGGGACCATCCTTTATTTTACAAACTCTATTGTTTCTGCTAGTCACACATGTGGATGTGCAGATGGTTTGTGGTTTAAAAAATAACCCAGACAATATGAAACATTCAGGACAGTGAGATGGCACGGTGACTAGAAGCTATGCAAGTGTGGTGACAGGGTGGAATGCGCAGAACCATCAACAGGAGAGACCTGACTCCCACAAGTTGTCCTCTAGAGGCTGGCAGCTGACAGAGTCTGAGGGATGGAGAACCACTCTTTCCTGAGGATATAGCTACTGATAGGATTACCATGTTCCCATGTTCTAGTGCACAGTCTAATACCCATGCACATATGGGAACACTAACTGGACTTGATATATGTATGTGTGTATACATATATGTGTATATATATATGTATATATGTTTATATGTTTATATGTATGTATATATACGTATATATATGCATGTATATATATGTATATATGTATATATTATACACATATACATTCATATTCTCTATATAAATATATTTTATATATACATATTCTATATCTATTATATAGATATATATGATAAAGTTGGGGAGGGTACATGTTGTGGGAATGAGGCAGAACTGGAGGAGAGAAATTGAATATATATTTTATTGTATTCATATATGAAATTCTCAAGAATAAAGAAGTACAATTTTAAGTTGTCCTCTGACCTTATATGCTTGCTGTGACATGCATGTACATAGTCCACTCTTTCACATACATATCATCACATACACACATAATTGAAATTAAAAATAAGTATTTACATGAATTTCCAAAAACCCAACTACCCTTTTGTTATATGGGAACCTTTGAATGTAAGAATTATTCACCACACAGCCTTATTCTTGAGTGTAATTCTGATGTCATCCTAAACCCCTCAATCTGAAGGCAGAATGAGTTGTTGAATATCATTGGGAGACCACATCCGGTCTGCAGAGAGACTGGAAACAAGGCTCTGTGAGTAGAATGCTTTTGTGTGCGAGCATGAGGCCCTGAATCTGAGTCCCCAGAACTCACTTGAAAACATCAGGTCGTTTGTACTTTAATCTCAGTGCTTCTACCTGAGATGGGAAGCAAAGAGAGGAGAGTCCGGGAGGCTGTCCATCTGGCTGCCCTGGCATTCAGAGCAGCAGATGACAGAAGAGAGCCTGCCTCAAACTTGAGGACTAACACCCAAGGTTGTCATCTCACCTCCCTGTGCACACCACACCCATATCCATGAACACATGAACATGCACTCTGACACAAAACAAAAACTCAATACTGTATCCCCAGAATTAACACTGGCCTGAACAGTGACTTCAGGCAGCTAATAAAGCCAATGTCAGATGGCTTGGGAATGGCAGAGCACTTTAGGATCCCTTTTGGTTCTTTATGTTGACATGCCCAGTTGAGTGTCTCACAGCGGACCGTAACTTTTCAACAGTGGCAAAGTGTGCAGGCTGGGAGGGGTTTATCACAGGAAGGTGAACCTGAGCTCACTCTGTCTTGTGTTTGATTTGAACTTAGTGAGCTCGAGGCTCCACCCCCAGCCTCATTAAGCTCTGTGCACCCACCCACATACAACCTAGCAGCCCCCGAGGACTTCTGAGCTTATCCAAAAACTGAAACTCTCCTGGTCTCAAAATAGCTCAATCTGTAGAAAAAGAAAAAAGAACACCCCCCCATCTCTAGTCTCTACCTAAATGTTGAAAGTACAGGTATGATATGGGGCTATGGTATAAAACCTATACCCTTAGAAATGCTGCACAAGTATTCCACCAAGTGAGTTATATGCCTAGATGATCCCTCCCTTTCTTTCCTCTAGTTTTATCTTTAAGGAATACTGTGAAACTGGCCTATTAATCTATAATCTTAAGCATTTTAGGGAAGAGGCCTCACCCAAACCTCAACATTTTGATAATTTACCATCTAAAGAATGAGCTGATATGAGGGAGGATTCAGAAAGAGAATTATTAGATGAATTAAGTTATTGGACTAAAAGTCGTAACCAAGCAAACTCAGAGAACTATGTTAGACTAAAGCATGTTTGTTTCTCCGCCCCATTGGGGTGTCAATGGCAGTTAGAAAGCTGGACAGGAGAGCAATGGCTTTCCTCCCAAGAACACCGTGTGCTAGGTGGACGAGGGAGGAGCTCACCTGTCTCAGAAGTTGCCAACTGGTTGAAGGCACTTGCTTCTTTCTCATTGAGACATCTGCAGAGATAAGTGGAAGAACAAGTCAAACGAAGCAATCATATCAACTGCCTGACGCTATCACCTCTGTATATGAGCACCTGGAGCAGGAAAGGGAAATGACAAGTTCTTGGTCCTCGCTAGAAACATTTACTTCTGGAGCTAATCAGTAGGTTGGAGCCTGGTTCTGAATTTTTGTTTTTTTGGATGGTTTAGGGAGAAATATCCAAAGATACATCTATTGTCCAGTATCCAGAAGGACTGGCAGGAATTCCCTCTGGGGGAATTCTTGAATTATGTAAACCAAGTGTAGGCCCAGCAGGAGGGGATGACAGCCCAGGACAGACACCTCCAGCTGTTGGCCCCGATGCCACCAAGGGCAGAGAACTGTTTGCAGCCTTCATGGGTGTCTCCCAAGCACACAACAGTAAGATGTGCTTTAACGTGTCTTTAAATTATGAGCTTACAGAATAAGCCACCATTCCTGGCTCTACAGGTCACATTTTATTTTCACATGACACTTTGAATTGGTAACTACTAAATATATGTACAACATAATCTAGAAATATAACACTTCAGAGTGTATAGCCAAACAGGCAGATCCCACAGAGACCTGAAAAAGCAGCTGGACATCGTGAGAAGGCCAAACATGCGTGTGTGCTACTGTCTCTGCGATATGAATTTGAATGTTCAACTCTTCTCTCTCTAAGGAGGCAGGACTCACAGCCCCAGGGTGGTGTCATTGGGAAGTCAGTTTCTGGATGAGTTTTAAAACTTCTTCATCACTCTAAAGTCATACAATCACAGAATGAATTCACTTCCATTCATTCAACCACCTTTTACTTTTGAATGAGACTTTTGCTGTAAAACTTTTGAATGATGGTAATCATGAAAAAAACTTACACGCACGTAAACATACGTGCGACCTATCAAAATACAGTTGAACTACGTTCGATCTCAATAGACTTCTCCCTCGAAGTTAACTATTTTACGGAGGTATTTTAGGTCGATATTCCGTAAAAGAATTAAGTAGATAACACCTACCTCGCAGGGACCCAGGTCACCAGGACCCACGATATTCTTTCGTCCGACTGCAAGCCAGTAAGCAGTATCCTTCCATGGCCTCTGCATCAGCTCCTGCTTCCAGGTTCCTGCCCTGTTTGAGTTGCTATCCTGATGTCCTCTGATGATGTATAGTGATATGGAAGTATAAGCAAAATAAATCCTTTCCTTCCCAAGTTGCTTTGGTCATGGAGTTTCATCCCAGCAATAGCAACTTTAACTAAGACAGTGAATGTGTGTGTATGTGCATGTGTGTGCTCCTGTGTGTTTATGTGCATTAGTCCATATGTGTGAATTTGTATGTTTGGTATATGTATACATTTATGTGTTCATTTGTATATGTGTGTGGTATGTATGGATGTTTACATGTGCATGTGTATATACATGGCATATATGCATGTGTGTATATGCATTTGTATATGTTTGTGACAAGTATGCATGTCCATATGCATGCATTTATGTATATGTAGTATGGTGTGGTGTGTTCATTTATGTATGTGTGTGTGGCATGTATGCATGTGAGTGTGCATGCATTTTTGCATGTGTGTGTATGGTATTTATACATATGGTATGTGTAAATTTGTAATATGTGTGTTGTATATGTATTTGTATATGTGTGCAGCATGTAAGCTGTGTCTGCATTTGTGCACATGTGTGGTATTTGTGCATAAGCTAAGTGTGTGCATTTGTGTATCTGAACATGAGAGAGTTAGAAAGTAGTACAAACAAGCTGAGGTGGGTTCAGCTCTTCTGTCCGTCTTTCTGAGGATGTTAAAAAAGCATTAAGCAGGTTTCTTGGCAGTTTCTTGTTCTTTTCATTAAACTCTGTTAAGCTTCTAGGATTTTCAGTTAAACATACTAAGCAAAAGATTTAAATATTTCATTATAAGCCACTGTTTTGCTGGCATGATCACAAGTGGGGAAAACTGTTAAGTTGGAAATAGAAATGCTGGCTTGGCCATCGTCCTCTCAGATGATCAATATGATGCGCATTTGTGTGAAGCAATGACTGTAGCATATTGTCAGTGATTTCCAACCATCTGGAATAGTGAAGCAACAAAGGAAGCATGGGCACCAGCCTAGCTTCACTGATGGTCACAAGGCTGAGGCCGAGGGGGCCAGGGGCAGACCCAGGGATCTGCTAGACACTGGGAAGACTCAGGAATCGTACACCACATTCTATAATCGGACAGTCAGGTTTGCCCAGGAGTAAGGGTAGAAATCATGCACAGTTAGATTTATCCAGAACACATGCAAGAGTGTGTCAGGTCATAAGAAATGGCAGGGCCTGGGGAGGTAGTGTCATGGTAGATTGCTTGGCTAGTGTGCAGTACATGCTGGGTTTGAAGATTTGACACCATAAGAAAGAGCAGAGAGGGGAGGGAGAAATGGAGAGCGAATGAAAGGAAGGTACAAAGGAAGGATGGAAGGGAGGGAGGGAGGGAGAGAGGGAGGGAGGGAAGGAGAGAGGGAGGAAGGGAGGACAGAAAAAAACCACAACTACAAGATGGCCGGAGGGACAGGGAAGAAGCTGGGGTTCTGAGACAGGGACAGATGCGGGACAGATTCCCACACCTTGTAAGTGATTTCTGCTTTTGTCTTTTGTTTGTGGTGCTGGGAACTGAAGAACCCTGGTCCTTGCAGATATGGGGCAAGGACTCAACCACTGATATGTATCCACCACCACCACCACCCCACCCCCCCGCAAATATGGGGCAAGGACTCAACCACTGATATGTATCCCCCACACACACACACACATACACTTGATATTTTAGTGTGCTTGAATGATTTTGGCACTGAAGGGGCTTGGGCCAGTTCAAAGGCAGACAGGTTCCCAGTCTCAGGGACAGCAGAGCCCACTAGCTCCACATCCTCAGCAGGCTACTTGATGATGCTAAAACTCAGTTTCTTCATTGCTACAATCAAATGTTCCTTGTATTAGTTTTTTTTTTTAATACTTAGTATTACCACCGTGAGAATTCAAGCAGATAATCTGTAAAATTTTCAGCAGGGTGTTGGACACACTCTCAATAAATGTTAGCTATTAGAGTGTTTTCCCCTCTAAATGGGGATTATTACTATAAAATGGAAAACATATTCTAGAGTTCTTAAATCAAGAAAAAAGTCTAAGGCGTGTGTCAAAATTACCTCTAAATATAGAAGAGACTGCTGGAAGGAGGCAGGGTGGCTGTGGCGGCAGCCTTATGTGCATGTGCTCATGCTTGCCTGCTCATATAGAAAGCAAGACAAAAACCTAAACAGACTGTGTTCACTGAAAATACCCAGCTGGGCTCCAGGAAAAGGCGAGATGATTTCGTCCTGGGCTCATCTGAGAAAAATAGCCATTTGTTCTAGAAACCATTGAAAACTTGCTTGAACCAGGAGTAAGCACAGGTAATTTCAAAATTTGTCTTTCAATTCAGCCTGATCCTGTAGACAGAAATAATTCTGACTAGGGGAACAACACCTTATCTAAGGGTGAGCATCTGCCAGCAGCTGCCAAGCTTGTGACAGAAAGGCACGATGCTTTATAGAGAGACAAATGACTGTTGGGCAGTAAAGGAGAAGGTCCAAGCCAGGCCTGTGGCCCAGCCCCCTTTGGGAGTTCTGGCATCATTTATCAGCTTGCTGCATAGTCCTCGCCTGCAGAGTAGGGAGCTCATAGAGTTGTGTGGAGTTGATACCATGTGCCCCACAGAGAACAGTGAATATTTTATTGCATGTACATGTGTTCCCTATAAGAATTCACGGCCTGATAGGATCCCAATTCTCCAGTTAAAAGAACAAACAAATCAAAGCTCCCTGAAGTGCTGGGAAGAGGGCTCCATGTGAAGTACACGATGTGCAAACGTGGGGACCTGAACTCAGAGCCTTAGCACACACACGGAAAGCTGTGTGGTGGGGAACGCCTGTGTACTAGCTCTGGGAAGTAAAGACAGCCAGGTGCCTAGAGCCTGCTCCGCAGCCAGCGAGTGAGTCAGCCCAAGGTCCCATGAGAGACCTTGTCTAAGAGGTGAGGCGAGGAGCAACTGAGCACAAGCCTGGCACAGGCCTTGTACTAGCATCCCCCCAACACAGGCCTTGTACTAGCATGCCTGGTTTGCAAATGAGGACACTTAGGGGCGCGCACACACACACACACACACACACACACACACACACACACACACACACACGTGTATGCGAACACAATAATGAAAGCATTTAAAACTTCTTGTAGATAAGGCAGTGTCTCTGTGGCCTTGGTCTCCCTGAGCCATGAGTTTTAGGACAGATTCTCTGAAGTGCTAGGCTCCTGTGTAGGCAGCCACATGCCCTGTTGTTTGCAGTTTAAACGTTCCTTCATTCTCCCTCTACTGTCTCCATATATCACACATAAGGAAATGGTGCTGCCCCAGGAGACAGGTACCGGAAGCACAGCTTCCCATAAGTAGACACAATTTGCTTTGTTTTTTTGCTTATTTTCTTTTTTCCCTTAAATTACTTCTATCCATTTCTATAACAAGATCTAAATCCATTTATCTGTAGTCATAAAACATGAAGTTTCCCAAGACTGGAAACAGTAAAGAATTATTCCAGAACCCTGGATGGTCATAAACAACATTTTATTTGCTTAAAATTAAATGTTGTTTATGATCATTCAGGGTTTTTCCCTCCCTCCCTCCCTCCCTTCCTTCCTTCCTTGAGGATGAACTTACATTGGTCACAGTTTCAAGAATATAGCCCATCACAGTAGAGAAGGTGTCATGGAGTCCCTGATCAATTTAACGCTGTTTCCAACATATCCATCAGCAGTGCAGCAGGTCTCTCCATTTGCTCCCTTTCCTTCCTCTATAATCTCAGCAGAGAAGGGAGGAAGGAATTCTTTGGTCACATGTCATCATCTCTTCTGCTCATGTGTGCTTATCTCCCTGATGTTAGCATATTATATTTATGATTATTGCTATATTTATAAAACAAGAGGTTGAACTGGGTCAAGTCTTTCATTTCTGAAAGTGTGGTCAGCTATTTGAGGGAGAGTTCTGATGACTTAAGATAACAAAATAACTTAACTGAAAGCATTCCAGTTGTATGGGACTTGAGCTTGCTCTCTAATCTCTGCCCCTCCTCTTTGACATTAAGTCTCGCCTCAGTGAGGCCATCTGTGGTGTGTACGCCTGTAATCCTAGCATTTGGGAGGTGGAAGAAGAAAGGGAAAGAAGATCAGAAAAGGTTCCAGGTTGCCCACTGTGGTTGTGCTGGCATACACCTTTAACCCCAGCACTTAGGAGGGGAGGCAGAGATAGGCAGATAGATCTCTGTGAGTTCGAGGCCAGCCTGGACTACATGGCGAGATCCTGTCTCACAAACAGAAGAACACACAAACGTGGAAAGCTTTAAAAGCTGTTTAGTCCTTTTCCTAACTGAATCAGAGTAACTTGGGGCGGGGGGTGGGGGGGCTGAGATCGGTTTTTTTTAATGTTCCCAGGGATTTTCCTTGTGAGCCAGGATTGAGAACCACCTCACCATTCACATGACATGGTGAAAAGCAGGCACAGGACACAGAGTTTGGATGAGCTCTGGCTGTGAGGAGATACGGCTTCAAGCATTTTGTGTCACTTCTGTCTCCTTTCTAAGTCTGCTCTTTCCCTTGAGATTCCCTGGAGAGCAATCTGTCATCAGCAGCATCCCCTCAAAACAGATCTATGTCCAGTCACCTGATGCACCAGGCTCTTTGCTGCTGCTGCTGCCGCTGCCGCCTCAATTCTCAGTCAACCTGATTCAGCATACAAGTCACACAGGAAGCTTTCCCTAGCTTCAAGCCTTTCTAGTTCTATCTCCTGTGCCCTCTCTCACCCTCCCTCCTAGTCCTGTGCTTCACTAACTTCCTCCCCCATCAGGGCTCCAATGAGTCTTTCCTTTCTTCCCTGGTAACCCACAGTTGCCTTTAAGGGGTTAGGTACTCCTCCTTTCCATCCCTACTATCCACTCCATACATAGTGAGTGATTTATTTGGCCGTGCTGCACTTGACCGTGCTTCCAGCCACACAGACTATTAAATTCCACAAAACCAAGGAGTGTGTCTTACTCATACCCTCCCACACCCTCAGACCTGTTACTGGTACAGTCAGGCTCAGCGGATATTGAATGAATAACTAAATGATTACACAAAAATGAAGGAAGGGAAAATTCTTGAGAAACTGAGTCAGTAAATTACAGAAACCAGGTCCTACATATGAATGACTACAGAAGAAAATGGTCTTAATGACTGACCTGTGCAGATGAATCAGATGAAGCCAGGTGAATCAGATGTCAGCCCTTTCATATTCATATGTACACTGTGTGGAACACAGCTATCCCGGGTAAAAGGGGAACCCATTATAGCAGGAAACCAGACCAACTTTTCACCCAAAGGAGCCTGGTTTCCACAGTAGGCTCTGCCCTGAGCAGTAAACAAGAGGAATCCACAACGCTCATATGAAAAATAATAGTCAACATTATTGACTTCCTATTTTAGCAGACCTTTATGTTAGCAATTAGTGAAATATCCAGATAAAATGATATGATGTTTGAGATTTACTTCAAAACTCCCAGTAAGGGTCAGTGAGGCATGAAGGTAGACATGGAACAAGATTAATTAAGAACTGATGGGGGGGGGGGGTTGGAGAGATGGCTCAGCGTGTAATAGCAGTGACTGCTCTTCCAAAGGTCCTGAGTTCAAATCCCAGCAACCACATGGTGGCTCACAACTCATCCGAAATGAGATCTGACACCCTCTTCTGGTGTGTCTGAGGACAGCAACAGTGTACTTATTTATAATAATAAATATTTAAAAAAAAAAAAAAAGAACTGATAGGGTTTGAAACCCCGTGTCAGTGTCTTCGCTTAAGGGATTCATTCTGTCTGCTTTGGTGTGACATTGAAACTATCCAAAATAAATTTATTTTTTAAGAAAGATATTACATACTAGTTAAAATAGTTATTCACCTTTAAAACATCGTGGAAGCCTTTCTCAGCATTACCATTTGGTTCACCGGATTTATATTTTAAAAAGAGAGAGAAAGAACCCCCCCCCCCAGCCATATATCATCTGGAGCCAGCTTGGTCTTGGTCAGTTGGAAACCAGGAATGTTCTCCGAGGTCTGTACACTGTAATCAGCCCCACATAGTTTCCAGGCAGCAACGTTTACACAGCACTGCAGGGTGATTTGTAACTCCATTCATATGTCTGTGAGAAATACGGCCCTGTCAGTGCCCCCCTTTATTTAGTTAGTCAAACAATACTTTTCCACAGTACAATCCCCCCAATCTCCAAGCCCACCAGGAGACAACATCGTACAGTTGTTGGCACCTCCTTCCCACCCCACCCCCTTCTGTTGTTTTTACACAGTTCCTCCTTTAAGGTCTGCAGAAAGTAAAGCTCTGCACTCTTTTACTTGTAACATTTGTGCTGAGATAGGAAACCAACTTCCTCTCACGAGGGCTTTCACCTTGCTCAGGAATGTGTGTCCAAGGCCCCAGCACCCTTTACAATCCTCTCACATTCTTTCCACCATCCTAACCCTTTCTCCACAGCCCTTTCTGCCCTAAACAGCCCATGGTTTCCCATTACCTTCCTCCACCCAAGGGTTCCTACCCTTCTTTGCCCCTGGACTCCTGGGAGCATGGCTATCAGCCTGGCCCTTGCTAGTTCCCATTGCTTGGGGGCAGTCCTACCCTACTTGGTCCGTCCCAATAGTGGTCCTATTCCCTTCTGGTTCCAGTTGCCCAGTGCTCCTCCACATTCATGATCATAGATCTGGATAAAGGTTCCTAGGCTAGCAGCAGACGACTTGGCCATTGGTGGGGAGGAGTGCAGGGACGAGAGAGGAGGACAGGGGCAGGGGTGGGCATCTTTAAGGATGAGAGACTTGATGCTTGACGTGGGTCTTCTTGCCCCTTGCAGCCCTGGCTGGCTTTCCACTTCTGCTGTAGTGGTCAGTCCCTCCTGTTTCTCCCTAAAGACTTATTCTCACTNCTTTCAATGTGTGCTTTGTTCTTAATTCTAGGAAGGGGTGACGTGTCCACATTTTGATCTTCCTTCTTCTTGAGTATCATGTGTTTAGTAAATTGTATCTTGGGTAGTCTAGGTTTCTGGGCTAATATCCACATATCAGTGAGTACATGTTATGTGAGTTCTTTTGTGAATTGGTTACTTCACTCAGGATGATGGCCTCTATATTTATTAATAAGTTAGTAAGTATAGAAATGTTGACTGTCTTAGAATATTCTCAGCTACTGTGTACTTTCTGAGCTCACCATGACTTATTGGGTTTTTCTCATCAACCAGGAGGAAATAAAAGCTTATTTTTAAAAATGACATAATTTTGTAAAAAAGAAGTGGAGATACCAGGAAGGCCATGCATGGCTGGCCAAGCAAGCCATAGCCCTATTGCACTCTCCTTATACAGGGGCGAGCAGCATCTGTCTGCACCTCTCAGTGCTCACATTCCGGTGGCCCATCCTGTGTCTGTGTACTTCCTGTGCAGGCTTGGAAGTTCGTATGCAAGACCACTAGAGCTAAATTAAAACAAAACACTTTCACCTCTGCTTAATAAATTGATGAAAACACTGATACTGATTTATTTCATACCCCTAAGTTAATCATTACTATAAAGTTCTTATTAACAAATATAGACATAAACCACACAAACCCAAAGCATTCATTGCTCAGTGGCGATGCCTGATTCTCACGGGTGTGAGGAAGCCACCTTTCCTAGCAGCAGCCACCCTCCCACCCCCATCGCTACATAACTAGTCAGGCCAGTTCCTCATCCTCTCAAGCAGATATCTTCATCATTAAGATGAGCATAGTGTATGTGTTACATGTCAAGGTGCTGAGGACAGAGAAAGACTACCGAAAGCACTTAGGTAATACAGCCTCCCTTCTTCCCCGTCAAGCATGCCTTTATCATCTTATTAAGTGAAGAGTTAAACATTTCAATAAGAGGTAGGCAAGTCTCCTTCTGTCCTGCCCTACAGCAGGATGCCCTAGAAAGCCTGCATGGAAGAGACTCAGTGGGTTTGTCTGTTTGCTTGATGTGTCTATGAGAAATGACAGAGAGTGAAAGAGTCCCAGGGTGACTATAATCTGCACCCCAAATAATCAGAACAGTCCATGGAAAGCTCAGAGAAAGCAAAGAAAACTTACCATGTCTGAGAAGTACAGCCCTCCTCTGACTTCCTTTGGGTAGGGTATGAGTTTTAGAATTATCTTTAAAATATTGTAAGTGAAACAAAAAAATCACACGACTGACATTAGAGGAGAGGAAAATATGGTTTATCGTGTTTAAGGGGTAGAATACTTGATTCTTTTGTGACCTTTGTCACATTTCAACATACAATTAGATGATATATTATTTCAAAATAATCTTTATAGCAATAAATAATATTCTAAAACTCCAAAACTGACATAGGCATATCAGGGAGAAAAAGTATTTAAGAAAATGGAGTAATACACATAGCTATACTATTAGTGAGAAGTCAAATGAGCTGTGGTAAAGGACACACAATTCTGTCTTCTGTGTGCTCAGCGTCGCTAGCTAGCTATCTGCTCCCTCTTAGAATAAATGTTGGCACTCTCTACTAGTATTTTTAGAAGGCTGGGACTTATGAGTTGGGAAAATGCTGAAACCCATTTCTTTAAAACAGAACACCTTTTAAAGTAAAATGGGTTTAAAAGGAGAAGCACACGCAGGAGAAGTAACACTTTGCAGGCAGCAGAGGTAAGTACCACTAGAGAAAGGCGAGTTCTTTAGTCACAGTGACAGCCTCTTGCCAGGATCACTGTGTCAGGACATTTCCTTTGCAGGTGAGAGGCAGAGAAGAAAGGCGCATGTCTGGACAAACCTGAGACTAGTCTGATTTTTCTCACCCTAAGATATTTGTCCAGCAGAGACCACTGCTTCTCAGACGCCATTGTTGCTGCTGAACAGATGATTTCCATGGGTAGCTCTGCAGAAGTGCTACTGTTGACGGTGACTGCAAGCAGAAGCGGCCAGTTGATCTAACTGTCTCTCTCCTCTCTTCCCTTTCTTTCATCACAGAATCGGAAGACTCTTTGATGGTACAGAGCCCATTGTTCTGGACAGTCTCAAACAGCACTATTTCATTGACAGAGATGGGCAGATGTTCAGATATATCTTGAATTTTCTACGAACATCAAAACTCCTCATTCCTGATGATTTCAAGGTGAGGGAATCTGTGTTAACAATAAATATGTGATTTTTTTCTTTGATGTGCTCCAACTCCAGTGTCTTCAGCAACGCCTTCGCATGCCTTCGCATGTCCTCACGAAGCAGAGCATGTGGCATGTAGATGTTACAGGATGCGGGAACATTTGCATTATTTGTTTTTTTGTTTTTTGTTTTATGTTTTTGTTTTTGTTTTTGTTTTGTTTGGTTTGGTTTGGTTTTTTAAGACAGGGTTTCTCTGTATAGCTCTGGCTGTCCTGGCACTCACTTTGTAGACCAGGCTGGCCTCGAACTCAGAAACCCGCCTACCTCTGCCTCCCGAGTGCTGGGATTAAAGGCGTTCGCCACCATGCCCGACTCATTTGCATTATTTAAATAATTGAATTATAGTCTCTTAGTAAACTGAAAAGCTGGTTACATTCAAATTTAACTTCTGCTATGTCTTAGCAAGCATGAGTGTAAAAGGAACTTCTTAACTCAATGAACAGTTTTCTTCCAGAAATCTAAGGTTACTGTCAGCAAGACAGTCTTAGAATTGTTCCCTTAAAACTGAGTAGCAAGTGCTCACATCAGGCACAGCAGGAGAACTCCTGAAGGAGTGGGCTTTGAACAGAGGGGCATATAGGAAGTGTTTGTATTAAAAGGGAATACATGGAAATGGAATTTTTATGGTTGGTCATGTTTCTCTAAATAGGAGATTTTTAAAACTAATTCTGAATACTATTAGAGCTAATAGAGAACTAATTAAAACATCTAAATTCAGAATCAATGTGCTACAGTCAATGTGCTGCCTATGGAATAGCAAGTATCAGTCATAGTGTACAGCAACAACAACAACAACAACAAAAGCAAAACAGAAATTGTAATGTCCAGGAAGCAATAAACCAGATGAAAAGTGTGCAGGGTGTGTTTTTAAAAGGAACTTCTATTTTGAGAAAGGGTATATTTAAGACTTTTCATACACAAAAGGACTTTTAAAAACATCCTTATGAAGCAGAGATCATATTCACATAAAAGCTGTCTTAGTAAAAGAAATATTTGCAATAAAAGATTAATATTATCATAAAAATGTTCCTCCAAATCTATAAAAGTATATAACAAGTCTAGGGGAAACTTTTTAATCTATAAACAAGATTTTCCCAAAGAGAGAAAAAGGATTTTGTCAGGAAATATTTAAAATGATATTCAACCTCCCTCTATATCAAAAGAACAAAAACAAAATGAAATACTAGTTTTTATCCACTAGTTTGACTAAAATTGTAAAGATCGATAGACACTGGGGATATACAGTGTGGTTGGCAGGGAAAATGATTAAACCTTTTTGGAGAATAATTCATCCATAGCTTTTAAAATTTCAATCATGCATGCTGTCTAGCAATTTTATGTTTATGAATTTATCTTCTATAAATATTCACATAAGCATGTAAACATATGTGCCCATAGGATATCTGCTAGCCATGTTTATAATAGGAAAACAGTGTACCTAAAAGGAGCTCACAAACAGTAGGTGTTTGGAAATAATATAGAATATCCATATTATGGAATCATTATAAAGAGCATGATTCATCTATATCTGTTGATACATAGGGCAAAAACCGAAGCTTTATCATTCAGTGACAATATCAAGTTATAGAATGATATGAAATGTGTTTCTAATTAAGTAAAACATCATGTAGATTGTGAATATTTGAAATGGCATCTTCTTAACACAGAGAAGTAGTTAACACTTCAGAGCCGTGATGTATTAACCAAGAGCCTGGAATCTGAATTGTGGTAAGCACTCTCCAGTGCCCCTCAGAGCTCAGTGCTGGCCCAGGAGACTCGGCTCCTGAGTCTTCCTCAGGTCCCCTGCAGAAGTGTGGGGACTCACACATCCTCCCAGCCCCTGTTCCTTACTCTCCTCGGTTTCCTATTAGAGATGCATGGTGTTTTCATGTAGAACAAACATGCCCTGAGTAAGTCCTGAGTACTTTTTTCCACTTGACTACTTGAGTACTTTTAAGTCCTGAGTACTTTTTTCCACTTGAGTACTTGAGTACTTTTAAGTCCTGAGTACTTTTTTCCACATGCGCACTGCTTCCAATTCAGAAAAGAGGATGAAGGAAAAGTCCGAGTCCCTTATTAATTTGAGATCTGCGGGTTTATAGCAGAGAAGCCAGGCACAGAGAGGCACAGAGAGGGTTAAGGCCTGGGGGCTCAGCAGTCAGCTGGTCTAGTTAAAATGGTGAGCTTCAGGTTGTGAAAGACCTTGTCTCCAACACTAACACTAACAGTAACAGTAACAATAAAGAGATTGATAGAAGACATTGACTCTGACTTCCATATATATACCCACACATGCGTACATGTACAGTCCCACACAGGCAGTAAATAAATTAAGCAAAGATGTAAATTCCAGCCTTGACTCTGATCCTAAGTATGCTGCATTAGCTTGGCTAACTGCTGCATGATGACATTCTTATAGACAGAGACGTGTTTTTCTAAAGGATAGTGTACATGATAATTGCTTACTTAGCTAAGGGAGTCCCAGGAGGTCAGATGCTGAGTATCAATACGCAGCCCACTTCTCTTAAAATCATATAGGACTAAACCAAAAACTGGAAGCTTGCATCTATATAATGTCATCATTTATAACTCTCTTTTCTGACAGGGTAACCATAAGGTAGCAAATTGGGAATTACTGCTAGAAAATAAATATAGCCATTTGTTTTTATTGGCACCATATTCCAAGAAAGGAGCTCAGTATTTTAAACATTTTAAACACATACTTTGGCTTAACCCTCCACCATGAACTTCCATGGGAGGCAGGGGTCTACCTCCAAGAACAGTCAGATTCAATGTTGATATGGCCAGTTCTAGAGGCCATGCCCTGGGGACTGCCCTAGTCACCTAGGACTGGGCCAGTTGCTTCACCACACCTTTGGGCTATTGCCTGAGGTTTCCTGAACCTAATATCTGCTGCTTATCAACTTTACGTACAGAACATGCCTTTTAGTTGATCATTGCCCAAAATGGTGACCGTGAGAATCCAAAAAACTTGTCAAAAGAGACGCATGTATCTGGGACCTTGAAATGCTTCCTCTGGAACTGCTGGGTGATGGGCGTCAAGGAGTGTTCCGGAACTGAGGAAAAACAGCTGGAAGAAGAGTTGGAGCTGAGGTGGCCATTCAGCTCTGTGGCCCTTGATGACATTAAACCATAAAAGCAGTACAATTCATGGGAATCATAAAAGCAGATACCCATGTGAACAGTCAATATGCCAGAATTTCCCTTCCAACCATGGCAGATGGGACATTATCCTGTTCACCTGGAAAGACTGCTGTTACGGGTTTGCTAGGGGGAATGACTGCTGACTGCTTCCTTCTGGCTCCAGCCATTCAATGTCGAAGGAATAAGCATGGGAAATCTTACAGTACTAGTGTCCTGCCCCCATTAAAATCTAGTTCCACAAATATGTTGTCTGTGCTAAATGCCCACTTAGCAATTCTGGCAATTTCATATTTCAGAAGCATGTGTCCTGGCGTCCACTGGAAGCCAGCTCTCCTTGTATGTGAGTTGCAGAACTTCTCTGGGTGTTTTATGTGGATTTAGCTGCCCTCCCTTCCTCATGATCCCATCCTCAATTATAATGATTTGCTTATTGCTACTTAAGTTCCAGCATACAAACACAACTGTGTGACTGTAATTCCCAACACCCCAGCAGTCAGAAACTGTGTGCTTATCAGTCAGGATCTCTAAGATTCTCTCTCCCCCCAGCTTGTTATTTTTAACATCTTCTTTGGCAACAGCTGAGGCTGAGATTGGTCTCTATGAATATCGATCCTTCCTAGATTTAGACAAATCTACTATGTGGCAGGCTTAGCTTATCTATTTACATTGTATTCAAAACTCTAATGCTTTTTAATCTTACAGAAGTATCCTTATACTGTAAAAAAAATTAAAAGTGTAAAGAAGCAAAAACAAACAAACAAAAAAACACTTATGCACTATATTCCCACTGCTCAGATTACCAATGTTAAAATCTTTACAACAGTTTGCATCTCTGTTGCTGTTATAAATACCATGACCAAAAGTGACTTAGCAGGGGTAGGTGGTATTGCTTGGCTTACAGCTCACAGTCCATCATGAAGGGAAGCCAGGACAGGAACCTTGATGCAGGAAACAGAGAAGAGCAGGCAGGGCAGTGCTGCTTACACTTTCTTCCTCTAGTGTGCTCACCTTATGCACTCCCAAGACCGTCCACCCAGGGATGGCACTGCCCACAGTAGGGTGGGCCTTCTTGCCCAGAGGCCTGTCAGATAAAGGCAGTTCCTCCTCATTGGAAGATGTCTCTTTCCAGATATGTCAAGTGGACAGACAAAGGGAACTATGGTAGACCCTAGCATGACCCTCTGGACCCTTTTACAATTCTCTACCTTCCTTTTTTTCCAGTTTTATTTTGTGTAATATCATAACCACATAGAAATTTCCTTGGTTGATTCCAGAAATGACCTATGTAAGGAGTGTTTCTGAGATGCTACCTGACCATACTTGAGTGAGATTTTACAGTTCATTGCTCTCTGAACTGTCTGCGATGGCGTCTACCCACTTAGCAGGGAAGGTGGGCCAGCTCAGGCGCTTGTCTCCAGGTCTTAGGGAAGTTCACTTATAAAATGGGCTCTCCATCTTCCTATCTCAAAAAGTTATTATAAATTTCAAAAAAATAAAAACATATTCTCAGAAGTTAGAATCACTGAGACATGGTGACTCTATGAAAAACTGTTTCCCTTTAATGGAGTAGGGGCTGAGCCGTCAGAGGAAGTGGGCAGTAGGCACGGAGTTCTTGCTTGTGTGCCAGCCCTCACCATTCTCCAGTTGCTACACTGAAAGCGCCTTACTCACAGGTGAGAGAAAGCAGCGTCTGTGTGTGGATCATCTTCCCCTGGGCAGCTGGAGCCCAACCCGCTGCATTGACATCGCTGATCTATCTCCATCTCCTGCCTTGAGGTGAAGAGACTGAAGTTGTGCCGTCTGTACAAGCCAAAGATAGGACATTGTCAGACCAGAAAGGGAACATAGAAAAATTTTCAAAAGATTTAGAGGCCAGTGGGGTCAAGCCCGGGAGCAGAAAACCCCAAAGAACCGTGCAAAACTCTCAAAGCAGAAGTTGAAATCATGGAATCAGACAGGCCTGCTAAAGAATGGGGCCAAGGTTTCTAAAGGAAAGCAGCCAACAGGACTGACTCCACTTGGTAGGAAGTCCTCCAGTGAGCAAAAACTAAAAATGTGTGCTAGGAAGTGGAGAAAAACAAACGAACAAATGAACAAAAGAATGGGCCTGCCAAGAAAATGAGTGGCCAAAGTAAACCTATCTTCTTAGAAAATAGTGGTATAGTGAGAGGGGCCTGTGCATGATTGGGCTGGCCAGTGCTTAGGGGCATGCTGGCATGGTGAGCCATCAGTATGGCTCAGCTCCTCTCCAGTGGTACCCTTCACCTCCATGCAGCATAGAGAACACCTCTTCCCTGGAAACCAGGCAGAGCAGTGGAATAAATGAAAGCACAGCCAGGATGGTTAAAAGAGAGGAAAGGATGCCCAGTGGTTTGACACAGCTCAATGCTAGGCCCACAGGATGAGTCTAGGACTTAGGATGAAGGGGTAGGGAGCATCCTAACTCTTCCTTAGCAACAGAAATCCTTCAGATGTTACCAGGCAAGGCCAGAAGTCTCAAAACAGCCATTGTTTCTATTATTCCAAGAGAAGAGGATGATAATGAATTCAAGCATTAGACCAAGTGATGTGTGGTCTTGAGTTGTCCATCCATGACCAGGCTTCAGAGTAATTTCTAAAATATTTAGAGGGGAAAAATGGTTCAGATTCAGTCAGCAAAGAGGAACCCCAAGCCCTTGTAGCTGCATTACCTTTGATTTTATTTATGTATTCATTTATTTACTATCTACAGTGCAAGGCCTCGAGCCCTGTCACATCTTACCACCCCATCAGCTCTGTCATCTTGGGACATGATGGAGAAATATATCACGCTTTTCTGTAGATGCAGGATTTTAGAGTGAGAAACAGCTTTAATGGAGTTTGTTCCCCTCAGTTTTTAGACAGAGGCTAAGGTCTAAACAGTGACTGAGAAGCTTGGGCAATGTGGAGATGTGACCCCATTCCAGAATACCATCTGCCTCCCTTAAATCTCACTTTAAACTGTAGCCTTCCAACAAGCCCTCTACAGAATGCCATAGCTGTGAGTGTGTGGTCATAAAGAACGATGGCTTCATAAGTCCTGGAACAGCCAGTCCAGAGTCTTGACTTACTGCCTGAGTCCCACAGAGGGCTGGATTTAGCCCAGTTGTCTTGTTACTTTGCACAATAATTCTCATAGGAACAAACTGCCCCGTTCAGAATGACTCTGCAATAGGAAAGACACAGGACGTTCAGTTAGAACACAGGACGTTCAGTTAGAACACAGGACGTTCAGTTAGAACAAATTCAAAGCCTACAGCATGGAAGTTAGAGTAGAGTTAATTACTCAGGATCTCAGAACACTCCCAGACACCAAATGAGGATCCAGACCATTCTCCTGTAAGGAAAGGGAAATCAGAGGTCAGGTGCCAAGAGAGGATGTGCTCTGCATGGGGGTGGTGGGAGAGGCAGAAGCATTGGGAGCCAAACCCTAACTCCTTTACATGGCAAGAAAGAATTTTCCTATTTAGGCACTTGAGCTAGGGAGATGATCCCATATTACCTGGGTGTGCTGTGTTATGTGGGGTTTGTAAAAGTGCAAGAGGAGACAGGAAGGTCGGAGTCAGAAAAGGACGAGAAGCAATGAAGGCAGAGGAGGAGTGGTGGGAGGCTCCCAGCCACAGACTGTATGCAGCCTCTGGAAGCCGGAAAGCCACAAGAATAGGTTTCTGCTAGAGCTGCTGGAAAGAACGACTCCTAAAAAGCCACCGTAGACTCTGACTCAGCCTTTGACCAGGTCTACGAGAACTACCTTCATTACAATGTTTATTTGCTACTTTTGTTAGGAAAGATTTTATTTTAGCTCACAGTTTCAGAAGGTTACACCCACAGTGGTGGAGTATGCACCATCCATCTTATGCATGCAGGCTGGAAGCAGAGACGAAGAAGGGAGTACCGCCTCCAGCCATCTGGCTCTCTTCCTTCACCTCTTTCATCCTGGCCAGCTGCAATTAGAAACATGGTGTCCTTAATGGTGACAGAAGCTCTCACTGAGCAGCAAATGTCCTCGATGTTCTTTTTTTTTTTTTTTTTTTTTTTTGGTTTTTGAGGCAAGGTTTCTCTGTGTAGTCCTGGCTATCCTGGAACTCACTCTGTAGACCAGGCTGGCCTCGAACTCCTGGATGTTCTTAAACAACACCTTCAGTGCTGTATGCTACTGGGGTGTTAGGGAGCATATTAACAATGTCAAGTGCAGATGGCCGATGAAACTCCTCAGGGCCATAACAAATGCAAAAGTCAAAAGATTGGTTTTAGCCTGTATGATGCCAGGCTATAGTGTTTGAAGGGCAGGTTAGCAAAAGAACACAGTATCTCTGAGGGCTAGGGATATGGAACACTTCTGCTTTTCTGGCCGTTTGTTTCTCTACCTTAAGAATTATCTACCCAGTTCATCAGCCCATTTATTGATGGGTTTTGAGTAACTTTTGTAATTCTTTACCAATTCTGTCACTTGTACAGTTGGCAAAGACTTTCTTTCACTTCATGGCTGCCTCTGCTGTCTTCTGGGCTGTGAACATCTTTTGACTGCATGCAATGTTGTTGGTCAGTTCTTGGGGTTACATCTGTGTGATTTGAATCCTTCTCAGAGGTTCTTCCTACACATCTTGCAGTGTTTTCCTGTAGCAAGTCTAGAGTTCCGGGCCTTATAATCAAGTTTTTATGCACTTTAATGGATTTTTAGAGGATAAAAAATACTCTTTTGGAATCATGTTCAACATCTTGAGCTGTCAGGGAAATGTAGTTAAAATTTGCATTACAGTTTCGTCTTACCCCTATCTGAATGCTTATCAACAAGAGGTGGCGAGGAGGTGGGGAGAGAGGAGCTGGTGTGTGCTAATAGTGTCAAGTCACACTGGTGGAAATCACTGTGGAAATATCACATTGTGGAAATCAATATTCAGGTACCTAAGGGAGGTGGGGTTGGGCGACCAGTACCATGTGATGTACCTGACCTGTGAAAGCAGCTTAAGGATCCTATGTCAGCTTACAAGGTACTTGCTCATCCATGTTGAATGCTTTACAGTAGCCAGTATGTACAGCCAGTCCAGATGTCCATCACAGAACTGATAAAGTTCCATCCTCAAACCTACTGATGCCATAAGATTGTCCTTAGATTCACACACACACACACACACACACACACACACACAATCGTGTCCCACATTGGTCCACACACATATACAATACACACACAACAACAACAACAATCATCATCATCATCATAATAATAATTTTTAAAGAGAAATGTAAAGAGACACAAAATTATGCAAGTAGCAGGAGAACTGGAAGTCATGTGTTAAGCAAAATTAAGCACACATGACATTTTCTGTCAGATGCAGGATCTTGCAGGGTGTGAGAGAGAGAGATGGAGATGAGTAACAGAGGACTTTGGGGGAGGATGGAGGTCTGAATAGACTGAGGGAATGTGAGAGAAATGGAAGCAGAGGGCACACCATGTATAGGGGAGGAAGGTCAGCAGTCAGAGAGGGCAGGAGGTATAGAGAGCATAGTGCAAGGTGCAAGGACAGTCCCAGCCTAGTGAAATATGTGTGTAGAAACTTACAGTGAGCCCCTTTAGTTTTTAAACTAAAAGACTTTTTAAATTACCATAATTCCAGAGATAATTAGAACAAGCATAGTTGGTAGCATGAGAAAATTCAGGTCTTTCTAATAAAGCTACCAAACCTGTAAGTGCTGTGCCTTATTAGAAAGTCGTCTTCCTGTTCAGTGGTATGGGACAGATTTCTCCCTGAGGTCAAGGCTAGACAAGCAGGCTGTTCCCAGCATTTTTATGTGGCTGGAAGGCCTGGTGGATCTAGGAAGCCTATGGCATTAACAGATCCTTCCTCACACAGAAGTTAGTAATGCACCGTGTGGGCAAGCAAGCT